>LR990936.1:16059135-16114354 GCA_905163415.1 Noctua fimbriata
CCCTCAGACCTACAAATTTGGAAGCCAAGTACCCAATATAAAGAAGGAGATTTAGTGGCTATAAAAAGGACACAGTTTGGTACGGGGATGAAGCTGAAGCCCAAGTTTCTAGGGCCGTATCGAGTATCAAAGGTTAAGCGAAATGATCGCTACGATGTGGAGAAGGTTGAGCGTGCTACCGAAGGGCCTATTAAAACGTCTAGCTCCGCGGACCAAATGAAGCCATGGCCGCAGTAGGTATTTTCTTTAATTATTTTTGTTATTAGTAGATGGATGAAAGGTTAAGTAAATAAAACAGAACCCTTTTATTATCAACTGTAATGTTTATTGGCATAAACAGTGTGTATTCTGTATTGATATAATATTATGTGATCTATCATTGTCCACACTTTATAAATTGTGTATTTGTACACCAATTAACCATATTCTGTTTGTAATGAGTTCCATATAAATCTGTAATGTTGTAAAGCAAAGTAACTTCTATTTTAAACTGGTATTATTGTAACCTAGTATAGAACAATTCTTGATGTATGATACGTTCATTGTTTCTTAACTTTAAGATAAGAGGTTGGTTCATTTTGTTATTTAAGCTGAAGATTGAAATTGTAATTAAGGTTGTCTGAGGGCAGACAAATTATCAGGACAGCCGAGTTGTGGGATTTTAAAATGTGTACTTAGTAGTTGGAATAATAAGCATGAGTGAGTGTAAGCGAGACGACATATGTGTGTGAGAGAGAGGAAGGATGGAAGGGGAAAAGTTAAGATGGCGATAACCGTAGAACCGTTAACGTGTACTCTGTGTAATTTTAAATTAATAAAAGTCTAAAATAGTAAATCTGCTATTATTTCACCGCCTCAGACCTACAAATTTAATAAGAGGTCAAAAGAAAGGCGGAATAGTACGGCCGGTGAAATAAAAACGACGTGTGCAGATCGGCTACCACGTGCACAGGAACACGCGAACGACGGCGGTTTCTGCGGTAGAAGACTGTCTCAACGACTACGACGAAATGTCCAAACCCGCGAAAGATCGCAGGAAAAGTCGGCAAGAAGACTACACCGACTGCCAGGACGACTGCGATGCGAGAAAGCGTAACGGCAACATGCTTCAGATGACGGCCGAGCTGATACCCAGCTTTAGCGGCCGCGACGACACCTATCCAGTGACGCGGTGGATAGACGAAGTAGAATCCAACGCCGAGATATTCGAGTGGACACCGCTTCAGCAGCTCCTAATTGCGAAACGAGCGCTGACAGGTACAGCACAGCTATGGTTACGGGCGGAGCGTCCACACAAGACTTGGGAAGAGCTCAAGGCAGCGCTGGTAAAAGAATTTCCAGACACTGTCGACATCAAATCCATCCATGAATTAATGAGCAACAGAAAGAAACTGCCGAGTGAATCCTGCTTAGACTACATGCTTGTTATGAAGGAACTCGGAAAGCGCGGTAAGATGCCTGACTACGTCGCAATCAAGTACATAGTGGATGGAATAGTGGATGTCGAAACAAATAAAATCATGTTGTATGGTGTCACCGCGTATAACGACCTTAAAGAAAAACTCAAGATTTATGAAGCTATAAGCAAAAAGATGCAAAGTGCGGCGCAGGTGCAGAGGCGTTCAGCAGTGAGTACAAGTAGCAATAAACCCCATTCAAGCGGCAAACCATGGATTCGGTGCTATGGATGTGGTGAAGTTGGACATGCATCAGCCGATTGCCCGCATAAAAGCAAAGGATTGAAGTGTTTTAAATGTAACCAATTCGGACATGTTGGATCGGCGTGCACTTCATCGGCGGCGGCGCTAGCGTCGGCGTCGGCGACGCCGAAACCCAGCCATCGTGCATCATCGGACGAGATCGGTAAAACACGACGGAGCTACCAACAGCAGCATACGAAGAGCGCGATGTTCGCGGCGGACGTCACACAAGACGACGGTGGCGCCTCTAGCGACCTCCTGTGTAACGAACTGCAGGACTACCAACACACAAAGCGAGCGATGTTCACGACGGTGAATGACGAAGAAGACAGCGCCCCAAGCGGATACTTTTCGAACGACGAATCGAAAATGGCGGCGTTTGTTTACAACGACGAAGAAGTTTCAATGTCAATGTTGACAAAAGAGAAAAAGCCGGTTGTCTTGTTGGAAATAAACAACGTGCAGTTAAAAGCGTTAGTAGACACGGGCAGCGACGTGAACATTATTTCGGCGGATGTTTATGATGCGATTGGAAAACCAGAATACGAAAAGGACGAATTATTACTCTCCGGCATTGGACAATCAACAGTGCGTTCGATGGGAAAGTGTCGTTTGAATTTGTGCGTGGACAAACAGTGCTACCCAGATGTTATATTTCACGTTCTATGTAAAGACTATATACCGTACGATGTAATAATAGGTCAGGAATTTCTTAACGACGTTACAGTTGTGTTAAAAAGGGGTTGCGTGAAATTTTATAGCAAAGAGTGGGAGCGACTGGGATGTTATGTGAGTGAAGTATGCCCATCTGATTCTGTTGTAGGTCACATGAAGGATCCGGCGTTAAGAGAAGAAGTGCTAAATTGTGTACGAAACTACAAGCCTCATCAAACGAAAGAAGCACCGCTGCAACTGCAAATCGTGCTCAAGGATGACGTTCCGGTGGCGCAACGACCACGACGTTTGGCGCTGAAGGAGCAGGAAATAGTGGATAAACAGGTTGCAGAATGGTTAGAAAAGGACATTGTACGCGTGAGTCATTCAGAATATAGTAGCCCGCTGGTATTGGTTAAGAAAAAAGATAATTCTGTTAGAGTCTGTGTTGACTATAGATTGTTAAATAGAAAAATGGTTAAAGATGAATTTCCATTACCAGTAATAGAAGATCTGATTGATAAATTAAAGGATGCTAGGGTCTACAGTGTACTCGATTTAAAAAATGGGTTTTTTCACCTGAAAGTGTGCGAAGAGTCCATCAGGTATACTGCTTTTGTCACACACAATGGACAATATGAATTCTTGAGGGCTCCTTTTGGTTTAAGTATCTGTCCAAAATATTTTATGAGATTTATAACAATTATTTTCAGAGAACTACTAGCAAAAGATGAAGTCATAATATTTATTGACGATTTATTGATACCGGCAAAAGATGAGGCCCAAGCTGTGCAACGGCTTAAGAAAGTACTTATGATTTCAGAGCAATATGGTTTAGAGATAAATTGGAAGAAAGCAAAATTGATCTCCCGAGAAATAGAGTACTTGGGACACTTAGTGAAGAACGGAGAAGTGAGACCCTCTACTGAGAAGATAGATGCTGTCATGAGGTATCCAAGACCATCAACAACAAGGCAAGTTCATAGTTTTCTTGGCCTCACTTCATATTTTAGAAAGTACATTAAAGATTATGCATTTATAGCCAAACCCTTATCAGACTTACTCAAGAAGGATGCTCTGTTTGAGTTCGGTGAGAAAGAAACAATGGCATTTGAGAACTTAAAACAAAAGTTAGGAGATTCGCCAGTATTGAAGATTTATGATTCTTATTTACCCACCGAATTGCACACAGACGCTTCTGCTGTTGCCTATTCTGCCATACTGCTGCAGCTACACAAAGACGGCTGGCACCCTGTTTACTACATGAGCAAGAGGACTACTGACGCCGAATCGAAATATTCAAGCTATGAACTAGAAGCATTAGCCATCATTGAGGGAGTGAAAAAGTTTCGAATTTATTTATATGGTATCCATTTTAAAATAGTGACTGACTGTCAAGCCTTTGAGTTGACACTGAAGAAGAAAGAACTGTCACCGAAAGTAGCTCGCTGGGTTTTGTACTTAGATCAGTTTGACTATGACATTGAGCACAGAGCTGGCACGAAGATGCAGCATGCCGACGCGTTAAGCCGACATCCGTGTATGATTATAACAGTAAACAGTCTACAAAACCAAATAAGGCTGACTCAACAAAATGATGACGGATTAAAGGCAGTGTGTGAAGTACTAAAACATGGTTCTTTTTCAGACTACTGGCCTGTAGGTCTGAGGCGGTGAAATAATAGCAGATTTACTATTTTAGACTTTTATTAATTTAAAATTACACAGAGTACACGTTAACGGTTCTACGGTTATCGCCATCTTAACTTTTCCCCTTCCATCCTTCCTCTCTCTCACACACATATGTCGTCTCGCTTACACTCACTCATGCTTATTATTCTAACTACTAATAACAAAAATAATTAAAGAAAATACCTACTGCGGCCATGGCTTCATTTGGTCCGCGGAGCTAGACGTTTTAATAGGCCCTTCGGTAGCACGCTCAACCTTCTCCACATCGTAGCGATCATTTCGCTTAACCTTTGATACTCGATACGGCCCTAGAAACTTGGGCTTCAGCTTCATCCCCGTACCAAACTGTGTCCTTTTTATAGCCACTAAATCTCCTTCTTTATATTGGGTACTTGGCTTCCGCTTTTCATTGAATGTCTTCTTATTCTCATCTTGTACTTGTAGTATTTGCTTCTTGGCTTTGATTCTAATCTCTTCTCTATTTTCTTCATATTGATCAATCTCTTCCTGTTTTAACAATTCCAATATGTGTAGGTCTTCCTTACATCTCATATTTATGCCAACCATAAGGTGAAACGGAGTTGTGTCTATACTTCGTTGGTATGTACTATTTATAGCCCTTTGCACTCGACTGATATGTGTATACCACAATGATGGATTTTCCAGACATAGCTTGGTCAATACAGCTAGTATAGTCCTGTGCAGCCTTTCCACTTGGCCATTTCTTTCTGTTGCTCATTAATTCATGGATGGATTTGATGTCGACAGTGTCTGGAAATTCTTTTACCAGCGCTGCCTTGAGCTCTTCCCAAGTCTTGTGTGGACGCTCCGCCCGTAACCATAGCTGTGCTGTACCTGTCAGCGCTCGTTTCGCAATTAGGAGCTGCTGAAGCGGTGTCCACTCGAATATCTCGGCGTTGGATTCTACTTCGTCTATCCACCGCGTCACTGGATAGGTGTCGTCGCGGCCGCTAAAGCTGGGTATCAGCTCGGCCGTCATCTGAAGCATGTTGCCGTTACGCTTTCTCGCATCGCAGTCGTCCTGGCAGTCGGTGTAGTCTTCTTGCCGACTTTTCCTGCGATCTTTCGCGGGTTTGGACATTTCGTCGTAGTCGTTGAGACAGTCTTCTACCGCAGAAACCGCCGTCGTTCGCGTGTTCCTGTGCACGTGGTAGCCGATCTGCACACGTCGTTTTTATTTCACCGCCTCAGACCTACAAATTTGGGGGCTCGTCCGGGATATCAAAAAGAAAGGCGGAATAGTACGGCCGGTGAAATAAAAACGACGTGTGCAGATCGGCTACCACGTGCACAGGAACACGCGAACGACGGCGGTTTCTGCGGTAGAAGACTGTCTCAACGACTACGACGAAATGTCCAAACCCGCGAAAGATCGCAGGAAAAGTCGGCAAGAAGACTACACCGACTGCCAGGACGACTGCGATGCGAGAAAGCGTAACGGCAACATGCTTCAGATGACGGCCGAGCTGATACCCAGCTTTAGCGGCCGCGACGACACCTATCCAGTGACGCGGTGGATAGACGAAGTAGAATCCAACGCCGAGATATTCGAGTGGACACCGCTTCAGCAGCTCCTAATTGCGAAACGAGCGCTGACAGGTACAGCACAGCTATGGTTACGGGCGGAGCGTCCACACAAGACTTGGGAAGAGCTCAAGGCAGCGCTGGTAAAAGAATTTCCAGACACTGTCGACATCAAATCCATCCATGAATTAATGAGCAACAGAAAGAAACTGCCGAGTGAATCCTGCTTAGACTACATGCTTGTTATGAAGGAACTCGGAAAGCGCGGTAAGATGCCTGACTACGTCGCAATCAAGTACATAGTGGATGGAATAGTGGATGTCGAAACAAATAAAATCATGTTGTATGGTGTCACCGCGTATAACGACCTTAAAGAAAAACTCAAGATTTATGAAGCTATAAGCAAAAAGATGCAAAGTGCGGCGCAGGTGCAGAGGCGTTCAGCAGTGAGTACAAGTAGCAATAAACCCCATTCAAGCGGCAAACCATGGATTCGGTGCTATGGATGTGGTGAAGTTGGACATGCATCAGCCGATTGCCCGCATAAAAGCAAAGGATTGAAGTGTTTTAAATGTAACCAATTCGGACATGTTGGATCGGCGTGCACTTCATCGGCGGCGGCGCTAGCGTCGGCGTCGGCGACGCCGAAACCCAGCCATCGTGCATCATCGGACGAGATCGGTAAAACACGACGGAGCTACCAACAGCAGCATACGAAGAGCGCGATGTTCGCGGCGGACGTCACACAAGACGACGGTGGCGCCTCTAGCGACCTCCTGTGTAACGAACTGCAGGACTACCAACACACAAAGCGAGCGATGTTCACGACGGTGAATGACGAAGAAGACAGCGCCCCAAGCGGATACTTTTCGAACGACGAATCGAAAATGGCGGCGTTTGTTTACAACGACGAAGAAGTTTCAATGTCAATGTTGACAAAAGAGAAAAAGCCGGTTGTCTTGTTGGAAATAAACAACGTGCAGTTAAAAGCGTTAGTAGACACGGGCAGCGACGTGAACATTATTTCGGCGGATGTTTATGATGCGATTGGAAAACCAGAATACGAAAAGGACGAATTATTACTCTCCGGCATTGGACAATCAACAGTGCGTTCGATGGGAAAGTGTCGTTTGAATTTGTGCGTGGACAAACAGTGCTACCCAGATGTTATATTTCACGTTCTATGTAAAGACTATATACCGTACGATGTAATAATAGGTCAGGAATTTCTTAACGACGTTACAGTTGTGTTAAAAAGGGGTTGCGTGAAATTTTATAGCAAAGAGTGGGAGCGACTGGGATGTTATGTGAGTGAAGTATGCCCATCTGATTCTGTTGTAGGTCACATGAAGGATCCGGCGTTAAGAGAAGAAGTGCTAAATTGTGTACGAAACTACAAGCCTCATCAAACGAAAGAAGCACCGCTGCAACTGCAAATCGTGCTCAAGGATGACGTTCCGGTGGCGCAACGACCACGACGTTTGGCGCTGAAGGAGCAGGAAATAGTGGATAAACAGGTTGCAGAATGGTTAGAAAAGGACATTGTACGCGTGAGTCATTCAGAATATAGTAGCCCGCTGGTATTGGTTAAGAAAAAAGATAATTCTGTTAGAGTCTGTGTTGACTATAGATTGTTAAATAGAAAAATGGTTAAAGATGAATTTCCATTACCAGTAATAGAAGATCTGATTGATAAATTAAAGGATGCTAGGGTCTACAGTGTACTCGATTTAAAAAATGGGTTTTTTCACCTGAAAGTGTGCGAAGAGTCCATCAGGTATACTGCTTTTGTCACACACAATGGACAATATGAATTCTTGAGGGCTCCTTTTGGTTTAAGTATCTGTCCAAAATATTTTATGAGATTTATAACAATTATTTTCAGAGAACTACTAGCAAAAGATGAAGTCATAATATTTATTGACGATTTATTGATACCGGCAAAAGATGAGGCCCAAGCTGTGCAACGGCTTAAGAAAGTACTTATGATTTCAGAGCAATATGGTTTAGAGATAAATTGGAAGAAAGCAAAATTGATCTCCCGAGAAATAGAGTACTTGGGACACTTAGTGAAGAACGGAGAAGTGAGACCCTCTACTGAGAAGATAGATGCTGTCATGAGGTATCCAAGACCATCAACAACAAAGCAAGTTCACAGTAAGGGGCATTTCTCTATGAAAAAAATGAAAGAAATTATAAAACAAGATTATTTTATCCAAGATTTGGATAAGAAGCTACAAGAGTTTGTGGTGTCTTGCATACCATGTCTACTGGCTACGAAGAAGGCAGGCAAGCAAGAGGGATATCTGAATCCAATTGATAAAGAAGGTACCCCATTACACACTCTACATATAGATCATTTGGGACCACTGACGGACACGAAGAAAATGTACAATCACATATTGACAATAGTGGATGGTTTCACTAAATTCACGTGGATCTTCCCTACTAGGAGTACAACAAGTAAAGAAACGGTTGAAAAACTAAAGATACATCAACAGCACTATGGAAACCCTGTGAGGATAATAAGCGACCGGGGGACTGCATTTACTGGAGGTGAATTCCAAGAGTACTGCCAAGAGGAGAACATACAACATGTTACCATCACCACAGGAGTCCCGAGGGGAAATGGCCAAGTGGAAAGGCTGCACAGGACTATACTAGCTGTATTGACCAAGCTATGTCTGGAAAATCCATCATTGTGGTATACACATATCAGTCGAGTGCAAAGGGCTATAAATAGTACATACCAACGAAGTATAGACACAACTCCGTTTCACCTTATGGTTGGCATAAATATGAGATGTAAGGAAGACCTACACATATTGGAATTGTTAAAACAGGAAGAGATTGATCAATATGAAGAAAATAGAGAAGAGATTAGAATCAAAGCCAAGAAGCAAATACTACAAGTACAAGATGAGAATAAGAAGACATTCAATGAAAAGCGGAAGCCAAGTACCCAATATAAAGAAGGAGATTTAGTGGCTATAAAAAGGACACAGTTTGGTACGGGGATGAAGCTGAAGCCCAAGTTTCTAGGGCCGTATCGAGTATCAAAGGTTAAGCGAAATGATCGCTACGATGTGGAGAAGGTTGAGCGTGCTACCGAAGGGCCTATTAAAACGTCTAGCTCCGCGGACCAAATGAAGCCATGGCCGCAGTAGGTATTTTCTTTAATTATTTTTGTTATTAGTAGATGGATGAAAGGTTAAGTAAATAAAACGGAACCCTTTTATTATCAACTGTAATGTTTATTGGCATAAACAGTGTGTATTCTGTATTGATATAATATTATGTGATCTATCATTGTCCACACTTTATAAATTGTGTATTTGTACACCAATTAACCATATTCTGTTTGTAATGAGTTCCATATAAATCTGTAATGTTGTAAAGCAAAGTAACTTCTATTTTAAACTGGTATTATTGTAACCTAGTATAGAACAATTCTTGATGTATGATACGTTCATTGTTTCTTAACTTTAAGATAAGAGGTTGGTTCATTTTGTTATTTAAGCTGAAGATTGAAATCGTAATTAAGGTTGTCTGAGGGCAGACAAATTATCAGGACAGCCGAGTTGTGGGATTTTAAAATGTGTACTTAGTAGTTAGAATAATAAGCATGAGTGAGTGTAAGCGAGACGACATATGTGTGTGAGAGAGAGGAAGGATGGAAGGGGAAAAGTTAAGATGGCGATAACCGTAGAACCGTTAACGTGTACTCTGTGTAATTTTAAATTAATAAAAGTCTAAAATAGTAAATCTGCTATTATTTCACCGCCTCAGACCTACAAATTTGGGAAGAATTTGGGAAGTTAAGATGGCGATAACCGTAGAACCGTTAACGTGTACTCTGTGTGATTCTAAATTAATAAAAGTCTAAAATAGTAAATCTGCTATTATTTCACCGCCTCAGACCTACAAATTTGGGGGCTCGTCCGGGATATCAAAAAGAAAGGCGGAATAGTACGGCCGGTGAAATAAAAACGACGTGTGCAGATCGGCTACCACGTGCACAGGAACACGCGAACGACGGCGGTTTCTGCGGTAGAAGACTGTCTCAACGACTACGACGAAATGTCCAAACCCGCGAAAGATCGCAGGAAAAGTCGGCAAGAAGACTACACCGACTGCCAGGACGACTGCGATGCGAGAAAGCGTAACGGCAACATGCTTCAGATGACGGCCGAGCTGATACCCAGCTTTAGCGGCCGCGACGACACCTATCCAGTGACGCGGTGGATAGACGAAGTAGAATCCAACGCCGAGATATTCGAGTGGACACCGCTTCAGCAGCTCCTAATTGCGAAACGAGCGCTGACAGGTACAGCACAGCTATGGTTACGGGCGGAGCGTCCACACAAGACTTGGGAAGAGCTCAAGGCAGCGCTGGTAAAAGAATTTCCAGACACTGTCGACATCAAATCCATCCATGAATTAATGAGCAACAGAAAGAAACTGCCGAGTGAATCCTGCTTAGACTACATGCTTGTTATGAAGGAACTCGGAAAGCGCGGTAAGATGCCTGACTACGTCGCAATCAAGTACATAGTGGATGGAATAGTGGATGTCGAAACAAATAAAATCATGTTGTATGGTGTCACCGCGTATAACGACCTTAAAGAAAAACTCAAGATTTATGAAGCTATAAGCAAAAAGATGCAAAGTGCGGCGCAGGTGCAGAGGCGTTCAGCAGTGAGTACAAGTAGCAATAAACCCCATTCAAGCGGCAAACCATGGATTCGGTGCTATGGATGTGGTGAAGTTGGACATGCATCAGCCGATTGCCCGCATAAAAGCAAAGGATTGAAGTGTTTTAAATGTAACCAATTCGGACATGTTGGATCGGCGTGCACTTCATCGGCGTCGGCGACGCCGAAACCCAGCCATCGTGCATCATCGGACGAGATCGGTAAAACACGACGGAGCTACCAACAGCAGCATACGAAGAGCGCGATGTTCGCGGCGGACGTCACACAAGACGACGGTGGCGCCTCTAGCGACCTCCTGTGTAACGAACTGCAGGACTACCAACACACAAGGCGAGCGATGTTCACGACGGTGAATGACGAAGAAGACAGCGCCCCAAGCGGATACTTTTCGAACGACGAATCGAAAATGGCGGCGTTTGTTTACAACGACGAAGAAGTTTCAATGTCAATGTTGACAAAAGAGAAAAAGCCGGTTGTCTTGTTGGAAATAAACAACGTGCAGTTAAAAGCGTTAGTAGACACGGGCAGCGACGTGAACATTATTTCGGCGGATGTTTATGATGCGATTGGAAAACCAGAATACGAAAAGGACGAATTATTACTCTCCGGCATTGGACAATCAACAGTGCGTTCGATGGGAAAGTGTCGTTTGAATTTGTGCGTGGACAAACAGTGCTACCCAGATGTTATATTTCACGTTCTATGTAAAGACTATATACCGTACGATGTAATAATAGGTCAGGAATTTCTTAACGACGTTACAGTTGTGTTAAAAAGGGGTTGCGTGAAATTTTATAGCAAAGAGTGGGAGCGACTGGGATGTTATGTGAGTGAAGTATGCCCATCTGATTCTGTTGTAGGTCACATGAAGGATCCGGCGTTAAGAGAAGAAGTGCTAAATTGTGTACGAAACTACAAGCCTCATCAAACGAAAGAAGCACCGCTGCAACTGCAAATCGTGCTCAAGGATGACGTTCCGGTGGCGCAACGACCACGACGTTTGGCGCTGAAGGAGCAGGAAATAGTGGATAAACAGGTTGCAGAATGGTTAGAAAAGGACATTGTACGCGTGAGTCATTCAGAATATAGTAGCCCGCTGGTATTGGTTAAGAAAAAAGATAATTCTGTTAGAGTCTGTGTTGACTATAGATTGTTAAATAGAAAAATGGTTAAAGATGAATTTCCATTACCAGTAATAGAAGATCTGATTGATAAATTAAAGGATGCTAGGGTCTACAGTGTACTCGATTTAAAAAATGGGTTTTTTCACCTGAAAGTGTGCGAAGAGTCCATCAGGTATACTGCTTTTGTCACACACAATGGACAATATGAATTCTTGAGGGCTCCTTTTGGTTTAAGTATCTGTCCAAAATATTTTATGAGATTTATAACAATTATTTTCAGAGAACTACTAGCAAAAGATGAAGTCATAATATTTATTGACGATTTATTGATACCGGCAAAAGATGAGGCCCAAGCTGTGCAACGGCTTAAGAAAGTACTTATGATTTCAGAGCAATATGGTTTAGAGATAAATTGGAAGAAAGCAAAATTGATCTCCCGAGAAATAGAGTACTTGGGACACTTAGTGAAGAACGGAGAAGTGAGACCCTCTACTGAGAAGATAGATGCTGTCATGAGGTATCCAAGACCATCAACAACAAGGCAAGTTCATAGTTTTCTTGGCCTCACTTCATATTTTAGAAAGTACATTAAAGATTATGCATTTATAGCCAAACCCTTATCAGACTTACTCAAGAAGGATGCTCTGTTTGAGTTCGGTGAGATCCCAAATTTGTAGGTCTGAGGCGGTGAAATAATAGCAGATTTACTATTTTAGACTTTTATTAATTTAGAATCACACAGAGTACACGTTAACGGTTCTACGGTTATCGCCATCTTTTTGATATCCCGGACGAGCCCCCAAATTTGTAGTATTTGCTTCTTGGCTTTGATTCTAATCTCTTCTCTATTTTCTTCATATTGATCAATCTCTTCCTGTTTTAACAATTCCAATATGTGTAGGTCTTCCTTACATCTCATATTTATGCCAACCATAAGGTGAAACGGAGTTGTGTCTATACTTCGTTGGTATGTACTATTTATAGCCCTTTGCACTCGACTGATATGTGTATACCACAATGATGGATTTTCCAGACATAGCTTGGTCAATACAGCTAGTATAGTCCTGTGCAGCCTTTCCACTTGGCCATTTCCCCTCGGGACTCCTGTGGTGATGGTAACATGTTGTATGTTCTCCTCTTGGCAGTACTCTTGGAATTCACCTCCAGTAAATGCAGTCCCCCGGTCGCTTATTATCCTCACAGGGTTTCCATAGTGCTGTTGATGTATCTTTAGTTTTTCAACCGTTTCTTTACTTGTTGTACTCCTAGTAGGGAAGATCCACGTGAATTTAGTGAAACCATCCACTATTGTCAATATGTGATTGTACATTTTCTTCGTGTCCGTCAGTGGTCCCAAATGATCTATATGTAGAGTGTGTAATGGGGTACCTTCTTTATCAATTGGATTCAGATATCCCTCTTGCTTGCCTGCCTTCTTCGTAGCCAGTAGACATGGTATGCAAGACACCACAAACTCTTGTAGCTTCTTATCCAAATCTTGGATAAAATAATCTTGTTTTATAATTTCTTTCATTTTTTTCATAGAGAAATGCCCCTTACTGTGAACTTGCTTTATGATTTCTTTCTCCAGTGACTTAGGTATAACAAGCTGCTTATGCTCCCCTTTGTATAGAAGCCCATTGTCTAGCCAGTAGTCTGAAAAAGAACCATGTTTTAGTACTTCACACACTGCCTTTAATCCGTCATCATTTTGTTGAGTCAGCCTTATTTGGTTTTGTAGACTGTTTACTGTTATAATCATACACGGATGTCGGCTTAACGCGTCGGCATGCTGCATCTTCGTGCCAGCTCTGTGCTCAATGTCATAGTCAAACTGATCTAAGTACAAAACCCAGCGAGCTACTTTCGGTGACAGTTCTTTCTTCTTCAGTGTCAACTCAAAGGCTTGACAGTCAGTCACTATTTTAAAATGGATACCATATAAATAAATTCGAAACTTTTTCACTCCCTCAATGATGGCTAATGCTTCTAGTTCATAGCTTGAATATTTCGATTCGGCGTCAGTAGTCCTCTTGCTCATGTAGTAAACAGGGTGCCAGCCGTCTTTGTGTAGCTGCAGCAGTATGGCAGAATAGGCAACAGCAGAAGCGTCTGTGTGCAATTCGGTGGGTAAATAAGAATCATAAATCTTCAATACTGGCGAATCTCCTAACTTTTGTTTTAAGTTCTCAAATGCCATTGTTTCTTTCTCACCGAACTCAAACAGAGCATCCTTCTTGAGTAAGTCTGATAAGGGTTTGGCTATAAATGCATAATCTTTAATGTACTTTCTAAAATATGAAGTGAGGCCAAGAAAACTATGAACTTGCCTTGTTGTTGATGGTCTTGGATACCTCATGACAGCATCTATCTTCTCAGTAGAGGGTCTCACTTCTCCGTTCTTCACTAAGTGTCCCAAGTACTCTATTTCTCGGGAGATCAATTTTGCTTTCTTCCAATTTATCTCTAAACCATATTGCTCTGAAATCATAAGTACTTTCTTAAGCCGTTGCACAGCTTGGGCCTCATCTTTTGCCGGTATCAATAAATCGTCAATAAATATTATGACTTCATCTTTTGCTAGTAGTTCTCTGAAAATAATTGTTATAAATCTCATAAAATATTTTGGACAGATACTTAAACCAAAAGGAGCCCTCAAGAATTCATATTGTCCACTGTGTGTGACAAAAGCAGTATACCTGATGGACTCTTCGCACACTTTCAGGTGAAAAAACCCATTTTTTAAATCGAGTACACTGTAGACCCTAGCATCCTTTAATTTATCAATCAGATCTTCTATTACTGGTAATGGAAATTCATCTTTAACCATTTTTCTATTTAACAATCTATAGTCAACACAGACTCTAACAGAATTATCTTTCGAGATCTGTAGGTCTGAGGCGGTGAAATAATAGCAGATTTACTATTTTAGACTTTTATTAATTTAGAATCACACAGAGTACACGTTAACGGTTCTACGGTTATCGCCATCTTAACTTTTCCCCTTCCATCCTTCCTCTCTCTCACACACATATGTCGTCTCGCTTACACTCACTCATGCTTATTATTCTAACTACTAAGTACACATTTTAAAATCCCACAACTCGGCTGTCCTGATAATTTGTCTGCCCTCAGACAACCTTAATTACAATTTCAATCTTCAGCTTAAATAACAAAATGAACCAACCTCTTATCTTAAAGTTAAGAAACAATGAACGTATCATACATCAAGAATTGTTCTATACTAGGTTACAATAATACCAGTTTAAAATAGAAGTTACTTTGCTTTACAACATTACAGTTGATAATAAAAGGGTTCTGTTTTATTTACTTAACCTTTCATCCATCTACTAATAACAAAAATAATTAAAGAAAATACCTACTGCGGCCATGGCTTCATTTGGTCCGCGGAGCTAGACGTTTTAATAGGCCCTTCGGTAGCACGCTCAACCTTCTCCACATCGTAGCGATCATTTCGCTTAACCTTTGATACTCGATACGGCCCTAGAAACTTGGGCTTCAGCTTCATCCCCGTACCAAACTGTGTCCTTTTTATAGCCACTAAATCTCCTTCTTTATATTGGGTACTTGGCTTCCGCTTTTCATTGAATGTCTTCTTATTCTCATCTTGTACTTGTAGTATTTGCTTCTTGGCTTTGATTCTAATCTCTTCTCTATTTTCTTCATATTGATCAATCTCTTCCTGTTTTAACAATTCCAATATGTGTAGGTCTTCCTTACATCTCATATTTATGCCAACCATAAGGTGAAACGAAGTTGTGTCTATACTTCGTTGGTATGTACTATTTATAGCCCTTTGCACTCGACTGATATGTGTATACCACAATGATGGATTTTCCAGACATAGCTTGGTCAATACAGCTAGTATAGTCCTGTGCAGCCTTTCCACTTGGCCATTTCCCCTCGGGACTCCTGTGGTGATGGTAACATGTTGTATGTTCTCCTCTTGGCAGTACTCTTGGAATTCACCTCCAGTAAATGCAGTCCCCCGGTCGCTTATTATCCTCACAGGGTTTCCATAGTGCTGTTGATGTATCTTTAGTTTTTCAACCGTTTCTTTACTTGTTGTACTCCTAGTAGGGAAGATCCACGTGAATTTAGTGAAACCATCCACTATTGTCAATATGTGATTGTACATTTTCTTCGTGTCCGTCAGTGGTCCCAAATGATCTATATGTAGAGTGTGTAATGGGGTACCTTCTTTATCAATTGGATTCAGATATCCCTCTTGCTTGCCTGCCTTCTTCGTAGCCAGTAGACATGGTATGCAAGACACCACAAACTCTTGTAGCTTCTTATCCAAATCTTGGATAAAATAATCTTGTTTTATAATTTCTTTCATTTTTTTCATAGAGAAATGCCCCTTACTGTGAACTTGCTTTATGATTTCTTTCTCCAGTGACTTAGGTATAACAAGCTGCTTATGCTCTCCTTTGTATAGAAGCCCATTGTCTAGCCAGTAGTCTGAAAAAGAACCATGTTTTAGTACTTCACACACTGCCTTTAATCCGTCATCATTTTGTTGAGTCAGCCTTATTTGGTTTTGTAGACTGTTTACTGTTATAATCATACACGGATGTCGGCTTAACGCGTCGGCATGCTGCATCTTCGTGCCAGCTCTGTGCTCAATGTCATAGTCAAACTGATCTAAGTACAAAACCCAGCGAGCTACTTTCGGTGACAGTTCTTTCTTCTTCAGTGTCAACTCAAAGGCTTGACAGTCAGTCACTATTTTAAAATGGATACCATATAAATAAATTCGAAACTTTTTCACTCCCTCAATGATGGCTAATGCTTCTAGTTCATAGCTTGAATATTTCGATTCGGCGTCAGTAGTCCTCTTGCTCATGTAGTAAACAGGGTGCCAGCCGTCTTTGTGTAGCTGCAGCAGTATGGCAGAATAGGCAACAGCAGAAGCGTCTGTGTGCAATTCGGTGGGTAAATAAGAATCATAAATCTTCAATACTGGCGAATCTCCTAACTTTTGTTTTAAGTTCTCAAATGCCATTGTTTCTTTCTCACCGAACTCAAACAGAGCATCCTTCTTGAGTAAGTCTGATAAGGGTTTGGCTATAAATGCATAATCTTTAATGTACTTTCTAAAATATGAAGTGAGGCCAAGAAAACTATGAACTTGCCTTGTTGTTGATGGTCTTGGATACCTCATGACAGCATCTATCTTCTCAGTAGAGGGTCTCACTTCTCCGTTCTTCACTAAGTGTCCCAAGTACTCTATTTCTCGGGAGATCAATTTTGCTTTCTTCCAATTTATCTCTAAACCATATTGCTCTGAAATCATAAGTACTTTCTTAAGCCGTTGCACAGCTTGGGCCTCATCTTTTGCCGGTATCAATAAATCGTCAATAAATATTATGACTTCATCTTTTGCTAGTAGTTCTCTGAAAATAATTGTTATAAATCTCATAAAATATTTTGGACAGATACTTAAACCAAAAGGAGCCCTCAAGAATTCATATTGTCCATTGTGTGTGACAAAAGCAGTATACCTGATGGACTCTTCGCACACTTTCAGGTGAAAAAACCCATTTTTTAAATCGAGTACACTGTAGACCCTAGCATCCTTTAATTTATCAATCAGATCTTCTATTACTGGTAATGGAAATTCATCTTTAACCATTTTTCTATTTAACAATCTATAGTCAACACAGACTCTAACAGAATTATCTTTTTTCTTAACCAATACCAGCGGGCTACTATATTCTGAATGACTCACGCGTACAATGTCCTTTTCTAACCATTCTGCAACCTGTTTATCCACTATTTCCTGCTCCTTCAGCGCCAAACGTCGTGGTCGTTGCGCCACCGGAACGTCATCCTTGAGCACGATTTGCAGTTGCAGCGGTGCTTCTTTCGTTTGATGAGGCTTGTAGTTTCGTACACAATTTAGCACTTCTTCTCTTAACGCCGGATCCTTCATGTGACCTACAACAGAATCAGATGGGCATACTTCACTCACATAACATCCCAGTCGCTCCCACTCTTTGCTATAAAATTTCACGCAACCCCTTTTTAACACAACTGTAACGTCGTTAAGAAATTCCTGACCTATTATTACATCGTACGGTATATAGTCTTTACATAGAACGTGAAATATAACATCTGGGTAGCACTGTTTGTCCACGCACAAATTCAAACGACACTTTCCCATCGAACGCACTGTTGATTGTCCAATGCCGGAGAGTAATAATTCGTCCTTTTCGTATTCTGGTTTTCCAATCGCATCATAAACATCCGCCGAAATAATGTTCACGTCGCTGCCCGTGTCTACTAACGCTTTTAACTGCACGTTGTTTATTTCCAACAAGACAACCGGCTTTTTCTCTTTTGTCAACATTGACATTGAAACTTCTTCGTCGTTGTAAACAAACGCCGCCATTTTCGATTCGTCGTTCGAAAAGTATCCGCTTGGGGCGCTGTCTTCTTCGTCATTCACCGTCGTGAACATCGCTCGCTTTGTGTGTTGGTAGTCCTGCAGTTCGTTACACAGGAGGTCGCTAGAGGCGCCACCGTCGTCTTGTGTGACGTCCGCCGCGAACATCGCGCTCTTCGTATGCTGCTGTTGGTAGCTCCGTCGTGTTTTACCGATCTCGTCCGATGATGCACGATGGCTGGGTTTCGGCGTCGCCGACGCCGACGCTAGCGCCGCCGCCGATGAAGTGCACGCCGATCCAACATGTCCGAATTGGTTACATTTAAAACACTTCAATCCTTTGCTTTTATGCGGGCAATCGGCTGATGCATGTCCAACTTCACCACATCCATAGCACCGAATCCATGGTTTGCCGCTTGAATGGGGTTTATTGCTACTTGTACTCACTGCTGAACGCCTCTGCACCTGCGCCGCACTTTGCATCTTTTTGCTTATAGCTTCATAAATCTTGAGTTTTTCTTTAAGGTCGTTATACGCGGTGACACCATACAACATGATTTTATTTGTTTCGACATCCACTATTCCATCCACTATGTACTTGATTGCGACGTAGTCAGGCATCTTACCGCGCTTTCCGAGTTCCTTCATAACAAGCATGTAGTCTAAGCAGGATTCACTCGGCAGTTTCTTTCTGTTGCTCATTAATTCATGGATGGATTTGATGTCGACAGTGTCTGGAAATTCTTTTACCAGCGCTGCCTTGAGCTCTTCCCAAGTCTTGTGTGGACGCTCCGCCCGTAACCATAGCTGTGCTGTACCTGTCAGCGCTCGTTTCGCAATTAGGAGCTGCTGAAGCGGTGTCCACTCGAATATCTCGGCGTTGGATTCTACTTCGTCTATCCACCGCGTCACTGGATAGGTGTCGTCGCGGCCGCTAAAGCTGGGTATCAGCTCGGCCGTCATCTGAAGCATGTTGCCGTTACGCTTTCTCGCATCGCAGTCGTCCTGGCAGTCGGTGTAGTCTTCTTGCCGACTTTTCCTGCGATCTTTCGCGGGTTTGGACATTTCGTCGTAGTCGTTGAGACAGTCTTCTACCGCAGAAACCGCCGTCGTTCGCGTGTTCCTGTGCACGTGGTAGCCGATCTGCACACGTCGTTTTTATTTCACCGGCCGTACTATTCCGCCTTTCTTTTTGATATCCCGGACGAGCCCCCAAATTTGTAGGTCTGAGGCGGTGAAATAATAGCAGATTTACTATTTTAGACTTTTATTAATTTAGAATCACACAGAGTACACGTTAACGGTTCTACGGTTATCGCCATCTTAACTTTTCCCCTTCCATCCTTCCTCTCTCTCACACACATATGTCGTCTCGCTTACACTCACTCATGCTTATTATTCTAACTACTAAGTACACATTTTAAAATCCCACATTAAAAGGGCTAGGTATTTTTCCTAAAAAGGGCTAGGTATTTAATGCCCTCACAAAACAACACATAGAACTTACATACATACACCTTTTGCGCAACATATACACCCATAGTACAGCTGCTATTAAGTTAGAGAGCTTAGGTCCAAAGTTTGACATCCTCAAGGGAGTCAAACAGGGCGACCCGCTATCTCCAAAACTGTTCACTAGTACCCTAGAGGAAGTATTTCAGACGCTGGCAGTCAAATGGGAAGAGAAAGGGCTTGTCGTCGGTGAAACAAGGTTGAATAATCTGCGTTTCGCTGATGATATTGTCCTTTTCTCCCCCACAGCCACAGGACTGGAACAAATGCTACAAGATCTTAGCGATGCAAGCCTTGAGATTGGACTGAAGATGAACATGTCGAAGACCAAGCTCATGACCAACAGCTCCAAAAGGAGCATACACGTAGGCGGGGAGAATGTACAATATGTCCAAGAATATATATACTTGGGCCAAGTTATCTCTTTCCAGGCAAGGCAAGATAAGGAAATTGCGAGACGAACTGAAAATACCTGGAAGAGTTACTGGTCCATGAGGGAGTATTTTAAGGGCACGCTACCCATGTCTCTGAAGCGAAAGCTAATGGACATGTGTATTCTCCCCATCTTGACCTACGGTGCGCAAACTTGGTCTTTGACTAACATCCAAAAGTCCAAACTCAAGGTTTGCCAACGTGCTATGGAGCGCAGTATCTTAGGTGTAAAATTAACAGATCATGTACGAAACACTACGCTGCGCTCCAAAACGCAAATCGTTGACGTGGCTCAAAAGGCTGCCCAACTTAAATGGGACTGGGCAGGACATGTCTGTCGTATGCCGAACGAACTGTGGGCCCGTAAAGTTCAGGATTGGTGCCCTGAAACAGTGACACGGGGTCGCGGTAGACAACGAAGGAGATGGCGGGACGACCTGGATGTCTTCCTTGAGAATTGGAAAGAAGTAGCACAGAAGCGCGAGCTTTGGAAGGAGTGGAGGGAGGCCTTTGCCCAGCAGTGGGACAATATGGGCTAGCTATAATAGGTATTTTTCCATTAAATGGATATTTGAACCTGTGCATAATCAGTCAGTCAGAACAGTTAGGTGAGCTGAGGACCAAAACAAGTATCAAGTATAATTTACAATTCTTTTTGTATTTCTACAGTGATTTTAACATGATTGACTTCAGTTTTCGGTAGCTTAACTCAATGTCAATTCAGTACGCACAACGGCCAATCAAGCTTTACATAACCAGTTTATGCGGATCTCTCATTGTACTGAAAATCTATACAAAGCGAGGCCAAGTTATACTGGTAATGTACAGCTTCATGTGCCGCTGTGTGTACCTAGATTATGATATTTCCATTTAAGTTTTCGCTTCTTTATTTCTCAATGAATCGTCACTTTGTCAAGTTCTTTGGTAACCGTAATTATGGTTTCCGTAAAGATTATAAGGGGTGTAACTGGACCCTTAACGAAGCCGAAAGGCACTTGTTCTCCCCGTCTTTGCGCTATTTATTTTGTTCTGGACCATACCTGGAAACCTTCTAGTTACGAAGATATTGGGGGTTAAAGTTCCAACTTTTTTACAAGTATTTTTTTTAAATACAAGTTTTTAATGTTGTAACTTTACTTTAAAAACGTCCACGACACCCGTACTATTCATTGCATCCACCAGCACAGTGTTTTAAGTGCGTTACTTTGATTTTACAGCAAAACGTGATTTTTCACCCTAAAAAAAAGTCATTTCCCAACAACAATTTTTGCGTAGAGTTACTTGGTTTGATGTACAGAACGCTTGGCTTCGTGAAGGGTCTGTTTACACCTTGTATACTTACCATTCTCCTGTCATTATCCCTAATTATTAGGGTCGGCGCAGCATGTCTTCTTTTTCCATACCTCTCTATTACTCTTCATCTCAGACCCCTCCTTTCCGTAAATGTTATAATTATAATTCGATTAACTAGATAAATCATACATAGATCTTTGGGGACAGCCCTGTGACTTCCAAGGCTTAGATCGCAGCACTAAGTGGTAGTGACGGGGCCTTTAACGAGAACTCGAAATTGCACAACGCTGCACTTGTACTATATTTATCTATACCATTCTGTTACCTCTTCGGTAAGGGTAGGGAATCAGAATAGTTCACTGATTTCAGAATTAAATAATCCATGTAGACGATCAAAATCAGATTTTAGAAACCATTCTTATTTTTCTCATACTATACAAGGTGGAATGGAGACCGACGCGACGCTAAAACGGTTATCACGTATTCAGTGCATCATTCGTAGAAATTTTTCGTCGATCAATTTTTAAAAAAAAACTACTCTTTCCTACAAAAGTGCCCTACACGATCAAAATGTATGGATCGGCTGATTTTTTTTTATTACTGATGATATATCTTTATGGGGGGGTTCAACATACTGAACTGACTGTACTGAATACATGGTAACCGTTTGTGCGTCGGTGTCCTTCCCACCCTGTATTATATGTTGTTAGCATACAATTCTCCGATTATTTTCAACAACTCCCTATCAACAGGAAAGTACCTACAAGAAATCATCACCTAGCCTTTTCCCAACTTTGTTGGGGTCGGCTTTCAGACTAACCAGATGCAGCTGAATACCAACATTTTACATGGAGCGACTGCATATCTGACCTCCACGACCCAGTTAGTACTGGATAATACGATACCCGTTGGTAAGACCGGTTGTCAGACTCGGGCCACTGACTACCTATAACGACTGTCAACGATCTACAACAGACAGCCGGGACCAACGGCTTAACGTGGTTTCCAAAGCACGGGGGATCCCAGTATGTAGTGAGTGGTCACCCATCCATGGACCAACCTAGATTCTCTCTAAGAAATGATTCAACAACTTTAATCAGAAAACAAATGAAGAAACAACAATGTTACCCCATCTTTTGCTACATAACTCCCTCGCTTCATTATCTGCTTTCTCCCAGCAGCATAGTCGTGAAGATACACAGATACGTCACCGCTCCCCGTCGCTCGCTGCAATAAATTTGCGACTACTCGCATTTGTAGTGCGACGCGAACTTAAAGTTAGTACACATTGGTGAGAGTAAATATTTAACTGACTTTAGTTTCGACAGCCTGAGAGTCGGGTTGTTTATTCCTTTGCGTTGATATTGCAATATTTTACTTGTAGGTTATTGCTTGGTTCATTATAGTTTGGTAAGTCTTCTAGATTAAATCCGCCCCACACTAGGAATTTCTCCTGTATCGTGGGTGCGTTTACAAACATTTAAACTCACATACACAAACAGCCAGACCTGGAACAATTAGCTGTAGGCCATACAACATTTTGTTCTGCACGGGTATCAACCCCGCGACACGCAGCGCAGCAGGCGATCGCTCAGCCACTGCGTCAACCGTGCCAAATATAAATGTGAAAGCAAGACACTGTATGCAGTTTACTGTGACATGCCTTTGTGGTTTTAATAGTTAAGGTACAATTCTGAAGCTGATTGTAACCGCATAGGTGATTGCAACCACTAGCCACAGCTGTGAACCTGCCTAATCGCTATGCCAGACACGACTGATGTCTATGGGCATATAGTTATCCCAATGAAAATACCAAAGAAACAAAATATTCATGAAAGTGAACTTATTAATGAATTTTAAAATGCATGATTATGCCCCAATTAGGTACTACCAATTTTTAAAACGTGACAGCACTATCTTCGGCGCTGGCATGTTCGATTGTCAATTGTTTGTTTAAGATGTCATCACCCGAGAAGCGACGTGTTGTGTTGCCATGTAAGTTTCCTAATTTAAGTACATTTTATTTAATATTATCGGGGTATTTGATTTACTTTGGCTGTAATTTGTAGATCTTTGACAGTCGTTAGGTAGTAAGAGGCCCCAATAGTCTGACAACCAGTCTTACCAAGGCGTATCGTATTACCCAGTACTAACTGGGTTGTGGAGATCAGATAGGCAGTTGCTCCATGTAAAATACTGGTATTCAGCTGCATCCGGTTAGACTGGAAGCCGACCCCAATATAGTTGGGAAAAGGCTAGGCAGATGATGATGATGATGATTTGATTTACTTGTTATTTGGACAAAAAAAATACATAAATAGACTCTAATCTCGATACCCAATAATATCTTCACGGATCGGACAGGGTTTTTTTTAACATATTGTATACACGCTTCATTGCCGCCTGTTACCTTTTCTGAGGTCCGTGATTGCGACTACAGCAATGCTGCTACGGTTTACGGTTGTGGTCGTCTAAAGAAATTAATCCAATCTTCTTATTTTGAGAACAAGTGTAAAAAGATCGAATATCGTAAAACAAACCCGGTTTTTTCAAAATGATCTATTAATTTAGCGAAAGCTTCAAAAATGCTTAATTTAAATGAAACCAAGAGTGTACGCTCTCCCTAACACAGGTATTCCCGCCACAATTATGCGTTCAAGCCATAAATCTGGCAGAATAATCTCGAAACAATGACGACTGCATATTTTTGGATACCTTCATAAGAGCAGCATCGACAGTTTCAGTATAAAGTACAATGAAAAGCCAGGGAGAATAATTTTATTATTGAATAATATGCATCATACTATTAATATTATTAAACTTGTACTGTCAATATCGGGAGCTCAAATTAATGGACAATCACGGAAGATATCCCGTAAGTGACAGTACAAGTTTAGTTGTAAACCGTGAAAGCTTAAAACAGTGTATTAATATTAAACCAATAAATAAACAATATTTGTATATTATATTTGGATGGAATGTTGAGATGGATGTGTGGTGTGGAGTGACAAGAATGGAAAAAGTAAGCAATGAGAATATTAGAGGAAGTTTGAAAGTGGCGCCTGTTACCTACAAAAAAATTGTTTTAAATTTCCTTTTTTTTTTATTAAAAACGTTGCCTGACACTAGGAATTTCTCCTGTATCGTGGGTGCGTTTACAAACATTTAAATTCACATACATAAACAGCCAGACCCGGAACAACTATTTGTAGTATTTGTTACAAAAAAATTGAAAGGAAGTCGTTTGTCTTTTTATGGACACGTAATGAGGAGGGATGAAACGCATATGACTAAAAGAGTGATGGACATGAATTTTAATGGATGGAGTGAGAGAGGAAGACCAAAGAAAAGATGGATGGATTGTGTGAACACTGATATGAAAGAGACAGGAGTAAATGATGCCTTGACGTCTGACAGGGGAGAATGGAAGAAGTAAACGTGTGACCCCAAGTAGAATGGGACAACGGCAGGAATATGATGATTTGTATATTATATTTGTAACTACGTTCTTGTCTCGGCTCTTACGATTGCAGTTTACTGCAGTTGCAGTTTACGGGGGCGATAAATTGATCTAGCTAGGTCTATATCTGGGAAAATTCGTAATTTTCATAAGAGCAGAGCTCGGTCGCCCAAGTATACATTATGTTAACATTATGCAATTTACCTTACATCAATGTTGATGCGGTTTTCACCATAATATAAATAACGAGCATTTCGCCTGGAAACAATACTCTTATACATAACAAAATACATACATAGTACAGTAAAGAAATCGTGTAGTTTTGTCAAGTCGGAAAACCCGTGAGGAGCAGGTGCGGGCCCGCCCAAAAAATACCACTTTTCAGTCAAAATAATAGGTATCATCTTTCACCGAACCTCACGATTGATTCTTCTTTCCGGTGTCAAACCGTTTCACATGTTTTTATTTGGTTTGTAAGAATTTTTGATATTTAGTACCGATGATCTAACTAGATGGCGTTGTCGTCGAATTAGGTCTCGGTATGGTTTCGTTACAAGCTAAAGTATAAGAGACCAGAGAAGTATACTTGTTTAGAGATTTATTATAAGGTAAAATTATTATGAGGTAAAATTTAATATGCGTTGTTGTACGATAAACATCTACATAGTTTTATTGAAGATCTTTGTTGTTGTCTTTATCTAGGTTCCCACCTAGCCCAGCCTCTTACTATTAATACCCCAGTCACTTAGGGAATCACTTGCCAAATTTTACCCGCGAAATAACAAAATGGCGTCGCGGTAGATTGTTTGTCAGGGGCCGGGCGTCATTATCCGCTAATGCGGCTAAACATTTTGTTAATGGGCAGCGAAGACTACTCCGACTACTTATTAAAGAAATAACTAAGGATTTTCATGTATTGAGGGATAGTTTAAGCACGGTAATAATATCTAAAGTACTGTATCTTCATACAAACGGTCGGAACACGAGTCATACCTACACGCCTCGAGTCTAGTACCCACTTGGTAACCAAGAAGTCACAAATGCGCCGCACTGACGAACGAACGTTGTGATGGTTTTGTAAGCTGTAAGCGTGCGATTTGTGAATATTTGATTGAAATAAGAATTTGTTATTTCCTATTTTTTTAATAGGTAGGTATTTCGCTTTTTCCACGGAGTAAAATACCTGGATTAATTAATAAATAAGTGGATAGGGTGAAAAAAGTGACACACAAGTTATTTAGGTACCTACGCTGGCGTTGAAAAGTCTCGAATTTATAATTTTCATTAAATCTACTAATCAAAAGACACAACTTGTATTTTTTATTGAGCAACACTTCTTATTTCCTTCACAACTAATTTATTTTTTTAAATAAAAAATGTAATATTTACAATCACAAAACTAAAAAGAAACTCAACTAAGTGGCTGAAATTAAAATACTGTAAGCGCGGCAGCCCTGTCGCTTGCTAACGTACCGCCCGGCTGTAGGTTTATTATTTCAAGGACAGGGCCGAGTCACAATACTGTATATATTTATACTGTGGTTTAGGGCTGTGCATTTTGAAAGTTGAAAACGTCGCAAATAGCTGTCAAATATTTCGCTAGTTTGATTTTAATAGGTGGAAGCACCAGGACAGCCCGCGAAATTCGAATTATCTGATATTTAAAATACCGTACAGCATCAATGTAAACGATCTTAGGTATTGTTTAGAAGCCCGTCGAGCATAACGTATTGAAGTGACAGCTTGAGTGAAGAGCTGCTTATACTCGAGCTCAAGATAAAGTAACGGCTTGCAATATTGTTTAGCTGGCTTAGAGGCAATTTACATTGTAGGAGTAGAGAAGCGGTATTTTAGTTTGCATGAACAACGCAATTTTTGAATTGGGACAAGGGCAACAGAAATAGCGCGAATGCTCGAGCATTCTCCTGACTTCATGTGCCTTCTCCTGCAAACATAACTGACTTCAGAGCTATGGAAAATGCGAGCGAGATGCCTCTCTGAGTGAAACAAGAAATTAAAGTTGGTTCACTGCATGCTACATCCTGAGTTTTTTAATTCCTTATATGCCTACCTTCAGTTTTTTACATTCAGTTAATTCGCTTTGTTATTTTTAACTACACAACGTTAGATGTGATTTACACTATCAAAGAATTTATATTGGAACTTTAAGATTTCTATTTTTACATAACATAACATCACGGATGTAATCCCCAAAGAGCAGAGGTTTACCTAATAGTACCTACACCTAAATTTCGCCAGTTTAAATCCCATATAATAGGAGGCGAGCCTATCGCTATCAACCAGGAACAAATTCAGACTCCGTAGCTGCTACTGAGAAATTCCTGATGGAAAACCCAATAACACTTTGCCCGACCTGGGAATCGAACCCAGGATCTCGCGATTAGTAGTAGCACTTGTGACCACTAGACCAATTTGTACGTCTTGCTATAGGACTAATATTTTCACCCTGACATTATTTTTTTCTTAATTTGCAGTCCCTTAACCTCATGTTCAGCAGTCGCGCTTCCGGCCACTAGACCAACGAGGCACTGGCAGGCGGGTCGCAAGTATTATAAACTAGTTTTTGCCCGCGGGTCCGCTTCGACAATCAATTCAGGTTGTACTCTGCTTGTAATAATATAATTCAATCATGATTCAAAAGACACGTGTCGCCATCTATTATAATAAGAACGTCATTGTTGTTTTCCTCGATAGCAGTACTTTTTTTCGGGATGAAACGTAACCTATGTCCGTTTCTATACGCCTGACGACGTATATGCAAAATTTCGGGATGATCGGTTCAGTGGTTTAGGCGTGAAAAGGTAACAAACAAACTTACTTTTGCATTTATAATATTAAGTGAGGATTAAGTAAGTATTAAGTAAGGATTAAACAGAACTATTCACCTTTTTCATAAAACATTCTGTAAACATTTCACCAACCACCATTCAACTTCCATTTCAAGTAACCGCCAAGACTAACAAACTATGCGACCGTTTTATCCTAAGCGCCATTTGACCGTCAGTCTTCAGAAATGACCTCAAAACCTTTGGATGCCCGTTACGCTGCTTGTTATTCCACTAATGAGGCTGACACTGCGGAGTCTGACATTCAAGTGAGTTGCAATTAGTCTTCAAATCGTAACAGGTATGTACTTTGACGCTGGCTGTTATGAAGGGACAGAAAATTGTTTTTTAAATGGACGAGTGAATTTTTTGCTGAATCAGCGAGCTGATTGTGTAACACACTCGTAATTCCAGTGCTATTCATTTTGACAGTTCAAGAATATTTCGAGCCTTTTCAGGAAGAACATCGTAAGCGCCAAAAATTAATATTTCATTTTACTAATAAAGCTAATTCACTTAGAAGTACTTAATTTTTTTTTTTTTACTTTTTCGTATTTCTGACTCTTTGTCCTTCTCTGTCTGGCATGGTATCTCGTACAAAAAGTTAAAAAAAAAATCCCAAAAAAATATTTCTACTATTTCATGATATTTAAGAATTATCGTAATCGACATACTCATATCAGCTCTACCTAATAACGGTCATCAGTTTTAACGTAAGCGACAAATGTATGTGATTATAGAGTACTGAATCAAATCTTAACATTTGAATTAATAGGGAGGTGCCCAAATAACACCAAGTAAAAATTTCAAATTGATGCTATAAATATTTATATATAAATATATTTATAATATATATAAATATTACTTATAAATATTCTTCCTGAAAAGGCTCGATTTGTGAAAAGTTGGAAAAAAAAAATGAAGCAAAATGGGTTATGGTGGAAGCACCAGGATAACCCGCGAAATTCAAATTTTCTTACGTTTTTTGCAATTTGCAGGTCAGTGTCAGGTTGTATGTTGATGAAAATATGAATCGCGCAAGCAACACGTATGTAGTTACAGAATTAAAATCATCAATACAACTTAGAGGAAGTTCCTTTAAACCCATTCAGTAACTATTTCATGAAAAAGTCGTTTAATTGGGTTAAATGATAAGTTCATTTAACCCAAGGGTTGTATTGATATTTTAATGATTATAATTTTTCTTTTTCTTTTTTTTAGGTTTCTGTGCAAAAAAAAATTAAAACCCTTTGAAACTGTTAACAAAATCCGATTCAAATATTTTTATAACAACTTAACGCGGTCGAAGCTCGCGGGCAACAGCTAGTATCTACTAAAATTAATCTCCCACAAAATAGAAAGCTTCACGTTCTACAGACAGACACACGATTACTATTCATGTATGCCGTCCGTACCTCCGCACCTCCTCCGTAGGAACCTGCGGCCCGCGTGCCACGTAACATGTTGACTGTATGTCGTGTCGGCGATAATTTGCTGTACAAATACGCGAGCAATTGTTTTTTTTTTTGCTTTGAGAGACTTTTGGGCATCATTATGTGCTTTATAAGGAAAGCTGTGAGATTTTTTAAGCAAATGTTTAATGACAGTGCTATTTGCAAATGAATACAGTATTTGCTTGATTATAGAATGTGTGAATCATGTCGATATTCATTTTTAAATGTTGTGCTTGTTCTTGTGTAATTAATTACTAACTTGTTTTTAGCAATGCAAGCTGAAACAGTCTGGTGGCATCTATCACGCCGTAAAAGAACTACCTACGCATCACGTGACGTCACGCAAAAATCCTACATCGCACAAGTTATCCGCAAGATTAGGATACAACATCCCTAAAAATAATTAAATCCTACGAATCCTTAATATTATAAATGCGAAATTTTATGAGGATGGATGGATGTTTGTTACTCTTTCACGCAAATGCTACTGAACGGATTATGATAAAATGTTGCACACAGATAGTTTATAACCTGTATTAACACTTAGGATACTTTTAATCCCGGTAGTATGAACCCATGGGACAATTATCGAACTTCAAACGGGCGAAACCGTCGGTACAAGCTAGTTAACAATAAAACAAAATTACGGTGAGAGAATTCCATGGAGAAGTTCTTCAGGTATACGCCTGTATCACGTAAATCGATGGAAAAATAGATGACGTAACGACGACGGAGGTCAAAGTCAAAATTAATTATTAGCTCTAAATGTGGGCTGCGGGACTGTTCGAAAGAGATACCGCGGCCTTGGAACACAAAGGGCAAAGAAGGAACATGGATGGGTTTTAGTCAGTACAACTGTGTTCGCATACGTCAAAGACTGCATTAATGGGAAAAAGCGTTTTCTGTATGGCTCCTAAAATTTATAATAAAATACCATAGTCATATAAAGCGTTGCCGGTAAATTTGTTTAAAAAAAAAATTCTAGATTTATTAACAGACAAGTGTTATTATGACATAAATGACTTTTTGAAAGACACCATTTGACATGTTTTTAATTTTATTTTATTTTATTAATTCTTAATTTTCTATGACTAATTTATTTTACTGACTTATCAATATTTATTACCAACCATTATTTTGAAATGCCTTTAGTAATTTAGTTTTTATGTAGTAATTTATTTTTAAATATTTTGTGTTTTTTTTTAATTTGTACGCCTTGCAGGTGAAACATGTACGTACGAAATATCCATATTGTGTATTAATTTGTATGTATACGCATGTTTTGACAAATAAAAAAATCTTTATCTTTAAGTCTGACACTCCCCCGCCCAGAGTGGGGGGGGGGGTCATTTGATGATTTCCGATCCCACATAAAAAAAAAACTCTAAATGTGACAGGCAAAGAGTCGGTAGGTACCGTTTTTGCCTGAATGAGACATTACCTTCAAGACACCTCCAATAATAAAAGAATCTCGCAAGTCCCAAAAACTACTATCAAAATTGGCTGCGAGCAAACGTAAACGAATTCCATAGTTTATACAGCGAACCCCGCGGGGTCCGACTCAATAAGGACTGGCCTAAACAAACAGCACAAATGTATTATATTTTTATATTAAACGCTGGCCCCAGTCGGAATGTTCCCAATATGAGAATGGATGGAAATACCAGACGGTTACAGTAAAAACGAATAATTTTTAATCTTTATTGTTACCTTTTGTTGTACTTTTTTACAAGGACGTAGCAGAATGTTATTAGATTTTCTGTGTTTCCACGGTTTTCTAAAAATATCTTACGCTATGATCAAATTCCTTGTTTTTTTTTTCATTAACAGGTCAAATGCGGCGGGAATTAACTCCATAATATCACTGATAACGATGATCCTGTTGAAGATTGTGTGCTTGTATTGCTAATCTATTTATTTATTTATTTAACACTTCAAGCACAAAGTACAGAGGCGGCTTAATGCCATAGGCATTTTCTTCCAGTCAACCTTTGGGTGATGCAGTGACAAACAGTGGTAGGTGAATCTGAAAACAAATAATTTATTACCAAGATAAACTTAAAAAAAAAACTATAATACTAAAATACTATAATTATATATCAAAATACTATAAATATAGATCAATATATAAATGCAAATACAGCCTAGCGGCCCGAGAGGCCTATACCCAGCATTGTGTGAAGTCACGTTGGGGATGATGATGATGATGAACTGACCTGTGGGTCACAATAGCCGGTTTCATCATCATCATCATCATCATCATCATTTCAGCCGAAAGACGTCCACTGCTGGACATAGGCCTCCCCCAAGTGTCGCCAGATTGACCGGTCCCGTGCGACTCGCATCCAGCGGATCCCTACAGCCTTCACCAGGTCATCGGTCCACCTAGTGGGAGGCCTTCCAACGCAGCGTCTTCCGGTTCGCGGTCGCCACTCCAGAACTTTTCGGCCCCATCGGCCATCCGTTCTGCGAGCAATGTGCCCTGCCCACTGCCACTTCAGTTTGGCTATTCTTCGGGCTACGTCGGTTACCTTGGTTCTCTTGCGGATGTCCTCATTTCTGATATTATCACGCAAAGAAACTCCGAGCATAGCCCTCTCCATTGCCCTTTGGGTGACTTTAAGCCTTCTGATAAGGCCCATTGTGAGCGAACATGTTTCGGTCCCGTAAGTAATCACTGGCAACACACACTGGTCATAGACTTTCGTCTTGAGACACTGCGGTAAGTTGGACGAGAAGATACCACGCAACTTCCCGAACGCTGCCCAGCGAGTCGGATTCGACGATTGACCTCTTTCTCGAAGTTAGACCTACCTAACTGGATCGTTTGTCCAAGGTAGACATAATCGTCTACAACTTCGAGTGTAGAGTCTCCGATCTTGATAGGAGTGGGTGTTGCATGGTTATTCAACATGATTTTGGTTTTGTCCATGTTCATTTTAAGACCCACTCTTTCGGAAGCTCTACTAAGGTCATCGAGCATTGTACTGAGGTCCTCCATGGTCTCAGCCATGACCACTATATCGTCGGCAAATCGAAGGTGAGAGATGTACTCGCCATTGACGTTGATGCCTAGCCCTCTCCAGTCCAGAACCTTGAAGATATCCTCTAGTGCAGCGGTGAACAGATTCGGAGATATGACGTCTCCCTGTCTCACACCTCGCTGCAGAAGGATAGGTTCCGAGGTCTGGTCCTGAAGTCGGACTGACATGGTGGCGTTTTTGTACAAACACTTCAGCACCTCGATGTACCGATAGTCGATTTGGCACCGTTGGAGGGACTGCAGTACAGCCCAAGTCTCGAGCGAATCGAAGGCTTTCTCGTAGTCCACAAACGCTAAGCAGAGAGGCAGGTTATACTCTTCGGTCTTCTGTATAACCTACCGCAGCGTATGTATGTGGTCTACGGTGCTAAAGCCTTTTCGGAATCCGGCTTATTCAGGAGGCTGAAAATCGTCAAACCTGCGCGCGAGACGATTCGTGATGACTCTTGAGAACAACTTGTAGACATGGCTTAGAAGTGAGATGGGCCTATAGTTCTTCAGCCGGGCATTGTCGCCCTTTTTGAAGAAGAGTACCACCACACCCCTGCACCATGCCTGCGGCGTTTTCCCCTCGAGTATGACGGAATCAAACAGCTTCTGAAGGGCCTTAAGTACCGGTTTTCCACCCGCCTTCAGGAGTTCGGCCGTAATTCCATCATCACCCGGTGCCTTGTTGTTTTTAAGCTGTTTAAGAGCCATCCTAATCTCGTACAGGCTGACATCCGGAATGTCTTCGGTATAATGTCGGGTCAGTCTAGCTCTTTTGTCGTTAGCTAGAGTTGCAACGGGATTACTGATTGAACTGTACAACTGCCCATAAAAACTCTCGATCTCCCTCAGCAGCTCTGATTTGGCGGATACGATCCTGCCATCGTCGGTCTTCATTTTCGTGAGCTGGCTCTGCCCAATAGCCAGATCTCTTGAAAATACCTTGGAGCCTTTATTCCGCTCAATAGCGTCTTTAATACGCTCGGTATTAAAGTGGCGGAGGTCGCTCTTCAAGGATTTAGAGATCCGTCTATTGAGCTGCCGGTACTTCCACGTCTCGTCTGAAGACTGCAGGCGCTCATCTCGCGCCGCTCCTTCATGAGCTCGAGAGTATGATCAGAGAGTTTTTTGTTGTGTTCACGACGTGTCTTGAAAAACTTAGACCCAGTCGTATGGACAGTTTCCACGAACCCATCGTTGTATTCGTCCACTGAGCTTCCTAGGCACTCGAAACGATTCTGGAGTTCAAGCTGAAAGCTCTCGGGGTTTTGGATCTGGATCTGTGCTGGACGGAGTGTAGACTTCATCAGTCGAGACCTTTCAAGCTTTATATTGATGTTCAATGTGCCGGTAGCCGGTTTAACAGAATCATAATAAGAATTAGGAAAATGGTTATAAAGTGACAATTCATAATATTAACTGCGTCTGTGACTATTTTAAGAATTTTCATAACATAACCTCTTTCATAACTAGTTAGTTTTTACTTCAATATAATATCCGTAACCGAAACTATCTGAAACTAACGGATTATCCGAAATAATTACATATCCGAAACAGATATATTTTTTTATTCCTATATCCATATCCGTATCCAGATCCGAAATATCATATCCATAACATCTCTGCTTATTATGAGTCTGCTGAAGCGGCCATTTTAGCCCCCCTGATGCTTATAGGCTAGGCTATCATTTTATCGGCACTAATTCGGATGAAAAAAGTCGTCGAACTCGTTTATAAGTAGCTCTGCTTTCTCAACACAAAACGTAATCTGTCGACACACAATATTTTATCTAAACCACAATGACCAATATTTTGAAACAGTTCATTGTTCATATTTTACAACTAAAATACCTAGCTTAGCAAACAACGGTGCGCAAGCTGGCTGTGTTCCAAAACCATGTTCGGACATGTCTTTGCTTGAGTGCCAATATCCACGTACTGCTCCAAAATCTGTATGCCAAGGATTTAAGCTCTATTTTCCAGAAAATGGTCAGCATGGGTAAATTTGTAGTAGTAATGTACGGTCGTGCTGTTTCGCAGTCGATGAGCCGTTGTATGAAAGAAATGTTCACAGGTTTACGTTTTATTAAGAAGATAGAAAAGCTTTAAATTTGATGTTTTATGGTGGATTGGTTAAGAACTAGGTTGAAAACCTTGGTAACCAAAATTGGGGTAGCTATAGTACGATTTGCGTATAAGTTTAAGCAAACCCACATAGAACGAAATTGAAAATCAATGGTGAACGCCTGTTTGTTTCTGTCGTCCAGCTTAAGGAACATACTGATTCTTTTACGTTCCCACAGCTGGGACACAGGTCTCCTCTCTGTGAGAGGGACTGGACCATAATCCACCTCGCGGGTCCAGTGTGTTTGGTAGTTGTCACAAACATGTCTTTCTAGGACATGCCTACCGATTTCCTCACAACGTCTTCCTTCGCTGTTTTGCCCGCAGATGTGAACAAATAAATTATGTCTATTTGGGTTCGAAATCACGACATGACAAGTAAACCAGGGCCCCAAATATTGCTTACTTAGTGAAAATAATTATGCTTTTTTTAAATTATGCCTAACTCTATTATCGACTTAACCAACCTGGCGTTTTAGCAGCCTATTTCATAACCTTTTCCACCCACGTGAAATAAAGTACATTTTCGACCTCTTTTCTTTGAAATTAACCCTAAGTTATCAGCGTCTAGGTGTTGGGCTCGAAACCGGCCCGTTCCCTGGGCGCTGCTCTGATTAACACTGCCGATTACCTTATCTGGCCTTGTAAACAGGTGCAGCCTCCTAAAAAAGCGGGTAGTTATGAGTGGAAGCGATTTGTGTGGACTAGCAGAGCTGCTACAGACTTGTTCGAGTTGGTACATTCAATTCGGCAATATGCAGAGCCGAAGCAATTCAGATCAGAACATGTTTCTGCAAAAGTAGACACCGAACGGAAACTCCGTTCGGTGTATTTGCGGATACGGAAGAAGCTTGAAACAACGTTCAGCTTTAAAGCCTCGCCTGATGTGACTTGCAACATACATAAATCATATTTATTTCTGTGAATTGGTTTTAAAAAACACTTTCACACGACACATCATGTTGTGGTTTAAAACTAGACGGCGCTGGTGTTTCGTACCTGACTACTCTTAGAAGAAACAGCCGAAACAAACTCAGAGATCATAGTCTCTTTTAAGGTCCAGACATAATCTTGGTCAACTCACATGAGGACTATGCAGATTAGTGTCTGGTCTTTTGATTAAAGAACCACACGGATCTGTCCAGTCAGTGCAAGCATTTGTTAGTGCAATTAGACAAAAAATACTCAGTAGGTGGAACTTCGGTCTACCTTTTGTCTTTTTTTATATTAAATGGGTTTACTCTAGACCTCAATCTAGTCCTGAGGACAGAGATGAGGTCGACGATTGAACGAGCTAACCCAAAGGAAGCCTAATAACTCGCGACTTAAATAGATTGGGGAAATACAAACTTGGGAACACCGACGCAGGCAGGGAATTCCACTCCTTGGCTGTGCGCATAATAAACGATGTAGCAAAGCGCTTTGTGATTTTGCGATTTTTACTTATGGTTCACATCAGCCTAACCCTTCGGGAAGTACAGTCACGAGCAGCAATATGTATACACTCGAGAAATAACGATTGTAACTTGAAGATAGGATCTTTTTCATAAAAATATGAGTTCCAGAAGGGTACACTACATAAAAAACTTTATTCCGACAGTCACAAATCCGAATTTTCGAACGAAAATGTCCCCCCCTCCCTCTAATTTCTTAAGTAAGAGGAGGAAATTCTGAAAAAATTTAGGACGTTCAGAACATAAAAAAAAACTTCCAACGAAAATTGGTTTGAATAAGATTTGATGTTTGGTTTTTGAAATATGGGACTTTTTCATCAAACTGCAGCAGTAACTTTGTTTTTCGTTAACATACTATGAAAAACACAATTAATTTTGCTGTTGAATGTGAAAACAACATACGAATGAGCCTTCAAAATATTTTTATTATTTATGTTTTGGTGCTACGGAACCCTGTGTGCGTGTGAGTACGCCTCATACTTGGCCGGTTTTTTTTATCGTTTTTTTTTCAGTTACTATTCTTTTATTTTTTTTCTATTCTTAAATATTTATTTTGTACCCTATCACAATGTTTTCTTATTTAACCCAAAGGTTGACTGGACGCCTTGGAAGTTTAAATAAATAAATAATATTACATTCTCTGTACGCAGCATTTTCCATTTATGTAAATACCTAATAAAGCTAAAATAAAAATAAAACTAACAATGGATGTTGAAATACTCTAGCGAACGATGGGTGAAATCAGCTGTTCATTGCCTGCCTAGCTACAGAGTTAATCGAACTCGTCGTCGCGCTTGCCATTCGCTACGTGCGTTTTGCCACGGTAACGATACATTGCGTTTGAGGAAATAAAACAAATCAAATGTATTTCATTCCAATAACGTTCCTGAAATAATTTCTTGTTCCGGTCATCTTAGTATGATATACTGAATGCACCCCATCATCATCATCAGTCTGCAGAGCACTGTCTCTTGCACCCTGTTTAAGGTAAAAGCTTTTTTTTCCCTGTATTTCAGAAGGTACTATGCATAAACGTAGCTCACTTGGTGAGCAAGAACTTATTTCAACGTAAAATGAGCGTGTATAGTTTCATTACCACTGCTCTATAAACGGCTAAGGAAAACATCATATTCTGGAACCAAAAATTTGAACACATACAAATGTGACATCCACCGATCCGCACTGATTCCACGAGGTGTTTGACCCTCCCATAGAGAGGAGGCCTGCAGCATTGTAGGAACATTATGCATATACGTACTGTGGCAAAATTGAAAATTCCAAACGATTTTTTTTTTATCTTTGGCCTCTCTAGAAATTTCTCCTGTATCGTGGGTGCGTTTACAAACATTTAAACTCACGTACAGAAACAGTCAGACCCGGAACAACTACCTGTAGGTCATAAAAATATTATTTACTAGCTGTGCCCGCGGTTGAACCCGCCGCTTCTGACTTGTTTTTTTTTTTTCGTAGCGTGATGTTATATAGCCTTCCTCGATAAATGGGCTATCCAACACTAAAAGAATTTTTGAATTTGAACCCGTAGTTCCTGAGATTAGTGCGTTCAACCAAACAAACAAACTCTTCTCTTTAATGAAAGTGACCGTTTAGATGCAAATCTTGTATTGCTCAAAAATAAAGTATGCCGTATTCGAGATCATACTCAAGATGCTTAGGCGTTTCCTTCTCTGGTGTTGGGTCTTCTTCCTCTTTCTCTGGTTTTATCTTCTCTGATTCTGACTCCAAGTCTCCACCGCCCATTCGCCGGTGATTTGAAAAGAAGAGAGACAACACCGGATCCGTCCGCTGAAGCTTTAACAGCTTCTCCCTATTAACAGTTCCGTTCACAACTATGTCCCTGAACGTGTCATTGAGTAGAAAATTTTGATTAACGTCTAGAATTCTATCTATGCTTTCTTTCAGTTTGAGGTCATACTTCAACATGTCAAAGTAATGTGCATCCATAGCAGTTTTACGGTCCTTCCTGTATTGCCTCTTAATGTGTGTTATAAACTCTCTTAGCTCCCTATTCTTTTTGATATGTATTGCTGACGCGTTTCTATAGGCTTTCTGCATTAACTTTGTGATTAGTATCACAATTTTTTTAATATTATTTCTAATTTTGTTTTTTAGATGAGCCTTTCCTCTTTTCCTTCGCTTCCTTCGTTGCCTTCGCATTTTACGTTCCCGTTTTCTTTTCTGGTCTGTATTCTTAACATCTTCATCATCAGTGTCCGTGGTGAGGCTGTTTTCGTGTTCGAAGGACAAGTCCAGCCCCTGATACAAATCGTAAGAGGTGCGTATGAGTGCGCAGCAGACGAAACTGGTTCTTCCGCAGAAGTAGTCTCCTCTATATATTCGATACTCTCCGCTGCATTCAGCCGCGAGCGTGCAGGTGCCCCACGGCACGTCATGCTGGTTTGGATCACCGCATGCAACTCCCCATGGCCCTTAAAGTATAATGAATAGGGATTTATTAATAAAGTTAAGCTTTAAGTATTTGTAGATGACTGATGTGGGATTACGGTAAACTTCCTCTCAAGAAGGAGGCACTGAGTACATTGTAGGTGGATTCTACTGCCTCCCCCTCCTTGTTGATGATCATTTCTTCGTAAAGTTCTATCAAAAGACGCATCACAATACGCTTGCGGCTTGTTATCTTTTTGCAAGTAGATGCCCTAATAATTAATAGTATACTTACGAACTGATTTCATGTTTATCACTTCGCCCCTAGGTGCCGACGAGTTCACCGCCTCAAATTTCAGCCGTAGCCTGTCTTCTTGCCAGTTATCCAGGAGGTCTTGCTTTTCCTCGTCATCAGAAATCGAACTAGAGTCAGGTGGTGGCCTGGTCGTTAGCCATAGTCTTCTATTCTTTAACGATTTAGGTAAGGCAGTGGCAGGTGAATGAGTTTCTACATTTTCGTCTTTGCTTACGTCTCGTCTATCATCTTGATAGAAGTTCTTCCAGCCTTTTAGTTGGATTGGAATGTCATAGTCTTCATTTTCAGCTTCAGATAAATTTTCTTTTAGATTGGAAACTTCAGTTTCATGAGTAGCGTTTAGAGACAAAACCAATAACGTTAGGTAAAAATAATGCATTTTATTATTATTATTTCGACATATTTTTTACATACATGTCGTCCGTAGAAAAAGGTTTTTTTTTAGATGCTATTACGATCGATATTCAAACTATTAAATATTTATGTGTCAATTTATTTTAAATAAATCTTTCGATATAAGGTAGGTGTACATAACTGAAATAACTGAAAACTTCAAAAGGGATATTGTAGGTATTTATCATTGAAAACAACTTTTTTTTGGGACCAACCTTGAAAACAATCAAAACTTTCAGGATTGGTCACATACTAAAAACTGATCACAACGATGTGTCCATTGATCCCTTTTCAGATTTTCAGGTATTTTAATTAAGTACAAAATATAATTACATTTGTCGGATATGTCAGGATTTATTCCGTTAGGCTCGTACATCATGAGGACAGACGATGTGTTTCGTGCAATGAAAATACTATGGGTTCGAAACTAACAAATTACTTGAAATTACAATTTAACACAATAACACGGGGCATAATTAATCAGGTACAGTTCCAAGACGTCTCAACTCCTCCGTGATCAGATATTGACTGTCGTCCTCGCCTAGAGCTGTAAACATCAGGGCTCTGTAGAAGCACGCTGTGGTGTGGGTAGACTGGTAATCAAGTCGCGTGATGTCACCACTGGCGCGCTTGCGTTCTTTATTCATTTTAAGTCCGTACTAATGACCGGATCCGTCATATTGTTATTATAATGTGCCTGTATTCAGGGTGTAACAGAATGCATTGGGGAGGCACTCCGGTATCACCGGGTGCCGACCTACCTTCGTCGTGTGGTCGGGGACTATCTGACGGATAGGGCCGTCACGTACCCCGGTCGGAGCGGAGAATGGAACCGGCGAGAGATGTCGTGCGTTGTTTCACAGGGATCGGTTCTGGGGCCGGCCTTGTGGAACATCGGTTACGACTGGGTGCTGCGCGCCGACCTCCCTAGCGGCGTCAGCGTAGTCTGCTACGCTGACGACACGCTGGTACTGGCACAAGGGAGGTCGCATGAGGCGGCGGCCGAAAACATGACACGCGGGGTTGCGATAGTCGTGGAGAGGATCCGGCAATTGGGTCTCGAGGTGGCATTGCACAAGTCCGAGGCCATGTGTTTTCATGGGCCTCGGAATGCGCCACCGTCGGGATCCCTACTGACGGCGGGAGGGGTTTCCATCGGCGTCGGGTCGACGCTGAAGTACCTGGGACTCCTCCTCGACAGCCGGTGGAACTTCGTGGAGCATTTCCGACGTTTGGCCCCCAAACTGGAACGGACCGGGGCTGCCTTCAAGCGGCTCCTGCCCAACCTGGGGGGTCCAAACGCCTCCTGCCGGAATCTCTACGCGGGGGTCGTGCGGTCCATGGCCCTTTACGGGGCCCCGGTGTGGGCGCGTTCTCTGAGGCGGCAAGCCGCCCGCTACTTGAACGCGCCCCAAAAGGGGATAGCCCTAAGGCTAGTCCGGGGGTACCGCACGATCTCCGGTGAGGCGGCGAGCCTCCTTGCCGGATTGCCGCCATGGGATCTGGAGGCGATAGTCCTCGCGCGCCTTCACGAATGGCGCGCGGAGGCACTACGTCGGGAGGAAACTCCGCTGCCGCGGCAAATCGCCGCTCAGCGGACAGACCTCCGGCGCGATCTCATGGTGACATGGAGAGAGCGACTGTTGCAACCCCGTGCAGGGCACGCCACCATAGTGGCGATAAGTCCCCTCTTTGAGGAGTGGCTAGAGAGGCGCCACGGCGCCCTCACCTTCCGCCTGACGCAGGTCCTCACCGGACACGGTTGTTTCGGGAGGTTCCTGCACCGAATCGGGCGGGTGGAAACGCCCGGGTGTTTCCATTGTGAGGATCGTCCGGAGGACACGGTGCAACATACTGTGGAGGCCTGTCCCGCTTGGGCGGAGCAGCGCCGTGTCCTCGTAGAGGCGATCGGCGGCGGTGACCTCTTGCGCCCGTCCCTGGTTCAAGCCATGGTCCGGAGCGAGAGGGAATGGGAAGCCGTTACCTCCTTCTGCGAAGCAGTCATGCTAGTGAAGGAGGTGGCGGAACGTGAGAGGGAAAGAGCCTCACGTCCCAGCCGCCGCGGGAGACGCCCTGGGCGTCGCGGGTCACGTGGTGGCCCCCGGCCACCGTAGGCGCGGGCCTGTGGACGGCGAGTTATGGGCTAGCTCGCCGTCCAGCCGTCTTATGACGACAGGCCGTGTCGACGGCGCGTTCGTGTTCCACGCGCGCCTCAAAGAGATGTCAGCAACCACGTAGGGGTCCGCACGGGCCGATTCCTGCCAGGGCTGCGGGACTGTTCGAAAGAGATACCGCGGCCCTGGAACACAAAGGGCAAAGAAGGAACATGGATGGGTTTTAGTCAGTACAAGTCTGACACTCCCTTCCGCTCCGCCCAGAGCGGGGGGGGGTCATTTGATGATTTCCCATCCTAAAAAAAAAAAAAAAAAAAGTTTACGTTTTATTAAGAAGATAGAAAAGCTTTAAATTTGATGTTTTATGGTGGATTGGTTAAGAACTAGGTTGAAAACCTTGGTAACGGGACCAAAATTGGGGTAGCTATAGTACGATTTGCGTATAAGTTTAAGCAAACCCACATAGAACGAAATTGATAATAATCAATGGTGATGGTGAACGCCTGTTTGTTTCTGTCGTCCAGCATAAGGAACATACTGATTCTTTTACGTTCCCACAGCTGGGACACAGGTCTCCTCTCTGTGAGAGGGACTGGACCATAATCCACCTCGCGGGTCCAGTGTGTTTGGTAGTTGTCACAAACATGTCTTTCTAGGACATGCCTACCGATTTCCTCACAACGTCTTACTTCGCTGTTTTGACCGCAGATGTGAACAAATATATTAATGTCTATTTGGGTTCGAAACCACGACATGACAAGTAAACCAGGGCCCCAAATATTGCTTACTTAGTGAAAATAATTATGCTTTTTTTAAATTATGCCTAACTCTATTATGGACTTAACCAACCTGGCGTTTTAGCAGCCTATTTCATAACCTTTTCCACCCACGTGAAATAAAGTACTTTTTCGACCTCTTTTCTTTGAAATTAACCCTAAGTTATCAGCGTCTAGGTGTTGGGCTCGAAACCGGCCCGTTCCCTGGGCGCTGCTCTGATTAACACTGCCGATTACCTTATCTGGCCTTGTAAACAGGTGCGGCCTTCTGAAAAAGCGGGTAGTTATGAGTGGAAGCGATTTGTGTGGACTAGCAGAGCTGCTACAGACTTGTTCGAGTTGGCACATTCAATTCGGCAATATGCAGAGCCGAAGCAATTCAGATCAGAACATGTTTCTGCAAAAGTAGACACCGAACGGAAACTCCGTTCGGTGTATTTGCGGATACGGAAGAAGCTTGAAACAACGTTCAGCTTTAAGGCCTCGCCTGATGTGACTTGCAACATACATAAATCATATTTATTTCTGTAAATTGGTTTTAAAAAACACTTTCACACGACACATCATGTTGTGGTTTAAAACTAGACGGCGCTGGTGTTTCGTACCTGACTACTCTTAGAAGAAACAGCCGAAACAAACTCAGAGATCATAGTCTCTTTTAAGGTCCAGACATTATCTTGGTCAACTCACATGAGGACTATGCAGATTAGTGTCTGAGATGGTCTTTTGATGAAAGAACCACACGGATCTGTCCAGTCAGTGCAAGCATTTGTTAGTGCAATTAGACAAAAAATACTCAGTAGGTGGAACTTCGGTCTACCTTTTGTCTTTTTTTATATTAAATGGGTTTACTCTAGACCTCAATCTAGTCCTGAGGACAGAGATGAGGTCGACGATTGAACGAGCTAACCCAAAAGAAGCCTAATAACTCGCGACTTAAATAGATTGGGGAAATACGAACTTGGGAACACCGACGCAGGCAGGGAATTCCACTCCTTAGCTGTGCGCATAATAAACGATGTAGCAAAGCGCTTTGTGATTTTGCGATTTTTACTTATGGTTCACATCAGCCTAACCCTTCGGGAAGTACAGTCACGAGCAGCAATATGTATACACTCGAGAAATAACGATTGTAACTTGAAGATAGGATCTTTTTCATAAAAATATGAGTTCCAGAAGGGTACACTACATAAAAAACTTTATTCCGATAGTCACAAATCCGAATTTTCGAACGAAAATGTCCCCCCCCCCCCTCTAATTTCTTAAGTAAGAGGAGGAAATTCTGAAAAAATTTAGGACTTTCTACAGAACATAAAAAAAAAACTTAAACTTGAATAAGATTTGATGTTTGGTTTTTGAAATATGGGACTTTTTCATCAAACTGCAGCAGTAACTTTGTTTTTCGTTTACATACTATGAAAAACACATTTAATTTTGCTGTTGAATGTGAAAACAACATACGAATGAGCCTTCAAAATATTTTTATTATTTATGTTTTGGTGCTACGGAACCCTGTGTGCGTGTGAGTACGCCTCATACTTGGCCGGTTTTTTTTATCGTTTTTTTTCAGTTACTATTCTTTTATTTTTTTTCTATTCTTAAATATTTATTTTGTACCCTATCACAATGTTTTCTTATTTAACCCAAAGGTTGACTGGACGCCTTGCGTGCATTAAGTCCGCCTAGGTACCACTATTGTACATGAAGTTTAAATAAATAAATAATATTACATTCTCTGTACGCAGCATTTTCCATTTATGTAAATACCTAATAAAGCTAAAATAAAAAAAACTAACAATGTATGTTGAAATACTCTAACGAACGATGGGTGAAATCAGCTGTTCATTGCCTGCCTAGCTACAGAGTTAATCGAACTCGTCGTCGCGCTTGCCATTCGCTACGTGCGTTTTGCCACGGTAACGATACATTGCGTTTGAGGAAATAAAACAAATCAAATGTATTTCATTCCAATAACGTTCCTGAAATAATTTCTTGTTCCGGTCATCTTAGTATGATATACTGAATGCACCCCATCATCATCATCAGACTGCAGAGCACTGTCTCTTGCACCCTGTATAAGGTAAAAGCTTTTTTTTCCCTGTATTTCAGAAGGTACTATGCATAAACGTAGCTCACTTGGTGAGCAAGAACTTATTTCAACGTAAAATGAGCGTGTATAGTTTCATTACCACTGCTCTATAAACGGCTAAGGAAAACATCATATTCTGGAACCAAAAATTTGAACACATACAAATGTGACATCCACCGATCCGCACTGATTCCACGAGGTGTTTGACCCTCCCATAGAGAGGAGGACTGCAGCAACCCAAATTGTAGGAACATTATGCATATACGTACTGTGGCAAAATTGAAAATTCCAAACGATTTTTTTTTTATCTTTGGCCTCTCTAGAAATTTCTCCTGTATCGTGGGTGCGTTTACAAACATTTAAACTCACGTACAGAAACAGTCAGACCCGGAACAACTACCTGTAGGTCCTGTGCCCTGCGGTTGAACCCGCCGCTTCTGACTTGTTTTTTTTTTACGTAGCGTGATGTTATATAGCCTTCCTCGATAAATGGGCTATCCAACACTAAAAGAATTTTTGAATTTGAACCCGTAGTTCCTGAGTTTAGTGCGTTCAACCAAACAAACAAACTCTTCTCTTTAATGAAAGTGACCGTTTAGATGCAAATCTTGTATTGCTCAAAAATAAAGTATGCCGTATTCGAGATCATACTCAAGATGCTTAGGCGTTTCCTTCTCTGGTGTTGGGTCTTCTTCCTCTTTCTCTGGTTTTATCTTCTCTGATTCTGACTCCAAGTCTCCACCGCCCATTCGCCGGTGATTTGAAAAGAAGAGAGACAACACCGGATCCGTCCGCTGAAGCTTTAACAGCTTCTCCCTATTAACAGTTCCGTTCACAACTATGTCCCTGAACGTGTCATTGAGTAGAAAATTTTGATTAACGTCTAGAATTCTATCTATGCTTTCTTTCAGTTTGAGGTCATACTTCAACATGTCAAAGTAATGTGCATCCATAGCAGTTTTACGGTCCTTCCTGTATTGCCTCTTAATGTGTGTTATAAACTCTCTTAGCTCCCTATTCTTTTTGATATGTATTGCTGACGCGTTTCTATAGGCTTTCTGCATTAACTTTGTGATTAGTACCACAATTTTTTTAATATTATTTCTAATTTTGTTTTTTAGATGAGCCTTTCCTCTTTTCCTTCGCTTCCTTCGTTGCCTTCGCATTTTACGTTCCCGTTTTCTTTTCTGGTCTGTATTCTTAACATCTTCATCATCAGTGTCCGTGGTGAGGCTGTTTTCGTGTTCGAAGGACAAGTCCAGCCCCTGATACAAATCGTAAGAGGTGCGTATGAGTGCGCAGCAGACGAAACTGGTTCTTCCGCAGAAGTAGTCTCCTCTATATATTCGATACTCTCCGCTGCATTCAGCCGCGAGCGTGCAGGTGCCCCACGGCACGTCATGCTGGTTTGGATCACCGCATGCAACTCCCCATGGCCCTTAAAGTATAATGAATAGGGATTTATTAATAAAGTTAAGCTTTAAGTATTTGTAGATGACTGATGTGGGATTACGGTAAACTTCCTCTCAAAAAGGAGGCACTGAGTACATTGTAGGTGGATTCTACTGCCTCCCCCTCCTTGTTGATGATCATTTCTTCGTAAAGTTCTATCAAAAGACGGATCACAATACGCTTGCGGCTTGTTATCTTTTTGCAAGTAGATGCCCTAATAATTAATAGTATACTTACGAACTGATTTCATGTTTATCACTTCGCCCCTAGGTGCCGACGAGTTCACCGCCTCAAATTTCAGCCGTAGCCTGTCTTCTTGCCAGTTATCCAGGAGGTCTTGCTTTTCCTCGTCATCAGAAATCGAACTAGAGTCAGGTGGTGGCCTGGTCGTTAGCCATAGTCTTCTATTCTTTAACGATTTAGGTAAGGCAGTGGCAGGTGAATGAGTTTCTACATTTTCGTCTTTGCTTACGTCTCGTCTATCATCTTGATAGAAGTTCTTCCAGCCTTTTAGTTGGATTGGAATGTCATAGTCTTCATTTTCAGCTTCAGGTAAATTTTCTTTTAGATTGGAAACTTCAGTTTCATGAGTAGCGTTTAGAGACAAAACCAATAACGTTAGGTAAAAATAATGCATTTTATTATTATTATTTCGACATATTTTTTACATACATGTCGTCCATAAAAAAAGGTTTTTTTTTAGATGCTATTACGATCGATATTCAAACTATTAAATATTTATGTGTCAATTTATTTTAAATAAATCTTTCGATATAAGGTAGGTGTACATAACTGAAAACTTCAAAAGGGATATTGTAGGTATTTATCATTGAAAACAACTTTTTTTTGGGACCAACCTTGAAAACAATCAAAACTTTCAGGATTGGTCACATACTAAAAACTGATCACAACGATGTGTCCATTGATCCCTTTTCAGATTTTCAGGTATTTTAATTAAGTACAAAATATAATTACATTTGTCGGATATGTCAGGATTTATTCCGTTAGGCTCGTACATCATGAGGACAGACGATGTGTTTCGTGCAATGAAAATACTATGGGTTCGAAACTAACAAATTACTTGAAATTACAATTTAACACAATAACACGGGGCATAATTAATCAGGTACAGTTCCAAGACGTCTCAACTCCTCCGTGATCAGATATTGACTGTCGTCCTCGCCTAGAGCTGTAAACATCAGGGCTCTGTAGAAGCACGCTGTGGTGTGGGTAGACTGGTAATCAAGTCGCGTGATGTCACCACTGGCGCGCTTGCGTTCTTTATTCATTTTAAGTCCGTACTAATGACCGGATCCGTCATATAGTTATTATAATGTGCCTGTATTCAGGGTGTAACAGAATGCATTGGGGAGGCACTCCGGTATCACCGGGTGCCGACCTACCTTCGTCGTGTGGTCGGGGACTATCTGACGGATAGGGCCGTCACGTACCCCGGTCGGAGCGGAGAATGGAACCGGCGAGAGATGTCGTGCGTTGTTTCACAGGGATCGGTTCTGGGGCCGGCCTTGTGGAACATCGGTTACGACTGGGTGCTGCGCGCCGACCTCCCTAGCGGCGTCAGCGTAGTCTGCTACGCTGACGACACGCTGGTACTGGCACAAGGGAGGTCGCATGAGGCGGCGGCCGAAAACATGACACGCGGGGTTGCGATAGTCGTGGAGAGGATCCGGCAATTGGGTCTCGAGGTGGCATTGCACAAGTCCGAGGCCATGTGTTTTCATGGGCCTCGGAATGCGCCACCGTCAGGATCCCTACTGACGGCGGGAGGGGTTTCCATCGGCGTCGGGTCGACGCTGAAGTACCTGGGACTCGTCCTCGACAGCCGGTGGAACTTCGTGGAGCATTTCCGACGTTTGGCCCCCAAACTGGAACGGACCGGGGCTGCCTTCAAGCGGCTCCTGCCCAACCTGGGGGGTCCAAACGCCTCCTGCCGGAATCTCTACGCGGGGGTCGTGCGGTCCATGGCCCTTTACGGGGCCCCGGTGTGGGCGCGTTCTCTGAGGCGGCAAGCCGCCCGCTACTTGAACGCGCCCCAAAAGGGGATAGCCCTAAGGCTAGTCCGGGGGTACCGCACGATCTCCGGTGAGGCGGCGAGCCTCCTTGCCGGATTGCCGCCATGGGATCTGGAGGCGATAGTCCTCGCGCGCCTTCACGAATGGCGCGCGGAGGCACTACGTCGGGAGGAAACTCCGCTGCCGCGGCAAATTGCCGCTCAGCGGACAGACCTCCGGCGCGATCTCATGGTGACATGGAGAGAGCGACTGTTGCAACCCCGTGCAGGGCACGCCACCATAGTGGCGATAAGTCCCCTCTTTGAGGAGTGGCTAGAGAGGCGCCACGGCGCCCTCACCTTCCGCCTGACGCAGGTCCTCACCGGACACGGTTGTTTCGGGAGGTTCCTGCACCGAATCGGGCGGGTGGAAACGCCCGGGTGTTTCCATTGTGAGGATCGTCCGGAGGACACGGTGCAGCACACTGTGGAGGCCTGTCCCGCTTGGGCGGAGCAGCGCCGTGTCCTCGTAGAGGCGATCGGCGGCGGTGACCTCTTGCGCCCGTCCCTGGTTCAAGCCATGGTCCGGAGCGAGAGGGAATGGGAAGCCGTTACCTCCTTCTGCGAAGCAGTCATGCTAGTGAAGGAGGTGGCGGAACGTGAGAGGGAAAGAGCCTCACGTCCCAGCCGCCGCGGGAGACGCCCTGGGCGTCGCGGGTCACGTGGTGGCCCCCGGCCACCGTAGGCGCGGGCCTGTGGACGGCGAGTTATGGGCTAGCTCGCCGTCCAGCCGTCTTATGACGACAGGCCGTGTCGACGGCGCGTTCGTGTTCCACGCGCGCCTCAAAGAGATGTCAGCAACCACGTAGGGGTCCGCACGGGCCGATGCCTGCCAGGGCTGCGGGACTGTTCGAAAGAGATACCGCGGCCCTGGAACACAAAGGGCAAAGAAGGAACATGGATGGGTTTTAGTCAGTACAAGTCTGACACTCCCTTCCGCTCCGCCCAGAGCGGGCGGGGTCATTTGATGATTTCCCATCCTAAAAAAAAAAAAAAAGGTTTACGTTTTATTAAGAAGATAGAAAAGCTTTAAATTTGATGTTTTATGGTGGATTGGTTAAGAACTAGGTTGAAAACCTTGGTAACGGGACCAAAATTGGGGTAGCTATAGTACGATTTGCGTATAAGTTTAAGCAAACCCACATAGAACGAAATTGATAATAATCAATGGTGATGGTGAACGCCTGTTTGTTTCTGTCGTCCAGCATAAGGAACATACTGATTCTTTTACGTTTCCACAGCTGGGACACAGGTCTCCTCTCTGTGAGAGGGACTGGACCATAATCCACCTCGCGGGTCCAGTGTGTTTGGTAGTTGTCACAAACATGTCTTTCTAGGACATGCCTACCGATTTCCTCACAACGTCTTACTTCGCTGTTTTGACCGCAGATGTGAACAAATATATTAATGTCTATTTGGGTTCGAAACCACGACATGACAAGTAAACCAGGGCCCCAAATATTGCTTACTTAGTGAAAATAATTATGCTTTTTTTAAATTATGCCTAACTCTATTATCGACTTAACCAACCTGGCGTTTTAGCAGCCTATTTCATAACCTTTTCCACCCACGTGAAATAAAGTACTTTTTCGACCTCTTTTCTTTGAAATTAACCCTAAGTTATCAGCGTCTAGGTGTTGGGCTCGAAACCGGCCCGTTCCCTGGGCGCTGCTCTGATTAACACTGCCGATTACCTTATCTGGCCTTGTAAACAGGTGCGGCCTTCTGAAAAAGCGGGTAGTTATGAGTGGAAGCGATTTGTGTGGACTAGCAGAGCTGCTACAGACTTGTTCGAGTTGGCACATTCAATTCGGCAATATGCAGAGCCGAAGCAATTCAGATCAGAACATGTTTCTGCAAAAGTAGACACCGAACGGAAACTCCGTTCGGTGTATTTGCGGATACGGAAGAAGCTTAAAACAACGTTCAGCTTTAAAGCCTCGCCTGATGTGACTTGCAACATACATAAATCATATTTATTTCTGTGAATTGGTTTTAAAAAACACTTTCACACGACACATCATGTTGTGGTTTAAAACTAGACGGCGCTGGTGTTTCGTACCTGACTACTCTTAGAAGAAACAGCCGAAACAAACTCAGAGATCATAGTCTCTTTTAAGGTCCAGACATAATCTTGGTCAACTCACATGAGGACTATGCAGATTAGTGTCTGGTCTTTTGATTAAAGAACCACACGGATCTGTCCAGTCAGTGCAAGCATTTGTTAGTGCAATTAGACAAAAAATACTCAGTAGGTGGAACTTCGGTCTACCTTTTGTCTTTTTTTATATTAAATGGGTTTACTCTAGACCTCAATCTAGTCCTGAGGACAGAGATGAGGTCGACGATTGAACGAGCTAACCCAAAGGAAGCCTAATAACTCGCGACTTAAATAGATTGGGGAAATACAAACTTGGGATCACCGACGCAGGCAGGGAATTCCACTCCTTGGCTGTGCGCATAATAAACGATGTAGCAAAGCGCTTTGTGATTTTGCGATTTTTACTTATGGTTCACATCAGCCTAACCCTTCGGGAAGTACAGTCACGAGCAGCAATATGTATACACTCGAGAAATAACGATTGTAACTTGAAGATAGGATCTTTTTCATGAAATGAAATACACTACATAAAAAACTTTATTCCGACAGTCACAAATCCGAATTTTCGAACGAAAATGTCCCCCCCCCCCCTCTAATTTCTTAAGTAAGAGGAGGAAATTCTGAAAAAATTTAGGACGTTCAGAACATAAAAAAAAACTTCCAACGAAAATTGGTTTGAATAAGATTTGATGTTTGGTTTTTGAAATATGGGACTTTTTCATCAAACTGCAGCAGTAACTTTGTTTTTCGTTAACATACTATGAAAAACACAATTAATTTTGCTGTTGAATGTGAAAACAACATACGAATGAGCCTTCAAAATATTTTTATTATTTATGTTTTGGTGCTACGGAACCCTGTGTGCGTGTGAGTACGCCTCATACTTGGCCGGTTTTTTTTATCGTTTTTTTTTCAGTTACTATTCTTTTATTTTTTTTCTATTCTTAAATATTTATTTTGTACCCTATCACAATGTTTTCTTATTTAACCCAAAGGTTGACTGGACGCCTTGGAAGTTTAAATAAATAAATAATATTACATTCTCTGTACGCAGCATTTTCCATTTATGTAAATACCTAATAAAGCTAAAATAAAAATAAAACTAACAATGGATGTTGAAATACTCTAGCGAACGATGGGTGAAATCAGCTGTTCATTGCCTGCCTAGCTACAGAGTTAATCGAACTCGTCGTCGCGCTTGCCATTCGCTACGTGCGTTTTGCCACGGTAACGATACATTGCGTTTGAGGAAATAAAACAAATCAAATGTATTTCATTCCAATAACGTTCCTGAAATAATTTCTTGTTCCGGTCATCTTAGTATGATATACTGAATGCACCCCATCATCATCATCAGTCTGCAGAGCACTGTCTCTTGCACCCTGTTTAAGGTAAAAGCTTTTTTTTCCCTGTATTTCAGAAGGTACTATGCATAAACGTAGCTCACTTGGTGAGCAAGAACTTATTTCAACGTAAAATGAGCGTGTATAGTTTCATTACCACTGCTCTATAAACGGCTAAGGAAAACATCATATTCTGGAACCAAAAATTTGAACACATACAAATGTGACATCCACCGATCCGCACTGATTCCACGAGGTGTTTGACCCTCCCATAGAGAGGAGGCCTGCAGCATTGTAGGAACATTATGCATATACGTACTGTGGCAAAATTGAAAATTCCAAACGATTTTTTTTTTATCTTTGGCCTCTCTAGAAATTTCTCCTGTATCGTGGGTGCGTTTACAAACATTTAAACTCACGTACAGAAACAGTCAGACCCGGAACAACTACCTGTAGGTCATAAAAATATTATTTACTAGCTGTGCCCGCGGTTGAACCCGCCGCTTCTGACTTGTTTTTTTTTTTTCGTAGCGTGATGTTATATAGCCTTCCTCGATAAATGGGCTATCCAACACTAAAAGAATTTTTGAATTTGAACCCGTAGTTCCTGAGATTAGTGCGTTCAACCAAACAAACAAACTCTTCTCTTTAATGAAAGTGACCGTTTAGATGCAAATCTTGTATTGCTCAAAAATAAAGTATGCCGTATTCGAGATCATACTCAAGATGCTTAGGCGTTTCCTTCTCTGGTGTTGGGTCTTCTTCCTCTTTCTCTGGTTTTATCTTCTCTGATTCTGACTCCAAGTCTCCACCGCCCATTCGCCGGTGATTTGAAAAGAAGAGAGACAACACCGGATCCGTCCGCTGAAGCTTTAACAGCTTCTCCCTATTAACAGTTCCGTTCACAACTATGTCCCTGAACGTGTCATTGAGTAGAAAATTTTGATTAACGTCTAGAATTCTATCTATGCTTTCTTTCAGTTTGAGGTCATACTTCAACATGTCAAAGTAATGTGCATCCATAGCAGTTTTACGGTCCTTCCTGTATTGCCTCTTAATGTGTGTTATAAACTCTCTTAGCTCCCTATTCTTTTTGATATGTATTGCTGACGCGTTTCTATAGGCTTTCTGCATTAACTTTGTGATTAGTATCACAATTTTTTTAATATTATTTCTAATTTTGTTTTTTAGATGAGCCTTTCCTCTTTTCCTTCGCTTCCTTCGTTGCCTTCGCATTTTACGTTCCCGTTTTCTTTTCTGGTCTGTATTCTTAACATCTTCATCATCAGTGTCCGTGGTGAGGCTGTTTTCGTGTTCGAAGGACAAGTCCAGCCCCTGATACAAATCGTAAGAGGTGCGTATGAGTGCGCAGCAGACGAAACTGGTTCTTCCGCAGAAGTAGTCTCCTCTATATATTCGATACTCTCCGCTGCATTCAGCCGCGAGCGTGCAGGTGCCCCACGGCACGTCATGCTGGTTTGGATCACCGCATGCAACTCCCCATGGCCCTTAAAGTATAATGAATAGGGATTTATTAATAAAGTTAAGCTTTAAGTATTTGTAGATGACTGATGTGGGATTACGGTAAACTTCCTCTCAAGAAGGAGGCACTGAGTACATTGTAGGTGGATTCTACTGCCTCCCCCTCCTTGTTGATGATCATTTCTTCGTAAAGTTCTATCAAAAGACGCATCACAATACGCTTGCGGCTTGTTATCTTTTTGCAAGTAGATGCCCTAATAATTAATAGTATACTTACGAACTGATTTCATGTTTATCACTTCGCCCCTAGGTGCCGACGAGTTCACCGCCTCAAATTTCAGCCGTAGCCTGTCTTCTTGCCAGTTATCCAGGAGGTCTTGCTTTTCCTCGTCATCAGAAATCGAACTAGAGTCAGGTGGTGGCCTGGTCGTTAGCCATAGTCTTCTATTCTTTAACGATTTAGGTAAGGCAGTGGCAGGTGAATGAGTTTCTACATTTTCGTCTTTGCTTACGTCTCGTCTATCATCTTGAAAGAAGTTCTTCCAGCCTTTTAGTTGGATTGGAATGTCATAGTCTTCATTTTCAGCTTCAGATAAATTTTCTTTTAGATTGGAAACTTCAGTTTCATGAGTAGCGTTTAGAGACAAAACCAATAACGTTAGGTAAAAATAATGCATTTTATTATTATTATTTCGACATATTTTTTACATACATGTCGTCCGTAGAAAAAGGTTTTTTTTTAGATGCTATTACGATCGATATTCAAACTATTAAATATTTATGTGTCAATTTATTTTAAATAAATCTTTCGATATAAGGTAGGTGTACATAACTGAAATAACTGAAAACTTCAAAAGGGATATTGTAGGTATTTATCATTGAAAACAACTTTTTTTTGGGACCAACCTTGAAAACAATCAAAACTTTCAGGATTGGTCACATACTAAAAACTGATCACAACGATGTGTCCATTGATCCCTTTTCAGATTTTCAGGTATTTTAATTAAGTACAAAATATAATTACATTTGTCGGATATGTCAGGATTTATTCCGTTAGGCTCGTACATCATGAGGACAGACGATGTGTTTCGTGCAATGAAAATACTATGGGTTCGAAACTAACAAATTACTTGAAATTACAATTTAACACAATAACACGGGGCATAATTAATCAGGTACAGTTCCAAGACGTCTCAACTCCTCCGTGATCAGATATTGACTGTCGTCCTCGCCTAGAGCTGTAAACATCAGGGCTCTGTAGAAGCACGCTGTGGTGTGGGTAGACTGGTAATCAAGTCGCGTGATGTCACCACTGGCGCGCTTGCGTTCTTTATTCATTTTAAGTCCGTACTAATGACCGGATCCGTCATATTGTTATTATAATGTGCCTGTATTCAGGGTGTAACAGAATGCATTGGGGAGGCACTCCGGTATCACCGGGTGCCGACTTACCTTCGTCGTGTGGTCGGGGACTATCTGACGGATAGGGCCGTCACGTACCCCGGTCGGAGCGGAGAATGGAACCGGCGAGAGATGTCGTGCGTTGTTTCACAGGGATCGGTTCTGGGGCCGGCCTTGTGGAACATCGGTTACGACTGGGTGCTGCGCGCCGACCTCCCTAGCGGCGTCAGCGTAGTCTGCTACGCTGACGACACGCTGGTACTGGCACAAGGGAGGTCGCATGAGGCGGCGGCCGAAAACATGACACGCGGGGTTGCGATAGTCGTGGAGAGGATCCGGCAATTGGGTCTCGAGGTGGCATTGCACAAGTCCGAGGCCATGTGTTTTCATGGGCCTCGGAATGCGCCACCGTCGGGATCCCTACTGACGGCGGGAGGGGTTTCCATCGGCGTCGGGTCGACGCTGAAGTACCTGGGACTCCTCCTCGACAGCCGGTGGAACTTCGTGGAGCATTTCCGACGTTTGGCCCCCAAACTGGAACGGACCGGGGCTGCCTTCAAGCGGCTCCTGCCCAACCTGGGGGGTCCAAACGCCTCCTGCCGGAATCTCTACGCGGGGGTCGTGCGGTCCATGGCCCTTTACGGGGCCCCGGTGTGGGCGCGTTCTCTGAGGCGGCAAGCCGCCCGCTACTTGAACGCGCCCCAAAAGGGGATAGCCCTAAGGCTAGTCCGGGGGTACCGCACGATCTCCGGTGAGGCGGCGAGCCTCCTTGCCGGATTGCCGCCATGGGATCTGGAGGCGATAGTCCTCGCGCGCCTTCACGAATGGCGCGCGGAGGCACTACGTCGGGAGGAAACTCCGCTGCCGCGGCAAATCGCCGCTCAGCGGACAGACCTCCGGCGCGATCTCATGGTGACATGGAGAGAGCGACTGTTGCAACCCCGTGCAGGGCACGCCACCATAGTGGCGATAAGTCCCCTCTTTGAGGAGTGGCTAGAGAGGCGCCACGGCGCCCTCACCTTCCGCCTGACGCAGGTCCTCACCGGACACGGTTGTTTCGGGAGGTTCCTGCACCGAATCGGGCGGGTGGAAACGCCCGGGTGTTTCCATTGTGAGGATCGTCCGGAGGACACGGTGCAACATACTGTGGAGGCCTGTCCCGCTTGGGCGGAGCAGCGCCGTGTCCTCGTAGAGGCGATCGGCGGCGGTGACCTCTTGCGCCCGTCCCTGGTTCAAGCCATGGTCCGGAGCGAGAGGGAATGGGAAGCCGTTACCTCCTTCTGCGAAGCAGTCATGCTAGTGAAGGAGGTGGCGGAACGTGAGAGGGAAAGAGCCTCACGTCCCAGCCGCCGCGGGAGACGCCCTGGGCGTCGCGGGTCACGTGGTGGCCCCCGGCCACCGTAGGCGCGGGCCTGTGGACGGCGAGTTATGGGCTAGCTCGCCGTCCAGCCGTCTTATGACGACAGGCCGTGTCGACGGCGCGTTCGTGTTCCACGCGCGCCTCAAAGAGATGTCAGCAACCACGTAGGGGTCCGCACGGGCCGATTCCTGCCAGGGCTGCGGGACTGTTCGAAAGAGATACCGCGGCCCTGGAACACAAAGGGCAAAGAAGGAACATGGATGGGTTTTAGTCAGTACAAGTCTGACACTCCCTTCCGCTCCGCCCAGAGCGGGGGGGGGTCATTTGATGATTTCCCATCCTAAAAAAAAAAAAAAAAAAAGTTTACGTTTTATTAAGAAGATAGAAAAGCTTTAAATTTGATGTTTTATGGTGGATTGGTTAAGAACTAGGTTGAAAACCTTGGTAACGGGACCAAAATTGGGGTAGTT
>LR990936.1:16114554-16392618 GCA_905163415.1 Noctua fimbriata
TTCACAACTAGGGTTGTGGAATCAGCTAACTTTATTCTCTTCTAGCTGTCTTTTTCCCGCATGAAATCCCGTCACATCTTATATTAAAAGGGCTAGGTATTTTTCCATTAAATGGATATTATTATGTTATTCAGTGTTTGAACCTGTGCATAGGCAGTCAGTCAGAACAGTTGAGGTCCAAAACAAGTATCAAGTATAACTTTTTACAATTCTTTTTGTATTTCTACAGTGATTTTAACATGATTGACTTCAGTTTTCGGTAGCTTAACTCAATGTCAATCCAGTACGCACAACGGCCAATCAAGCTTTACATAACCAGTTTATGCGGATCTCTCATTGTACTGAAAATCTATACAAAGCGAGGCCAAGTTATACTGGAAATGTACAGCTTCTTGTGCCGCCGTGTGTGATATTTCAAATTTCAAATTTGTGGTTAAAGTTCCAACTTTTTTACAAGTTATTTTTTTAAATACAAATTTTTAATGTTGTAACTTTACTTTAAAAACTTTCAGACCCCCGTACTATTCATTGCATCCACCAGCACAGTGTTTTAAGTGCGTTACTTTGATTTTACAGCAAAACGTAATTTTTCACCCTAAAAAAAAGTCATTTCCCAACAATAATTTTTGCGTAGAGTTACTTGGTTTGATGTACAGAATGCTTGGCTTCGTGAAGGGTCTGTTTACACCTTGTATACTTACCATTCTCCTGTCATTATCCCTAATTATTAGGGTCGGCACAGCATGTCTTCTTTTTCCATACCTCTCTATTACTCGTCATCTCAGATCCCTCCTTTCCGTAAATGTTATAATTATAATTCGATTAACTAGATAAATCATACATAGATCTTTGGGGACAGCCCTGTGACTTGCAAGGCTCAGATCGCAGCACTAAGTGGTAGTGACGGGGCCTTTAACGAGAACTCGAAATTGCACAACGCTGCACTTGTACTATATTTATCTATACCATTCTGTTACCTCTTCGGTAAGGGTAGGGAATCAGAATAGTTCACTGATTTCAGAATAAAATAATCCATGTAGTCGATCAAAAATCAGATTTTAGGAACCATTCTTATTTTTCTCATACTATACAAGGTGGAATGGACACCGACGCGACGCTAAAACGGTTACCACGTATTCAGTACATCATTCGTAGAAATTTTTCGTCGATCAATTTAAAAAAAAACTACTCTTTCCTACAAAAGTGCCCTACCTACATGGTCAAAATGTATGGAACACCTGATTTTTTAAAATAACTGATGAAAAATTTCTTGCTGTGGGGGGGTTCAAAATGATGTACTGAATACGTGTCCCTTCTACCCTGTATTACAGAGATTATGTTGTTACTATACAATTCTGCAATTTATTTCAACAATTCCCCATCTTCAAAAAATTTCCTACAAGAAATCATCATCTGCCTAGCCTTTTCCCAACTTTGTTGGCGTCGGCTTTCAGACTAACCAGATGCAGCTGAATACCAGTATTTTACATAGAGCGACTGCATATCTGACCTCCACGACCCAGTTAGTACTGGATAATACGATACCCGTTGGTAAGACCGGTTGTCAGACTCGGGCCACTGACTACCTATAACGACTGTCAACGATCTACAACAGACAGCCGGGACCAACGGCTTAACGTGCTTTCCGAAGCACGGGGGATCTCAGTATGTAGTGGGTGGTCACCCATCCATGGACCAACCTAGATTCTCTCTAATAAATGATTCAACATGTTAATCAGAAAACAAATTAAACAATGTTACCCCATCTTTTGCTACATAACTCCCTCGCTTCATTATCTGCTTTCTCCCAGCAGCATAGTCGTGAAGATACACAGATACGTCACCGCTCCCCGTCGCTCGCTGTAATAAATTTGCAACTACCCGCATATGTAGTGCGACGCGAACTTAAAGTTAGTACACATTGGTGAGAGTAAATATTTAACTGACTTTAGTTTCGACAGCCTGAGAGTCGGGTTGTTTATTCCTTTGCGTTGATATTGCAATATGTTACTTGTAGGTTATTGGTTAGTTCATTATAGTTTGGTAAGTCTTCTAGATTAAATCCGCCCCACACTAGGAATTTCTCCTGTATCGTGGGTGCGTTTACAAACATTTAAACTCACATACACAAACAGCCAGACCTGGAACAATTAGCTGTAGTCCATACAAAACTTTATTCTGTACGGGTATAAACCCCGCGACACGCAGCGCAGCAGCCGATCGCTCAGCCACTGTGTCAACCGTGCCAAATATAAATGTGAAAGCAAGACACTGTATGCAGTTTACTGTGACATGCCTTTGTGGTTTTAATATTTAAGGTACAATTCTGAAGCTGATTGTAACCGCATAGGTGATTGCAACCACTAACCACAGCTGTGAACCTGCCTAATCGCTATGCCAGACACGACTGATGCCTATGGGCATATAGTTATCCCAATGAAAATACCAAAGAAACAAAATATTCATGAAAGTGAACTTATTAATGAATTTTAAAATGCATGATTATGCCCCAATTAGGTACTACCAATTTTTAAAACGTGACAGCACTATCTTCGACGCTGGCATGTTCGATCGTCAATTGTTTGTTTAAGATGTCATCACCCGAGAAGCGACGTGTTATGTTGCCATGTAAGTTTCCTAGTTTAAGTACATTTTATTTAATTTTTATCGGGGTATTTGATTTACTTTGGCTGTCATTTGTAGATCTTTGACAGTCGTTAGGTAGTCAGAGGCCTCAAAAGTCTGACAACCAGTCTTACCAAGTGGTATCGTATTACCCAGTACTAACTGGGTTGGGAGGTCAGATAGGCAGTCGCTCCATGTAAAGTACTGGTATTCAGCTGCATCCGGTTAGACTGGAAGCCGACCCCAATATAGTTGGGAAAAGGCTAGGGAGATGACGATGATGATGATCTGATTTACTTGTTATTTAGAAAAAAAATACATAAATAGACTCTAATCTCGATACCCAATAATATCTTCACGGATCGGACAGGGTTTTTTTAACATATTGTATACACGCTTCATTGCCGCCTTTTCCCTTTTCTGAGGTCCGTGATTACGACTGCAGCAATGCTGCTACGGTTTACGGTTGTGGTCGTCTAAAGAAATTATTCCAATCTTCTTATTTTAGAACAAGTGTAAAAAGATCGAATATCGTAAAACAAACCCGGTGTTTTCAAAATTATCTATTCATTTAGCGAAAGCTTCAAAAATGCTTAATTTAAATGAAACCAAGAGTGTACGCTCTCCCTAACACAGGTATTCCCGCCACAATTATGCGTTCAAGCCATAAATCTGGCAGAATAATCTCGAAACAATGACGACTGCATATTTTTGGATACCTTCATAAGAGCAGCATCGACAGTTTCAGTATAAAGTACAATGAAAAGCCAGGGAGAATAATTTTATTATTGAATAATATGCATCATACTATTAATATTATTAAACTTGTACTGTCAATATCGGGAGCTCAAATTAATGGACAATCACGGAAGATATCCCGTAAGTGACAGTACAAGTTTAGTTTTAAACCGTGAAAGCTTAAAACAGTGTATTAATATTAAACCAATAAATAAACAATATTTGTATATTATATTTGGATGGAATGTTGAGATGGATGTGTGGTGTGGATTGACAAGAATGGATAAAGTAAGGAATCAGTATATTAGAGGAAGTTTGAAAGTGGCACCTATTACAGAAAAAAATGAAAGGAAGTCGTTTGTCTTTTTATGGACACGAAATGAGGAGGGATGAAACGCATATGACTAAAAGAGTAATGGACATGAATGTTGATGAATAGAGAGAGGAAGGCCAAAGAAAAGATGGATGGATTGTGTGAACACTGATATGAAAGGAGAAAGGAGTAAATGATGCCTTGACGTCTGACAGGGGAGAATGGAAGAAGTAAACGTGTGACCCCAAGTAGAATGGGACAACGGCAGGAATATGATGATTTGTATTTATTATATTTGTAACCACGTTCTTGTCTCGGCTCTTACGATTGCAGTTTACTGCAGTTGCAGTTTACGGGGGCGATAAATTGATCTAGCTAGGTCTATATCTGGGAAAATTAGTTTTTTCTATTTTCACCCGAACAGAGCTCGGTCGCCCAGGTATACATTATGTTAACATTATACAAATTGACACCTTACATCAATTTTGATGCGGTTTTCACCATAATATAAATAACGAGCATTTCGCCTGGAAACAATACTCTTATACATAACAAAATACATACATAGTACAGTAAAGAAATCGTGTAGTTTTGTCAAGTCGGAAAACCCGTGAGGAGCAGGTGCGAGCCCGCCCAAAAAATACCACTTTTCAGTCAAAATAATAGGTATCATCTTTCACCAAACCTCACGATTGATTCTTCTTTCTTTCAGCAAAACAGACATGTAATCTGTAACGGTGTCAAACCGTTTCACATGTTTTTATTTGATTTGTAAGAATTTTTGATATTTAGTATCGATGATCTAACTAGATGGCGTTTACGTCGAATTAGATCGCGGTATGGTTCCATTACAAGCTAAAGTATAAGACACCAGAGAAGTATTCTTGTTTTGAGAATTTGCCCGATTAAGCAGGAACAAACTCTCCGAGAATTTGTACTGTGAGTGGTCATAACAAAAAATCTTGCTTTGAGAATTATTATAAGGTAAAATTTAATATGCGTTGTCCCACCTAGCCCAGCCTCTTACTATTAATACCCCAGTCACATATGGAATCACTTGCCAAATTTTGCCCGCGAAATAACAAAATGGCGTCGCGGTAGATTGTTTGTCAGGGGCGTCATTATCCGCTAATGCGGCTAAACATTTTGTTAATGGGCAGCGTAGACTACTCCGACTACTTATTAAAGAAATAACTAAAGATTTTCATGTTTTGAGGGATAGTTTAGGCACGGTAATAATATCTACAGTACTGTATCTTCATACAAACGGTTGGAACACGAGTCATACCTACACGCCTCGAGTCTAGTACCCACTTGGTAACCAAGAAGTCACAAATGCGCCGCACTGACGAACGAACGTTGTGATGGTTTTGTAAGCAGTAAGCGTGCGATTTGTGAATATTTGATTGAAATAAGAATTTGTTATTTCGTATTTTTTTAATAGGTAGGTATTTCGCTTTTTCCACGGAGTAAAATACCTGGATTAATTAATAAATAAGTGGATAGGGTGAAAAAAGTGACACACAAGTGATTTAGGTACCTACGCTCGCGTTGAAAAGTCTCGAATTTATAATTTTCATTAAATCTACTAATCAAAAGACACAACTTGTATTTTTTATTAAACAACACTTCTTATTTCATTCACAACTATTTTTTTTTTTTTTTTATCAAAAAATATAATATTTACAATCACACAAAACTAAAAAGAAACTCAACTAAGTGGCTGAAATTAAAATACTGTAAGCGCGGCAGCCCTGTCGCTTGCTAACGTACCGCCCGGCTGTAGGTTTATTATTTCAAGGACAGGGCCGAGTCACAATACTGTATATATTTATACTGTGGTTTAGGGTTGTGCATTTTGAAAGTTGAAAACGTCGCAAATAGCTGTCAAATATTTCGCTAGTTTGATTTTAATAGGTGGAAGCACCAGGACAGCCCGCGAAATTCGAATTTTCTGATATTTAAAATACCGTACAGCATCCATGTAAACGATCTTAAGTAGTCTTTAGAAGCCCGTCGAGCATAACGTATTGAAGTGACAGCTTGAGTGAAGAGCTGCTTATACTCGAGCTCAAGATAAAGTAACGGCTTGCAATATTGTTTAGCTGGCTTAGAGACAATTTACATTGTAGGAGTAGAGAAGCGGTATTTTAGTTTGAACGAACAACGTAATATTTGAATTGGGACAAGGGCAAGAGAAATAGCGCGAATGCTCGAGCATTCTCCCGACTTCATGTGCCTTCTCCTACAAACATAACTGACTTCAGAGGTATGGAAAATGCGAGCGAGATGCCTCTCTGAGTGAAACAAGAAATTAAAGTTGGTCCACTGCGTGCTACATCCTGAGTTTTTTAATTCCCTAAAGTTTTTTACATTCAGTTGATTCGCTTTGTTATTCTTAACTACACAACGTTAGAGGTGATTTACACTATCAAAGAATTTATATTGGAACTTTAAGATTTCTATTTTTACATAACATAACATCACGCATGTAATCCCCAAAGAGGAGAGGTTTACCTAATAGTACCTACACCTAAATTTCGCAAGTTATGTTTAAGTCCCATGTAATAGGCGGCGAGCCTATTGCTATCAACCAGGCACAAATTCAGATTCCGTGGCTGCTTCTGAGAAATTCCTGGTGGAAAAACCCAATAACACTTTGCCCGACCTGGGAATCGAACCCAGGATCTCGCGATTAGCAGTAGCACTTGTGACCACTAGACCAATGAGTACGTCTTGCTATAGGACTAATATTTTCACCCTGACATGAATTATTTCTTAATTTGAAGTTCCTTAACCTCATGTTCAGCTATCGCGCTTCTGGCCACTAGACCAACGAGGCACTGGCAGGCGGGTCGCAAGTATTATAAACTAGTTTTTGCCCGCGGGTCCGCTTCGACAATCAATTCAGGTTGTACTCTGCTTGTAATAATATAATTCAATCATGATTCGAAAGACACGTGGCGCCATCTATTATTATAAGAACGTTATTTTTGTTTTCCTCGACAGCAGTACTTTTTTTCGGGATGAAACGTAACCTATGTCCGTTTCTATACGCCTGACGACGTATATGCAAAATTTCGGGATGATCGGTTCAGTGGTTTAGGCGTGAAAAGGTAGGTAACAAACAAACAAACAAACATACTCGCATTTATAATGAGGGAGTAAGGAAGGTGGTGGTAGTGGGTGGTGTAAGGAAGTAAGGATTAAACAGAACTATTCACACACCGTTTTCATAAAACATTCTGTAAACATTTCACCAACCACCATTCAACTTCCATTTCAAGTAACCGCCAAGACCAACAAACTATGCGACCGTTTTATCCTAAGCGCCATTTGACCGTCAGTCTTCAGAAATGACCTCAAAACCTTTGGATGCCCGTTACGCTGCTTGTTATTCCACTAATGAGGCTGACACTGCGGAGTCTGACATTCAAGTGAGTTGCAATTAGTCTTCAAATCGTAGCAGGTATGAACTTTGACGCTGGCTGTTATGAAGAGACAGAAAATTGTTTTTTAAATGGACGAGTGATTTTTTTGCTGAATCAGCGAGCTGATTGTGTAACACACTCGTAATTCCAGTGCTATTCATTTTGACAGTTCAAGAATATTTGTGATTTACGTTTGCGAGGAGCTCGTGGCTAAATAATAACAGCCGCTCGACTCGATCTTTAGTTAAGCCGTGGTTGCCTAGGTTGGCCTGTGGATGGGTAACCACCCGAGTTTCCTCCTTGCCTCGGAAAGCACGTTAAGCCGTTGGTCCCGGCTGTCATTTGTAGTGGCCTGAAAAGTCTGACAACCAATCTTTCCAAGGGGTATCGTATTACCCAGTACTAACTGGGTTGTTGAGGTCAGATAGGCAGTCGCTCCATGTAAAATACTGGTATTCAGCTGCATCTGGTTAGACTGGAAGCCGACCACAACATAGTTGGGAAAAGGCTAGGCAGATGATGATGATGACGTTTGCGAACAGACGAGTTGGAAAAAAACAATTATGAAGCAAAATGGGTTATGGTGGAAGCGCCAGGGTAGCCCGCAAAATTCAAATTTTCTTACGTTTTTTGCAATTTGCAGGTCAGTGTCAGGTTGTATGTTGATGAAAATATGATTCGCGCAAGCAACACGTATGTAGTTACATAATTATAGTCATTAAAATCATCTATACAACTTGGGGAAGTTCCTTAAACCCTATTCAGTAATTATTTCATGAAAAAGTCATTCAATGGGGTTAAATGAACTTAGAGGGTTGATGATTTTAATGATTATAATTTTTCTTTTTCTTTTTTTTAGGTTACTGTGCAAAAAAAAATTAAAACCCTTTGAAATTGTTAACAAAATCCGATTGAAATATTTTTATAACAACTTAACGCGGTCGAAGCTCGCGGGCAACAGCTAGTATCTGCTAAAATTAATCTCCCACAAAATAGAAAGCCTCACGTTTTACAGACAGTCACGATTACTATTCATGTATGCCGTCCGTACCTCCGCACCTCCTCCGTAGGAACCTGCGGCCCGCGTGCCACGTAACATGTTGACTGTATGTCGTGTCGGCGATAATTTGCTGTACAAATACGCGAGCAATTGTTTTTTTTTTTGCTTTGAGAGACTTTTGGGCATCATTATGTGCTTTATAAGGAAAGCTGTGAGATTTTTTAAGCAAATGTTCAATGGCAGTGCTATTTGCAAATGAATACAGTATTTGCTTGATTATAGAATATGTGAATCATGTCGATATTCATTTTTAAATGCTGTGCTTGTTCTTGTGTAATTAATTTGAGTTACTAACTTGTTTTTAGCAGTGCAAGCTGAAACAGTGTGGTGGCATCTATCACGCCATATATGAACTACCTACGCATCACCTGACGTCATGCAAAAATCCTACATCGCACAAGTTATCCACCACATGATTAGGATACAACATCCCTACAACAACGTCCGCCACATACAACACCCGTCTGGTTTGAGGATCCTCGCTTTTCAAAATAGAATAGAAAGAGAGAAAAAAAGAGAAAAAAAGAGAAAAAGTATTTATTTGTCTCGCACAAAACAAAACAAAATTATTAAAATCCTACTAATCCTACTTAATATTATAAATGCGAAATTTTATGAGGATTGATGGATGTTACTCTTTCACGCAAAAGCTACTGAACGGATTAGGATAAAATTTTGCACACAGATAGTTTATAACCTGTATTAACACTTAGGATACTTTTTATCCCGGTAGTATGATCCCATGGGAAAATTATCGAACTTCATACGGGCGATGCCGTGGGTACAAGCTAGTTAACAATAAAACAAAATTACGGTGGTGGCCTCATGGAGAAGTTCTTCAGGTATACGCTGTATCACGTAAATCGATGGAAAAATAGATGACGTAACGACGACGGAGGTCAAAGTCAAAATTAATTATTAGCTCTAAATGTGGGCTGCGGGACTGTTCGAAAGAGATACCGCGGCCCTGGAACACAAAGGGCAAAGAAGGAACATGGATGGGTTTTAGTCAGTACAACTGTGTTCGCATACGTCAAAGACTGCATTAATGGGAAAAAGCGTTTTCTGTATGGCTCCTAAAATTTATAATAAAATACCATAGTCATATAAAGCGTTGCCGGTAAATTTGTTTAAAAAAAAGATTCTAGATTTATTAACAGACAAGTGTTATTATGACATAAATGACTTTTTGAAAGACACCATTTGACATGTTTTTAATTTTATTTTATTTTATTAATTCTTAATTTTCTATGACTAATTTATTTTACTGACTTATCAATATTTATTACCGATAATTATTTTGAAATGCCTTTAGTAATTTAGTTTTTATGTAGTAATTTATTTTTTAAATATCTTGTGTTTTTTTTTTAATTTGTACGCCTTGCAGGTGATACATGTACGTACGAAATATTCATATTGTGTATTAATTTGCATGTATACGCATGTTTTGACAAATAAAAAAATCTTTATCTTTAAGTCTGACACTCCCCCGCCGCTCCGCCCAGAGCGGGGGGGGGGTCATTTGATGATTTCCGATACCACAAAAAAAAAACTCTAAATGTGACAGGCAAAGAGTCGGTAGGTACCGTTTTTGCCTGAATGAGACCTTACCTTCAAGACACCTCCAATAATAAAAGAATCTCGCAAGTCCCAAAAACTACACACTATCAAAATTGGCTGCGAGCAAACGTAAACGAATTCCATAGTTTATACAGCGAACCCCGCGGGGTCCGACTCAATAAGGACTGGCCTAAACAAACAACACAAATGTATTATATTTTTATATTAAACGCTGGCCCCAGTCGGAATGTTCCCAATATGAGACTGGATGGAAATACCAGACGGTTACAGAAAAAACGAATAATTTTTAATCTTTATTGTTACCTTTTGTTGTACTTTTTTACAAGGACGTAGTAGAATGTTATTAGATTTTCTGTGTTTCCACGGTTTTCTAAAAATATCTTACGCTATGATCAAATTCCTTGTTTTTTTTTTCATTAACAGGTCAAATGCGGCGGGAATTAACTCCATAATATCACTGATAACGATGATCCTGTTGAAGATTGTGTGCTTGTATTGCTAATCTATTTATTTATTTATTTAACACTTCAAGCACAAAGTACAGAAGCGGACTTAATGCCATAGGCATTTTCTACCAATCAACCTTTGGGTGATGCAGTGACAAACAGTGGTATATATCTGAAAACAAATAATTTATTACCAAGATAAACTACAAGGATATATCATCATTCATCATCATTTCAGCCGAAAGACGTCCACTGCTGGACATAGGCCTCCCCAAGGGGGGTTTTGCCATAATCGCATTACCAGAGAATGGGCAGGATATATAAAATACTATAATTATATATCAAAATACTATAAATATAGATCAATATATAAATGCAAATACAGCCTAGCGGCCCGAGAGGCCTATACCCAGCATTGTGTGAAGTCACGTTGGGGATGATGATGATGATGAACTGACCTGTGGGTCACAATAGCCGGTTAAACAGAATCATAAGAATTAGGAAAATGGTTATAAAGTGACAATTCATAATATTAACTGCGTCTGTGATTATTTTAAGAATTTTAACGTGATTGATTCATAATATTTTCCTACTTGTTTCATAACTAGTTAGTTTTTACTTCAATCTAATGTCCGTAACCGAAACTATCTGAAACTAACGGATAATCCGAAATAATTACATATCCGTAACGGTATCCGAAACCGATATAATTTTATTACTATATCCATATCCGTATCCAGATCCGAAATATCATATCCATAACATCTCTGCTTATAATGATTCTGCTGAAGCGGCCATTTTAGCCCCCCTGATGCCTATAGGCTAGGCTATCATTTTATCTGCACTAATTCGGATGAAAAAAGTCGTCGAACTCGTTTATAAGTAGCTCTGCTTTCTCAACACAAAACGTAATCTGTCGACACACAATATTTTATCTAAACCACAATGGCCAATATTTTGAAACAGTTCATTGTTCATATTTTACAACTAAAATACCTAGCTATGACTTAGCTTAGCAAACAACGGTGCGCAAGCTGGCTGTGTTCCAAAACCATGTTCGGACATGTCTTTGCTTGAGTGCCAATATCCTCGTACTGCACCAAAATCTGTATGTCAAGGACTTAAGCTCTCTTTTCCAGAAAATGGTCAGCATGGGTAAATTTGTAGTAGTAATGTACGGTCGTGCTGTTTCGCAGTCGATGAGCCGTTGTATGAAAGAAATGTTCACAGGTTTACGTTTTATTAAGAAGATAGAAAAGCTTTAAATTTGATGTTTTATGGTGGATTGGTTAAGAACTAGGTTGAAAACCTTGGTAACGGGACCAAAATTGGGGTAGCTATAGTACGATTTGCGTATAAGTTTAAGCAAACCCACATAGAACGAAATTGAAAATCAATGGTGAACGCCTGTTTGTTTCTGTCGTCCAGCATAAGGAACATACTGATTCTTTTACGTTCCCACAGCTGGGACACAGGTCTCCTCTCTGTGAGAGGGACTGGACCATAATCCACCTCGCGGGTCCAGTGTGTTTGGTAGTTGTCACAAACATGTCTTTCTAGGACATGCCTACCGATTTCCTCACAACGTCTTACTTCGCTGTTTTGACCGCAGATGTGAACAAATATATTAATGTCTATTTGGGTTCGAAACCACGACATGACAAGTAAACCAGGGCCCCAAATATTGCTTACTTAGTGAAAATAATTATGCTTTTTTTAAATTATGCCTAACTCTATTATGGACTTAACCAACCTGGCGTTTTAGCAGCCTATTTCATAACCTTTTCCAAACATATGAAATAAATTACTTTTTCGACCTCTTTTCTTTGAAATTAACCCTAAGTTATCAGCATCTAGGTGTTGGGCTCGAAACCGGCCCGTTCCCTGGGCGTCGCTCTGATTAGCACTGCCGATTACCTTATCTGGCCTTGTAAACAGGTGCAGCCTCCTAAAAAAGCGGGTAGTTATGAGTGGAAGCGATTTGTGTGGACTAGCAGAGCTGCTACAGACTTGTTCGAGTTGGCACATTCAATTCGGCAATATGCAGAGCCGAAGCAATTCAGATCAGAACATTTCTGCAAAAGCAGACACCGAACGGAGTTTAAAGACGCAGGTAAGCTCCGTTCGGCATCTTTGCGGACACGGAAGAAGCTTGAAACAACATACATAAATCATATTTCATCATTATCATTTCAGCCGAAAGACGTCCACTGCTGGACATAAGCCTCCCCAAGGGGGGTTTTGCCATAATCGCCACGCTTGGCAGGCGGGTTGGCGATCGCAGTATGTTTGTTATAAAAATCACAGAGAACGCTGCTGCCCATTCACTGGTAAGTCCCTTAGTTGCCTCTTACGACACCCACGGGAAGATATGGGATGGTGCTATTCTTTACGTCCGGACACCATACAGAACATATTTATTTCTGTAAATTGGTTAAAAAAAACACTTTCACACGACACATCATGTTGTGGTTTAAAACTAGACGGAGCTGGTGTTTCGTACCTGACTACTCTTAGAAGAAACAGCCGAAACAAACTCAGAGATCATAGTCTCTTTTAAGGTCCAGACATAATCTTGGTCAACTCACATGAGGACTATGCAGATTAGTGTCTGGTCTTTTGATGAAAGAACCACACGGATCTGTCCAGTCAGTGCAAGCATTTGTTAGTGCAATTAGACAAAAAATACTCAGTAGGTGGAACTTCGGTCTACCTTTTGTCTTTTTTTATATTAAATGGGTTTACTCTAGACCTCAATCTAGTCCTGAGGACAGAGATGAGGTCGACGATTGAACGAGCTAACCCAAAGGAAGCCTAATAACTCGCGACTTAAATAGATTGGGGAAATACAAACTTGGGAACACCGACGCAGGCAGGGAATTCCACTCCTTGGCTGTGCGCATAATAAACGATGTAGCAAAGCGCTTTGTGATTTTGCGATTTTTACTTATGGTTCACATCAGCCTAACCCTTCGGGAAGTACAGTCACGAGCAGCAATATGTATACACTCGAGAAATAACGATTGTAACTTGAAGATAGGATCTTTTTCATAAAAATATGAGTTCCAGAAGGGTACACTACATAAAAAACTTTATTCCGACAGTCACAAATCCGAATTTTCGAACGAAAATGTCCCCCCCCCCTCTAATTTCTTAAGTAAGAGGAGGAAATTCTGAAAAAATTTAGGACGTTCAGAACATAAAAAAAAACTTCCAACGAAAATTGGTTTGAATAAGATTTGATGTTTGGTTTTTGAAATATGGGACTTTTTCATCAAACTGCAGCAGTAACTTTGTTTTTCGTTTACATACTATGAAAAACACATTTAATTTTGCTGTTGAATGTGAAAACAACATACGAATGAGCCTTCAAAATATTTTTATTATTTATGTTTTGGTGCTACGGAACCCTGTGTGCATGTGAGTACGCCTCATACTTGGCCGGTTTTTTTTATCGTTTTTTTTCAGTTACTATTCTTTTATTTTTTTTCTATTCTTAAATATTTATTTTGTACCCTATCACAATGTTTTCTTATTTAACCCAAAGGTTGACTGGACGCCTTGGAAGTTTAAATAAATAAATAATATTACATTCTCTGTACGCAGCATTTTCCATTTATGTAAATACCTAATAAAGCTAAAATAAAAATAAAACTAACAATGGATGTTGAAATACTCTAGCGAACGATGGGTGAAATCAGCTGTTCATTGCCTGCCTAGCTACAGAGTTAATCGAACTCGTCGTCGCGCTTGCCATTCGCTACGTGCGTTTTGCCACGGGAACGATACATTGCGTTTGAGGAAATAAAACAAATCAAATGTATTTCATTCCAATAACGTTCCTGAAATAATTTCTTGTTCCGGTCATCTTAGTATGATATACTGAATGCACCCCATCATCATCATCAGTCTGCAGAGCACTGTCTCTTGCACCCTGTTTAAGGTAAAAGCTTTTTTTTCCCTGTATTTCAGAAGGTACTATGCATAAACGTAGCTCACTTGGTGAGCAAGAACTTATTTCAACGTAAAATGAGCGTGTATAGTTTCATTACCACTGCTCTATAAACGGCTAAGGAAAACATCATATTCTGGAACCAAAAATTTGAACACATACAAATGTGACATCCACCGATCCGCACTGATTCCACGAGGTGTTTGACCCTCCCATAGAGAGGAGGCCTGCAGCATTGTAGGAACATTATGCATATACGTACTGTGGCAAAATTGAAAATTCCAAACGATTTTTTTTTTATCTTTGGCCTCTCTAGAAATTTCTCCTGTATCGTGGGTGCGTTTACAAACATTTAAACTCACGTACAGAAACAGTCAGACCCGGAACAACTACCTGTAGGTCATAAAAATATTATTTACTAGCTGTGCCCGCGGTTGAACCCGCCGCTTCTGACTTGTTTTTTTTTTTCGTAGCGTGATGTTATATAGCCTTCCTCGATAAATGGGCTATCCAACACTAAAAGAATTTTTGAATTTGAACCCGTAGTTCCTGAGATTAGTGCGTTCAACCAAACAAACAAACTCTTCTCTTTAATGAAAGTGACCGTTTAGATGCAAATCTTGTATTGCTCAAAAATAAAGTATGCCGTATTCGAGATCATACTCAAGATGCTTAGGCGTTTCCTTCTCTGGTGTTGGGTCTTCTTCCTCTTTCTCTGGTTTTATCTTCTTTGATTCTGACTCCAAGTCTCCACCGCCCATTCGCCGGTGATTTGAAAAGAAGAGAGACAACACCGGATCCGTCCGCTGAAGCTTTAACAGCTTCTCCCTATTAACAGTTCCGTTCACAACTATGTCCCTGAACGTGTCATTGAGTAGAAAATTTTGATTAACGTCTAGAATTCTATCTATGCTTTCTTTCAGTTTGAGGTCATACTTCAACATGTCAAAGTAATGTGCATCCATAGCAGTTTTACGGTCCTTCCTGTATTGCCTCTTAATGTGTGTTATAAACTCTCTTAGCTCCCTATTCTTTTTGATATGTATTGCTGACGCGTTTCTATAGGCTTTCTGCATTAACTTTGTGATTAGTATCACAATTTTTTTAATATTATTTCTAATTTTGTTTTTTAGATGAGCCTTTCCTCTTTTCCTTCGCTTCCTTCGTTGCCTTCGCATTTTACGTTCCCGTTTTCTTTTCTGGTCTGTATTCTTAACATCTTCATCATCAGTGTCCGTGGTGAGGCTGTTTTCGTGTTCGAAGGACAAGTCCAGCCCCTGATACAAATCGTAAGAGGTGCGTATGAGTGCGCAGCAGACGAAACTGGTTCTTCCGCAGAAGTAGTCTCCTCTATATATTCGATACTCTCCGCTGCATTCAGCCGCGAGCGTGCAGGTGCCCCACGGCACGTCATGCTGGTTTGGATCACCGCATGCAACTCCCCATGGCCCTTAAAGTATAATGAATAGGGATTTATTAATAAAGTTAAGCTTTAAGTATTTGTAGATGACTGATGTGGGATTACGGTAAACTTCCTCTCAAGAAGGAGGCACTGAGTACATTGTAGGTGGATTTTACTGCCTCCCCCTCCTTGTTGATGATCATTTCTTCGTAAAGTTCTATCAAAAGACGCATCACAATACGCTTGCGGCTTGTTATCTTTTTGCAAGTAGATGCCCTAATAATTAATAGTATACTTACGAACTGATTTCATGTTTATCACTTCGCCCCTAGGTGCCGACGAGTTCACCGCCTCAAATTTCAGCCGTAGCCTGTCTTCTTGCCAGTTATCCAGGAGGTCTTGCTTTTCCTCGTCATCAGAAATCGAACTAGAGTCAGGTGGTGGCCTGGTCGTTAGCCATAGTCTTCTATTCTTTAACGATTTAGGTAAGGCAGTGGCAGGTGAATGAGTTTCTACATTTTCGTCTTTGCTTACGTCTCGTCTATCATCTTGATAGAAGTTCTTCCAGCCTTTTAGTTGGATTGGAATGTCATAGTCTTCATTTTCAGCTTCAGATAAATTTTCTTTTAGATTGGAAACTTCAGTTTCATGAGTAGCGTTTAGAGACAAAACCAATAACGTTAGGTAAAAATAATGCATTTTATTATTATTATTTCGACATATTTTTTACATACATGTCGTCCATAAAAAAAGGTTTTTTTTTAGATGCTATTACGATCGATATTCAAACTATTAAATATTTATGTGTCAATTTATTTTAAATAAATCTTTCGATATAAGGTAGGTGTACATAACTGAAATAACTGAAAACTTCAAAAGGGATATTGTAGGTATTTATCATTGAAAACAACTTTTTTTTGGGACCAACCTTGAAAACAATCAAAACTTTCAGGATTGGTCACATACTAAAAACTGATCACAACGATGTGTCCATTGATCCCTTTTCAGATTTTCAGGTATTTTAATTAAGTACAAAATATAATTACATTTGTCGGATATGTCAGGATTTATTCCGTTAGGCTCGTACATCATGAGGACAGACGATGTGTTTCGTGCAATGAAAATACTATGGGTTCGAAACTAACAAATTACTTGAAATTACAATTTAACACAATAACACGGGGCATAATTAATCAGGTACAGTTCCAAGACGTCTCAACTCCTCCGTGATCAGATATTGACTGTCGTCCTCGCCTAGAGCTGTAAACATCAGGGCTCTGTAGAAGCACGCTGTGGTGTGGGTAGACTGGTAATCAAGTCGCGTGATGTCACCACTGGCGCGCTTGCGTTCTTTATTCATTTTAAGTCCGTACTAATGACCGGATCCGTCATATTGTTATTATAATGTGCCTGTATTCAGGGTGTAACAGAATGCATTGGGGAGGCACTCCGGTATCACCGGGTGCCGACCTACCTTCGTCGTGTGGTCGGGGACTATCTGACGGATAGGGCCGTCACGTACCCCGGTCGGAGCGGAGAATGGAACCGGCGAGAGATGTCGTGCGTTGTTTCACAGGGATCGGTTCTGGGGCCGGCCTTGTGGAACATCGGTTACGACTGGGTGCTGCGCGCCGACCTCCCTAGCGGCGTCAGCGTAGTCTGCTACGCTGACGACACGCTGGTACTGGCACAAGGGAGGTCGCATGAGGCGGCGGCCGAAAACATGACACGTGGGGTTGCGATAGTCGTGGAGAGGATCCGGCAATTGGGTCTCGAGGTGGCATTGCACAAGTCCGAGGCCATGTGTTTTCATGGGCCTCGGAATGCGCCACCGTCGGGATCCCTACTGACGGCGGGAGGGGTTTCCATCGGCGTCGGGTCGACGCTGAAGTACCTGGGACTCGTCCTCGACAGCCGGTGGAACTTCGTGGAGCATTTCCGACGTTTGGCCCCCAAACTGGAACGGACCGGGGCTGCCTTCAAGCGGCTCCTGCCCAACCTGGGGGGTCCAAACGCCTCCTGCCGGAATCTCTACGCGGGGGTCGTGCGGTCCATGGCCCTTTACGGGGCCCCGGTGTGGGCGCGTTCTCTGAGGCGGCAAGCCGCCCGCTACTTGAACGCGCCCCAAAAGGGGATAGCCCTAAGGCTAGTCCGGGGGTACCGCACGATCTCCGGTGAGGCGGCGAGCCTCCTTGCCGGATTGCCGCCATGGGATCTGGAGGCGATAGTCCTCGCGCGCCTTCACGAATGGCGCGCGGAGGCACTACGTCGGGAGGAAACTCCGCTGCCGCGGCAAATCGCCGCTCAGCGGACAGACCTCCGGCGCGATCTCATGGTGACATGGAGAGAGCGACTGTTGCAACCCCGTGCAGGGCACGCCACCATAGTGGCGATAAGTCCCCTCTTTGAGGAGTGGCTAGAGAGGCGCCACGGCGCCCTCACCTTCCGCCTGACGCAGGTCCTCACCGGACACGGTTGTTTCGGGAGGTTCCTGCACCGAATCGGGCGGGTGGAAACGCCCGGGTGTTTCCATTGTGAGGATCGTCCGGAGGACACGGTGCAACACACTGTGGAGGCCTGTCCCGCTTGGGCGGAGCAGCGCCGTGTCCTCGTAGAGGCGATCGGCGGCGGTGACCTCTTGCGCCCGTCCCTGGTTCAAGCCATGGTCCGGAGCGAGAGGGAATGGGAAGCCGTTACCTCCTTCTGCGAAGCAGTCATGCTAGTGAAGGAGGTGGCGGAACGTGAGAGGGAAAGAGCCTCACGTCCCAGCCGCCGCGGGAGACGCCCTGGGCGTCGCGGGTCACGTGGTGGCCCCCGGCCACCGTAGGCGCGGGCCTGTGGACGGCGAGTTATGGGCTAGCTCGCCGTCCAGCCGTCTTATGACGACAGGCCGTGTCGACGGCGCGTTCGTGTTCCACGCGCGCCTCAAAGAGATGTCAGCAACCACGTAGGGGTCCGCACGGGCCGATTCCTGCCAGGGCTGCGGGACTGTTCGAAAGAGATACCGCGGCCCTGGAACACAAAGGGCAAAGAAGGAACATGGATGGGTTTTAGTCAGTACAAGTCTGACACTCCCTTCCGCTCCGCCCAGAGCGGGGGGGGTCATTTGATGATTTCCCATCCTAAAAAAAAAAAAAAAAAAAGTTTACGTTTTATTAAGAAGATAGAAAAGCTTTAAATTTGATGTTTTATGGTGGATTGGTTAAGAACTAGGTTGAAAACCTTGGTAACGGGACCAAAATTGGGGTAGCTATAGTACGATTTGCGTATAAGTTTAAGCAAACCCACATAGAACGAAATTGATAATAATCAATGGTGATGGTGAACGCCTGTTTGTTTCTGTCGTCCAGCATAAGGAACATACTGATTCTTTTACGTTCCCACAGCTGGGACACAGGTCTCCTCTCTGTGAGAGGGACTGGACCATAATCCACCTCGCGGGTCCAGTGTGTTTGGTAGTTGTCACAAACATGTCTTTCTAGGACATGCCTACCGATTTCCTCACAACGTCTTACTTCGCTGTTTTGACCGCAGATGTGAACAAATATATTAATGTCTATTTGGGTTCGAAACCACGACATGACAAGTAAACCAGGGCCCCAAATATTGCTTACTTAGTGAAAATAATTATGCTTTTTTTAAATTATGCCTAACTCTATTATGGACTTAACCAACCTGGCGTTTTAGCAGCCTATTTCATAACCTTTTCAAAACATATGAAATAAATTACTTTTTCGACCTCTTTTCTTTGAAATTAACCCTAAGTTATCAGCATCTAGGTGTTGGGCTCGAAACCGGCCCGTTCCCTGGGCGTCGCTCTGATTAGCACTGCCGATTACCTTATCTGGCCTTGTAAACAGGTGCAGCCTCCTAAAAAAGCGGGTAGTTATGAGTGGAAGCGATTTGTGTGGACTAGCAGAGCTGCTACAGACTTGTTCGAGTTGGTACATTCAATTCGGCAATATGCAGAGCCGAAGCAATTCAGATCAGAACATGTTTCTGCAAAAGTAGACACCGAACGGAAACTCCGTTCGGTGTATTTGCGGATACGGAAGAAGCTTGAAACAACGTTCAGCTTTAAAGCCTCGCCTGATGTGACTTGCAACATACATAAATCATATTTATTTCTGTGAATTGGTTTTAAAAAACACTTTCACACGACACATCATGTTGTGGTTTAAAACTAGACGGCGCTGGTGTTTCGTACCTGACTACTCTTAGAAGAAACAGCCGAAACAAACTCAGAGATCATAGTCTCTTTTAAGGTCCAGACATAATCTTGGTCAACTCACATGAGGACTATGCAGATTAGTGTCTGGTCTTTTGATTAAAGAACCACACGGATCTGTCCAGTCAGTGCAAGCATTTGTTAGTGCAATTAGACAAAAAATACTCAGTAGGTGGAACTTCGGTCTACCTTTTGTCTTTTTTTATATTAAATGGGTTTACTCTAGACCTCAATCTAGTCCTGAGGACAGAGATGAGGTCGACGATTGAACGAGCTAACCCAAAGGAAGCCTAATAACTCGCGACTTAAATAGATTGGGGAAATACAAACTTGGGAACACCGACGCAGGCAGGGAATTCCACTCCTTGGCTGTGCGCATAATAAACGATGTAGCAAAGCGCTTTGTGATTTTGCGATTTTTACTTATGGTTCACATCAGCCTAACCCTTCGGGAAGTACAGTCACGAGCAGCAATATGTATACACTCGAGAAATAACGATTGTAACTTGAAGATAGGATCTTTTTCATAAAAATATGAGTTCCAGAAGGGTACACTACATAAAAAACTTTATTCCGACAGTCACAAATCCGAATTTTCGAACGAAAATGTCCCCCCCCCCTCTAATTTCTTAAGTAAGAGGAGGAAATTCTGAAAAAATTTAGGACGTTCAGAACATAAAAAAAAACTTCCAACGAAAATTGGTTTGAATAAGATTTGATGTTTGGTTTTTGAAATATGGGACTTTTTCATCAAACTGCAGCAGTAACTTTGTTTTTCGTTTACATACTATGAAAAACACATTTAATTTTGCTGTTGAATGTGAAAACAACATACGAATGAGCCTTCAAAATATTTTTATTATTTATGTTTTGGTGCTACGGAACCCTGTGTGCGTGTGAGTACGCCTCATACTTGGCCGGTTTTTTTTATCGTTTTTTTTTTCAGTTACTATTCTTTTATTTTTTTTCTATTCTTAAATATTTATTTTGTACCCTATCACAATGTTTTCTTATTTAACCCAAAGGTTGACTGGACGCCTTGGAAGTTTAAATAAATAAATAATATTACATTCTCTGTACGCAGCATTTTCCATTTATGTAAATACCTAATAAAGCTAAAATAAAAATAAAACTAACAATGGATGTTGAAATACTCTAGCGAACGATGGGTGAAATCAGCTGTTCATTGCCTGCCTAGCTACAGAGTTAATCGAACTCGTCGTCGCGCTTGCCATTCGCTACGTGCGTTTTGCCACGGTAACGATACATTGCGTTTGAGGAAATAAAACAAATCAAATGTATTTCATTCCAATAACGTTCCTGAAATAATTTCTTGTTCCGGTCATCTTAGTATGATATACTGAATGCACCCCATCATCATCATCAGTCTGCAGAGCACTGTCTCTTGCACCCTGTTTAAGGTAAAAGCTTTTTTTTCCCTGTATTTCAGAAGGTACTATGCATAAACGTAGCTCACTTGGTGAGCAAGAACTTATTTCAACGTAAAATGAGCGTGTATAGTTTCATTACCACTGCTCTATAAACGGCTAAGGAAAACATCATATTCTGGAACCAAAAATTTGAACACATACAAATGTGACATCCACCGATCCGCACTGATTCCACGAGGTGTTTGACCCTCCCATAGAGAGGAGGCCTGCAGCATTGTAGGAACATTATGCATATACGTACTGTGGCAAAATTGAAAATTCCAAACGATTTTTTTTTTATCTTTGGCCTCTCTAGAAATTTCTCCTGTATCGTGGGTGCGTTTACAAACATTTAAACTCACGTACAGAAACAGTCAGACCCGGAACAACTACCTGTAGGTCATAAAAATATTATTTACTAGCTGTGCCCGCGGTTGAACCCGCCGCTTCTGACTTGTTTTTTTTTTTTTCGTAGCGTGATGTTATATAGCCTTCCTCGATAAATGGGCTATCCAACACTAAAAGAATTTTTGAATTTGAACCCGTAGTTCCTGAGATTAGTGCGTTCAACCAAACAAACAAACTCTTCTCTTTAATGAAAGTGACCGTTTAGATGCAAATCTTGTATTGCTCAAAAATAAAGTATGCCGTATTCGAGATCATACTCAAGATGCTTAGGCGTTTCCTTCTCTGGTGTTGGGTCTTCTTCCTCTTTCTCTGGTTTTATCTTCTCTGATTCTGACTCCAAGTCTCCACCGCCCATTCGCCGGTGATTTGAAAAGAAGAGAGACAACACCGGATCCGTCCGCTGAAGCTTTAACAGCTTCTCCCTATTAACAGTTCCGTTCACAACTATGTCCCTGAACGTGTCATTGAGTAGAAAATTTTGATTAACGTCTAGAATTCTATCTATGCTTTCTTTCAGTTTGAGGTCATACTTCAACATGTCAAAGTAATGTGCATCCATAGCAGTTTTACGGTCCTTCCTGTATTGCCTCTTAATGTGTGTTATAAACTCTCTTAGCTCCCTATTCTTTTTGATATGTATTGCTGACGCGTTTCTATAGGCTTTCTGCATTAACTTTGTGATTAGTATCACAATTTTTTTAATATTATTTCTAATTTTGTTTTTTAGATGAGCCTTTCCTCTTTTCCTTCGCTTCCTTCGTTGCCTTCGCATTTTACGTTCCCGTTTTCTTTTCTGGTCTGTATTCTTAACATCTTCATCATCAGTGTCCGTGGTGAGGCTGTTTTCGTGTTCGAAGGACAAGTCCAGCCCCTGATACAAATCGTAAGAGGTGCGTATGAGTGCGCAGCAGACGAAACTGGTTCTTCCGCAGAAGTAGTCTCCTCTATATATTCGATACTCTCCGCTGCATTCAGCCGCGAGCGTGCAGGTGCCCCACGGCACGTCATGCTGGTTTGGATCACCGCATGCAACTCCCCATGGCCCTTAAAGTATAATGAATAGGGATTTATTAATAAAGTTAAGCTTTAAGTATTTGTAGATGACTGATGTGGGATTACGGTAAACTTCCTCTCAAGAAGGAGGCACTGAGTACATTGTAGGTGGATTCTACTGCCTCCCCCTCCTTGTTGATGATCATTTCTTCGTAAAGTTCTATCAAAAGACGCATCACAATACGCTTGCGGCTTGTTATCTTTTTGCAAGTAGATGCCCTAATAATTAATAGTATACTTACGAACTGATTTCATGTTTATCACTTCGCCCCTAGGTGCCGACGAGTTCACCGCCTCAAATTTCAGCCGTAGCCTGTCTTCTTGCCAGTTATCCAGGAGGTCTTGCTTTTCCTCGTCATCAGAAATCGAACTAGAGTCAGGTGGTGGCCTGGTCGTTAGCCATAGTCTTCTATTCTTTAACGATTTAGGTAAGGCAGTGGCAGGTGAATGAGTTTCTACATTTTCGTCTTTGCTTACGTCTCGTCTATCATCTTGATAGAAGTTCTTCCAGCCTTTTAGTTGGATTGGAATGTCATAGTCTTCATTTTCAGCTTCAGATAAATTTTCTTTTAGATTGGAAACTTCAGTTTCATGAGTAGCGTTTAGAGACAAAACCAATAACGTTAGGTAAAAATAATGCATTTTATTATTATTATTTCGACATATTTTTTACATACATGTCGTCCATAAAAAAAGGTTTTTTTTTAGATGCTATTACGATCGATATTCAAACTATTAAATATTTATGTGTCAATTTATTTTAAATAAATCTTTCGATATAAGGTAGGTGTACATAACTGAAATAACTGAAAACTTCAAAAGGGATATTGTAGGTATTTATCATTGAAAACAACTTTTTTTTGGGACCAACCTTGAAAACAATCAAAACTTTCAGGATTGGTCACATACTAAAAACTGATCACAACGATGTGTCCATTGATCCCTTTTCAGATTTTCAGGTATTTTAATTAAGTACAAAATATAATTACATTTGTCGGATATGTCAGGATTTATTCCGTTAGGCTCGTACATCATGAGGACAGACGATGTGTTTCGTGCAATGAAAATACTATGGGTTCGAAACTAACAAATTACTTGAAATTACAATTTAACACAATAACACGGGGCATAATTAATCAGGTACAGTTCCAAGACGTCTCAACTCCTCCGTGATCAGATATTGACTGTCGTCCTCGCCTAGAGCTGTAAACATCAGGGCTCTGTAGAAGCACGCTGTGGTGTGGGTAGACTGGTAATCAAGTCGCGTGATGTCACCACTGGCGCGCTTGCGTTCTTTATTCATTTTAAGTCCGTACTAATGACCGGATCCGTCATATTGTTATTATAATGTGCCTGTATTCAGGGTGTAACAGAATGCATTGGGGAGGCACTCCGGTATCACCGGGTGCCGACCTACCTTCGTCGTGTGGTCGGGGACTATCTGACGGATAGGGCCGTCACGTACCCCGGTCGGAGCGGAGAATGGAACCGGCGAGAGATGTCGTGCGTTGTTTCACAGGGATCGGTTCTGGGGCCGGCCTTGTGGAACATCGGTTACGACTGGGTGCTGCGCGCCGACCTCCCTAGCGGCGTCAGCGTAGTCTGCTACGCTGACGACACGCTGGTACTGGCACAAGGGAGGTCGCATGAGGCGGCGGCCGAAAACATGACACGCGGGGTTGCGATAGTCGTGGAGAGGATCCGGCAATTGGGTCTCGAGGTGGCATTGCACAAGTCCGAGGCCATGTGTTTTCATGGGCCTCGGAATGCGCCACCGTCGGGATCCCTACTGACGGCGGGAGGGGTTTCCATCGGCGTCGGGTCGACGCTGAAGTACCTGGGACTCCTCCTCGACAGCCGGTGGAACTTCGTGGAGCATTTCCGACGTTTGGCCCCCAAACTGGAACGGACCGGGGCTGCCTTCAAGCGGCTCCTGCCCAACCTGGGGGGTCCAAACGCCTCCTGCCGGAATCTCTACGCGGGGGTCGTGCGGTCCATGGCCCTTTACGGGGCCCCGGTGTGGGCGCGTTCTCTGAGGCGGCAAGCCGCCCGCTACTTGAACGCGCCCCAAAAGGGGATAGCCCTAAGGCTAGTCCGGGGGTACCGCACGATCTCCGGTGAGGCGGCGAGCCTCCTTGCCGGATTGCCGCCATGGGATCTGGAGGCGATAGTCCTCGCGCGCCTTCACGAATGGCGCGCGGAGGCACTACGTCGGGAGGAAACTCCGCTGCCGCGGCAAATCGCCGCTCAGCGGACAGACCTCCGGCGCGATCTCATGGTGACATGGAGAGAGCGACTGTTGCAACCCCGTGCAGGGCACGCCACCATAGTGGCGATAAGTCCCCTCTTTGAGGAGTGGCTAGAGAGGCGCCACGGCGCCCTCACCTTCCGCCTGACGCAGGTCCTCACCGGACACGGTTGTTTCGGGAGGTTCCTGCACCGAATCGGGCGGGTGGAAACGCCCGGGTGTTTCCATTGTGAGGATCGTCCGGAGGACACGGTGCAACACACTGTGGAGGCCTGTCCCGCTTGGGCGGAGCAGCGCCGTGTCCTCGTAGAGGCGATCGGCGGCGGTGACCTCTTGCGCCCGTCCCTGGTTCAAGCCATGGTCCGGAGCGAGAGGGAATGGGAAGCCGTTACCTCCTTCTGCGAAGCAGTCATGCTAGTGAAGGAGGTGGCGGAACGTGAGAGGGAAAGAGCCTCACGTCCCAGCCGCCGCGGGAGACGCCCTGGGCGTCGCGGGTCACGTGGTGGCCCCCGGCCACCGTAGGCGCGGGCCTGTGGACGGCGAGTTATGGGCTAGCTCGCCGTCCAGCCGTCTTATGACGACAGGCCGTGTCGACGGCGCGTTCGTGTTCCACGCGCGCCTCAAAGAGATGTCAGCAACCACGTAGGGGTCCGCACGGGCCGATTCCTGCCAGGGCTGCGGGACTGTTCGAAAGAGATACCGCGGCCCTGGAACACAAAGGGCGAAGAAGGAACATGGATGGGTTTTAGTCAGTACAAGTCTGACACTCCCTTCCGCTCCGCCCAGAGCGGGGGGGGTCATTTGATGATTTCCCATCCTAAAAAAAAAAAAAAAAAAAGTTTACGTTTTATTAAGAAGATAGAAAAGCTTTAAATTTGATGTTTTATGGTGGATTGGTTAAGAACTAGGTTGAAAACCTTGGTAACGGGACCAAAATTGGGGTAGCTATAGTACGATTTGCGTATAAGTTTAAGCAAACCCACATAGAACGAAATTGATAATAATCAATGGTGATGGTGAACGCCTGTTTGTTTCTGTCGTCCAGCATAAGGAACATACTGATTCTTTTACGTTCCCACAGCTGGGACACAGGTCTCCTCTCTGTTAGAGGGACTGGACCATAATCCACCTCGCGGGTCCAGTGTGTTTGGTAGTTGTCACAAACATGTCTTTCTAGGACATGCCTACCGATTTCCTCACAACGTCTTACTTCGCTGTTTTGACCGCAGATGTGAACAAATATATTAATGTCTATTTGGGTTCGAAACCACGACATGACAAGTAAACCAGGGCCCCAAATATTGCTTACTTAGTGAAAATAATTATGCTTTTTTTAAATTATGCCTAACTCTATTATGGACTTAACCAACCTGGCGTTTTAGCAGCCTATTTCATAACCTTTTCAAAACATATGAAATAAATTACTTTTTCGACCTCTTTTCTTTGAAATTAACCCTAAGTTATCAGCATCTAGGTGTTGGGCTCGAAACCGGCCCGTTCCCTGGGCGTCGCTCTGATTAGCACTGCCGATTACCTTATCTGGCCTTGTAAACAGGTGCAGCCTCCTAAAAAAGCGGGTAGTTATGAGTGGAAGCGATTTGTGTGGACTAGCAGAGCTGCTACAGACTTGTTCGAGTTGGTACATTCAATTCGGCAATATGCAGAGCCGAAGCAATTCAGATCAGAACATTTCTGCAAAAGCAGACACCGAACGGAGTTTAAAGACGCAGGTAAGCTCCGTTCGGCATCTTTGCGGACACGGAAGAAGCTTGAAACAACATACATAAATCATATTTATTTCTGTAAATTGGTTAAAAAAAACACTTTCACACGACACATCATGTTGTGGTTTAAAACTAGACGGAGCTGGTGTTTCGTACCTGACTACTCTTAGAAGAAACAGCCGAAACAAACTCAGAGATCATAGTCTCTTTTAAGGTCCAGACATTATCTTGGTCAACTCACATGAGGACTATGCAGATTAGTGTCTGAGATGGTCTTTTGATGAAAGAACCACACAGATTTGAGTGGATCTGTCCAGTCAGTGCAAGCATTTGTTAGTGCAATTAGACAAAAAATACTCAGTAGGTGGAACTTCGGTCTACCTTTTGTTTTTTTTATATTAAATGGGTTTACTCTTGACCTCAATCTAGTCCTGAGGACAGATCAGGTCGACGATGGAACGAGCTAAGCCAAAAGTAGCCTAATAACTCGCGATTTAAATAGATTGGGGTCATATGAACTTGGGAACACCGACGCAGGCAGGGAATTCCACTCTTTAGCTGTGCGCATAATAAATGATGTAGCAAAGCGCTTTGTGCGAATGTGTGGAACATCGACAAGGTATGGGTGATAACCTGCAGTGTGTCGTCACTCCCAATTGAAGAAGGGAGATAGCAGAATGAGCACGTGGAGCTCTTGGGCACACTCACCGAAATATAGTCTATAAAAGACCGACCCCAAGTAACAAAATTTGGTACTATAAAAGCCCCGAGAACGTTTTAGAACGTGATGATTAGTGTTCATGTTTAGTACTATAATGGTGTTGTAAACGTTTACAGAACTTCAAAAAGACCCTAGTTTTGTCACTGATTTATTCTATAAACAATACATAAAGGCTCTCACGGTGTTAAATCAGCTCTATAGTTGAAATGTAGAAGTGTCGAGAAACGCTTTTTAGTAGTTAAATAGTACTGTCTGCAATGTTTGAGTTACAAATTTGCACTATAAAAATAACCAAAACATGTTTATAGTGCTATTTTGCACCTTAAACGATTCCAGTGATCTTTTTTATCACACGTCGTGAGTGTTCCAAACAAACAAAATATACCAGTAATTTATGTTTTATATCATTTGCCATTGAAGCAACAATGGCAAATGATAAACAAAACAAATATTTTGTGCAGAACCATCTGCTATATTTTCAGTGACAGTCGACACAGTGTGCCGCCATTTATGAAATACTAGTGATATAATTGATACTGAAAAGTTAGTATAGATCTAAGTAGGTAGTAACACAAACTGACTTGTAGAGTTATTTAGAATTCAAATTGTTTAGCAACTGCATCAGGAGTCGCTATGGTACTATTAAGTACTATCGAAGAGTTTTCATGACTTTAACAGAACTAGCTCCATAGCGATGTTGAGGGATCTTTTAAGAAGCTAAAAGGTTACGTAATGGTTGTGCAAAATACTTTTATAGTGCAGATTGATCCTACAATAGTGCTTTCGATACTGCTACTATACTACTACTGTAAAAGTTACTTTGATGCATTATTAGTGCAAAATAGATACATAAAAGTGTCAATAAGGTCGTCATTAGTAATAGTACAATAATCGCTTTTTTCATATCTATTATAGTGCAACACTTTAAAGATTCTTTTGTACGGTCCTGTAAGCGTTCTTAGAGCTAAATTATGGAACTTAAATGCTCTTTAATCCTATAGAACCAAAAGGCTCTGTTAAGATCCTTTATAATACAAGCAGTCACAATGGTTACCATTTTAGGCCTACTATATCACTCTTTGGTGATAAAACGCCTTGGTTATAGAAGCTTTTGTTACTTGGAACAGACATGCAACTTTGCGGCGGTGGGGCATGCTATGAAGCTTGGTACCCACCATGTTATTGTCACCAATGTGCCTCTTGGCTTTGTCATCAGTCTGTCTGCTTGTCTTATTGTACTCGACTAAGAATTATGACTAATATTTTCATATTGACTCGTCAGGCAAATCATACAATCACACCGTCATTAGGTAAATTTAGACCTGGTAAGAAACAGTGTTCTTGTTTAGTGTTCCGCTTACTTCCTACCCCCACTTGGATACCACCGGTGGAGGGTGCAGCGTGAACGGAATACAAAAGGGGATCTTACCGCAAAATATACACCGCTATTGAAGACATCTCGGCATTTTATCTACCAAAACATTACCCGGTTTAATGGTCCCGTAGGAAACAAAGTTTTGGTCATTCTTTTACATTTAGATTTTGTCTGTTTGTCGTATATTTTTGGGTCTTGGAATAACTTCGATTGAACAATTAAATATAGACACGCCGTAGAAAAATTGGTCTGGAAAGAGTAAGGTCTAACTATTCATACACGAAATATTTTAAGAGTAACTTCTATAAGTCGTCAAGTCGCCATAGCAACGAAAAAAAAAAATTATCAGTGTTTTTTATTTACGAAATTATTATAATTCTAAAAAAATTTGAGACTTTTTGCATAAAATCTTTACTCCCATATTCTAACAATGACAGTAGGTAAATACGACGTAGTAAACTAGCGTAATGGATGTTCAAAAATAAGGAGGTAGTATTTATTTTGTGGGTCAAGAAATTTTAAATTATTTATTTTTATAAAAATATACTCAGATAAAAAAAATAATCCCTTGAAATGGTTTCGTTATAGCCGTTAGATGATTCCCTGAAAATATTTCGTGTATGAATAGTTAGACCACTATATATGTATACTCTTTTCAGACTACGTCATGACGGCATTCAAGAAGAAGAAAGTTTAGCACTGATGTACGGTCGACGTTATAATAATATAAATACAGAAATCGTGATTTTGATACAATAAAATCAACAATACGCAAACAGGGTGCAAACTTTTATTGGTCAATAATAAAGCATGCCGTACTCGACATCATAGTCACGAAGTCTGGGCTTTCTCTTCACTGGCTTTGGCACTTTAACTTTTGACTTTGGCTCTTCAATTTCTGACTTTGGCTCTTCAATTTCTGACTTTGGCTCCTCCGATTCTAAGTTTGACTGAAGCTTCACGAACTTTGGTTTTAAATTCAAACCTGTTCGTCTATGCTTCAATAATTCTGCCAAATCAGGATGTGCTCTTAAGAAATTCCTTAATCTCTGTTTATTAACTGTCCCGTTCACAATTATATCTCTAAACGTATCGTTGAACATATAATTTTCGTTCAGATCTTTGACTTTAGACAGCTTCGCTTGCAATTTCTCGTCTATCTTTATCAGCTCATACTCATGAACGTTCACGACAGATTTACGTTCTTTCCTGTATTGCCTCTTCATCAATTCTATAAACCTCTTCAATTCTGTAGTCTTCTTCTTTCGCTGTGCTGTTCCATTCCTATAAGCTCTGTTCAATATACTTCTGATTTCTCTGACTATTTTTCGGATACTCTTCTGTATGTCTTTCTTCCTTTTATCTCGTTCTCTTTTCCGTTTCTTTTTTCGGGAATTCCGTTTTTTCTTTTCAGATGGTTTTTCACGGTGTTTCTCGTTGGAGTCGGTTTGGAAGCTGCTGCCTTCGAAGGACATGTCCAAGCCTTGGTACATGTCGTAGTTGGTGACTAGTAGAGCGCAACAGACGTATGCGGTTCTGCCACAGAAGTAGTCTCCTCGATATATTCGAAACTCCGGGTCACATTCAGGCGCGAGCATGCAGTTGCCCCAGGGCATGTCGTGCTGGTTTGGATCTCCGCAGGGAACGCCCCATGGACCTTAAAACATCTCACAAATAAAATTAAAACTGAATAAATGGTCCACCCAGGTGGACCGATGACCTGCTAAAGGTTGCAGGGATCCGCTGGATGCGAGACGCATGGGACCGGTCAACGTGGCGACACTTGAAGGAGGCCTATATCCAGCAGTGGGCGGCTTTCGGCTGAAATGGTGATGATGATGATGAATAAATGGCTGATTATTCAGTTTGTCAAAATGGCTGCTAACAGTTTTCTAATAATCATACAAAAATCACGCCTCAGCTCCACAAGCGCTACTGATGAACAATGAAGTAATGGGTTCGTTTCCCAGATCGGGCAAAGTGTTATTGGGTTGTCGTAGTAGACGCGCGGAGTCTGGATTCGGCTCGTCACGCTATTATATGGGATTTACACAAACTGGCGAAATGCGACCGTGTACTGTAAGGCACATCTCTGACTAACCCTTCGAAGATTACAAGCTACAAACATGATGCTATGTTATGTGTAGATAATACTTACGAACAGCCGCCATATTGACCACATCACCTCTGGGTTGTGTCGAGTTAAGCGCCTCAAACTTCTTCTGCATCCACTGCTCATGAAATTGATCCCTCCAGTACTGCTCATCCGAGTCAGAAGGGGTGTCAGAATCGCTGCCGTCCTTTCCTTTCCTTCTTTGAATTCCAAATCTTCTATGCCTTATCTCATTTAAAACTGGGTCCATGTGGTAGTATTCTTTGCCTAACTTGGACTGATCTATATTAAATTTTGAAGAAGGCATATCACGTCCACTGTTTAGTTCCTGCTCATAGGTTCTTACGCTCCGTAAAATATTCGCTTTATTCCGAGCCGATTCCTTATCTTTTGCATTCTCATGTTTCTTGCTAAAGAAGTATCGCATAGCATGGTCACGACGTATCGGGATGTCCTTTATACCTCGGACCTCATCCACCAATGATTGAACATTATCTTTTAGTTTCGCATAGATAGATGCATGGATAGCGTTAAGATACAAAACCAATAACGTTAAGTGAATAATAAAATAATGCATTTTATTTCATCATTTCTAACATGGTTCTTATCAGAAGTTTTCCTGAAAAAATACAGTACCTACTTACCGTGATTTTTTATCGAAAAGTATTGCAATAAATATTGAACACATCAAATTTGTTTATAGCATATTTTTTACATTCTGGTTAAACTATAAAAAACGGGCTAAGTACGATTCAGACTCGCGTACTAATGGTTCCGTACTATCAAGTTGATGACAGTCACGACACGAGGTTACGTCACAAAAAGATGATCATTGAGAATTTTAGTATCAAGGAAATTATTTGGGGATCGATTAAACACATGCCATTTGATTACTACTGCGTCATTTTTATTGCAAAATAAAAATCTTTAGTTACGGAACCCTAAAAAGTTGCAATCTAGAGGAGTAGGGTTTTTCAAAATTCCACCCCTAAGAGGGTGAAATGGGGCGTTAAATTTTCTGTGAAACTTTTTATTCTCTGGGTCGATTGACTCAAAAATTGGTGTACACACTCTTTAATTAAAATTATGAGACACGTGTACCACAGTTTTTCCAAAATAATTCCCCAAAAGAGTCAAGTAGGGCTTCGAGACTCACGTGGACGGTGGATGGCGCCCAGTGTGCCGTGGTGGTATTTACCTATCTACAACATTAGTTTTAGTATATGCGAAACCTGATACACGTGTCTAGTATTTTTATGTAAAGAATCTATGTAAAAAATTTCAAAACTGTATCATGAAAAATCGCAAAGTTATAAGCTTGTTCTGTTACCTAGTTATCCGCACTTTTGTGCGGATAACTAGGTAACAGAACAAGCTGCGTGCAAGCTGCGTGGTGACTGCATTTTTATGCGGTCACCACGCAGCGCGCGCGCCCAGCGTCGTCTTGAGCTCATTGATAATAATAAATTTATTGTTTAAAAATTATTGGAATCGATTCAGTTACTTATTCTAAACAAACTATATTCAGGTTTCACATATACTAAAAATAATGTTGTATACGCCAATGAGAAAATCGGGATTTCACATATATTTACAGAAACGTCTACCTCTGAAAATCCCACTTACTTACTTATACAACATTATTTTTTTTATTTTTTTTTATTTTTATTTATTTTTTTTGTTTCAATCCATGTTATATTTTGTCCCAAAAATATTTTAGAAAAGTTACAAGTTCGACACCGAGCGACATTAAGTACCTATCGCAATAATTTAGGTACCTACTGCCAAATTATTATTATCAATGAGCTCAAGACGACGATGCAGGCGCGCGCGCGGGCGCGCTGCTTTGTAACCACGTTTTTGTGCGGACAACCAGGTAACAGAACAAGCTTACAACTTTTGTGATTTTTCAAGATACAGTTTTGAAATTTTGTACATAGATTCTTAACATAAAAATACTAGACACGTGTTTCAGGTTTCGCAAATACTAAAACTAAAGTTGTATAGATGCGATAGTTTGTGAGGATGAATGTTGAGATGATGTTTGTTTCTCTTTGTTACTTGGATGTTTAGCACACAGATAGTTTATAATCTGGATTAACACATAGGACACTTTTGATCCTTGTAGTATGATCCCGTGGGACAATTATCGACCTCCACGCGGGCGAAGCCGCGGGCATAACCTAGTCACTTTATAAACTCGATGAAAATGGACGCGAAAAAATACTTTAGTGCCCACATACCAACATTTATATGTAGGTAAACATGGTGGGCTAAAAGAACGAAATATTGTATGAATAATGTGATTTATTAATATAATTCATTTCAGAAACCAACGGTATAATGATTTTGAACCATAAAATGTTGATGGTTAAGTTCAAAATCGAATGAGAAAATTTTACAGATTTTAGTAACTTGATGCGCTGGCGACGGTGCCTACCAACCATTGAAATACATTTTATATTTACCACTTCGAAAACAAACGTTCAAGTAGCCGGCCCACTACACCGTACGGTATGAACGTATCAGCCAAAATAATATTCTTTATGTTGAAAAGTATGAGACTATGCCCCACTAGACCGTTTCGCCACCGACCAACACCGTGGCGTGCCATGCACGTAGCTTATTGGCACCAGCAAAATATGTTGGCCGACAATTATTGACGCTCCGTGCATGGTACGTGACGATGTTGGTCGATGACGATCTAGTGGGAGTTCTTTAAAAGATATAGCGCGAAAATAATTGACGTATTGAATTTTATTTATTAGCATAGGTACTTAAGATCTATTTATACAGGGTTCCAGGGTCGGACTGGCCATATAGTCAGGGTGGCATTTGCCAGCCGGGCCCCAGCCGGTCCTTCCACGGGCCTTTTTTTTTAGGATGGGAAATCATCAAATGACCCCCCCCCGCTCTGGGCGGAGCGGAAGGGAGTGTCAGACTTGTACTGACTAAAACCCATCCATGTTCCTTCTTTGCCCTTTGTGTTCCAGGGCCGCGGTATCTCTTTCGAACAGTCCCGCAGCCCTGGCAGGCATCGGCCCGTGCGGACCCCTACGTGGTTGCTGACATCTCTTTGAGGCGCGCGTAGAACACGAACGCGCCGTCGACACGGCCTGTCGTCATAAGACGGCCAGACAGCGAGCTAGCCCATAACTCGCCGTCCACAGGCCCGTGCCTACGGTGGCCGGAAGCCACCACGTGACCCCGACGCCCGGGGCGTCTCCCGCGGCGACTAGGACGTGAGGCTCTTTTCCTCTCACGTCCCACCACCTCCTTCGCTAGCGTGACTGCTTCGCAGAAGGGGGTGACGGCTTCCCATTCCCTCCGCTCCGGACCATGGCTTGCATGGCTTGCTGGCTTCTTTGAACCCTGCGAAAAACTTTTATCATATAGGCTCATTTTTTCTGCCTTTGGATTGGCACTCCTATTAGATTTTCACGTAATCGACCGGTTTAGACAGAGGCTTAATAAATTAGGAGCCCTTACCCCGAGACCTTAATAGGCAATTATGGCATACATAGCCAAGGTTGCAAAAAACAGAGCTTGTAGACATTTTGATCTCAAATTACATATCTGAATTTATTCGAGGCAAGATGAAAAATGTTCAAGCTCGCTTCGCTCGCTCTTGCAGCATACTTTATCTTGAATCTTCATTTTGTCTATAATTCGCCCAAGTAATTCCGGTAGGTCGAAACAATTTTATTCTGATAAATCATCAAATGATCAAAATTTCACTTCGCTACTTTCTCTTAAATCTTGGCTTGGCTAAAAGTCGACCAAGTAACTTCTGTATGAACGATCGAAACAATTCTAACCTGGCCTAGGCAAGGTTCCAAAAATTTCGAGCTCGCTTTGCTCGTTCTTTAGCTTATTTCCTTTTGCATTTTACCTTTGTCTCTATATCAGCCAAGTAATTCCTGTATGTAGGGTTCTAACAATTCTAGCCTGTCAAAGGTAGGATGGTAAAATTTTCGAGCTCGCTTCGCTCGCTCTTGAAGGCTTTGTTCTTAGCATTGTGTCCCTAAGTCGATTAAATAACATCTACTTCGTAATAAAAGAACTAAAGAAAAACTAACTTATCTGGAGTGGAGAGCCTAATTATTGTAGTTCCTAGTCATACATTTGATATTGTTTCAAAGATATTTAAAAAAAATGTTAGCTGAAAGTTCTCCTCTTTTTTTTAATTTTGATTTTCTACCTTAATATTTGTAATATTATTGGAATATAGTTCAATTATATTCCAATAATATGTATCGTTTATAATTATTAAATTGTATATTTAATTATTTTCCGATTCCCATCTACCATTATCAAGTCTCGGGCCCCGGGCTTGTGGAGAGCCATCCGGGCCCTTGCAGCCCAGTCCGAACCTGCAGGGTGCAACAAAATAAACGCAGTACCTCTTAAGTAGTGATTACGGACCATTAAACTGGACAACTTGTATGGGAAGTTCAATTTTTTTTTAGTCCTTTTTAACCGCTTAAGGCTGCGTTTCCACCAGCGAGGTGCGAGGATGCGTAGCAACGGATGTGTTTGTTAAAAATCAATAGAATCACTTCATTTAACTAACCTCGTTCAGCGCAGCTCTAGTGGCAACAGCTCAGCGGAGCGAGGTTTTTCTACACACAAAACAAGGGAAGGATGTGGCGAGGGATGTGTTCCGAGGGATGTGTTGCGAGGAATGTGTTGCGCGAGATGTGTGCTAGGAACGGACGCGAGCAAAAAAATAGCAGTCACTACACCGTCTTGTGACGGTGTGGTTACCGCGCGCATCTGAAACGAGCCCGCTACACATCCTCACACCGCTCATTTGCGCATCGTTTCACAGCGTCGCTAAGCATCCTCGCATCGCCCAGCTGCCTCGCATATCTCTAGTGAAAACACAGCCGAAGAAGTATTGCGCTTATTCTGTTACACCCTGAATACAGGCACATTATAATAACTATATGTCGGATCCGGTCATTAGTACGGACTTAAAAAGAATCGCAAGCGCGCCAGTGGTGACATCACGCGACTTGATTACCAGACTACCCACACCACAGCGTGCTTCTACAGAGCCCTGATGTTTACACCTCTAGGCGAGGACGACAGTCAATATCAGATCGCGGAGGAGTTGAGACGTCTTGGAACTGTACCTGATTAATTATGCCCCGTGTTATTGTGTTAAATTGTAATTTCAAGTAATTTGTTAGTTTCGAACCCATAGTATTTTCATTGCACGAAACACATCGTCTGTCCTCATGATGTACGAGCCTAACGGAATAAATCCTGACATATCCGACAAATGTAATTATATTTTGTACTTAATTAAAATACCTGAAAATCTGAAAAGGGATCAATGGACACATCGTTGTGATCAGTTTTTAGTATGTGACCAATCCTGAAAGTTATGATTATTTTCAAGGTTGGTCCCAAAAAAAAGTTGTTTTCAATGATAAATACCTACAATATCCCTTTTGAAGTTTTCAGTTATTTCAGTTATGTACACCTACCTTATATCGAAAGATTTATTTAAAATAAATTGACACATAAATATTTAATAGTTTGAATATCGATCGTAATAGCATCTAAAAAAAAAACCTTTTTCTACGGACGACATGTATGTAAAAAATATGTCGAAATAATAATAATAAAATGCATTATTTTTACCTAACGTTATTGGTTTTGTCTCTAAACGCTACTCATGAAACTGAAGTTTCCAATCTAAAAGAAAATTTACCTGAAGCTGAAAATGAAGACTATGACATTCCAATCCAACTAAAAGGCTGGAAGAACTTCTATCAAGATGATAGACGAGACGTAAGCAAAGACGAAAATGTAGAAACTCATTCACCTGCAACTGCCTTACCTAAATCGTTAAAGAATAGAAGACTATGGCTAACGACCAGGCCACCACCTGATTCTAGTTCGATTTCTGATGACGAGGAAAAGCAAGACCTCCTGGATAACTGGCAAGAAGACAGGCTACGGCTGAAATTTGAGGCGGTGAACTCGTCGGCACCTAGGGGCGAAGTGATAAACATGAAATCAGTTCGTAAGTATACTATTAATTATTAGGGCATCTACTTGCAAAAAGATAACAAGCCGCAAGCGTATTGTGATCCGTCTTTTGATAGAACTTTACGAAGAAATGATCATCAACAAGGAGGGGGAGGCAGTAGAATCCACCTACAATGTACTCAGTGCCTCCTTCTTGAGAGGAAGTTTACCGTAATCCCACATCAGTCATCTACAAATACTTAAAGCTTAACTTTATTAATAAATCCCTATTCATTATACTTTAAGGGCCATGGGGAGTTGCATGCGGTGATCCAAACCAGCATGACGTGCCGTGGGGCACCTGCACGCTCGCGGCTGAATGCAGCGGAGAGTATCGAATATATAGAGGAGACTACTTCTGCGGAAGAACCAGTTTCGTCTGCTGCGCACTCATACGCACCTCTTACGACTTGTATCAGGGGCTGGACTTGTCCTTCGAACACGAAAACAGCCTCACCACGGACACTGATGATGAAGATCTTAAGAATACAGACCAGAAAAGAAAACGGGAACGTAAAATGCGAAGGCAACGAAGGAAGCGAAGGAAAAGAGGAAAGGCTCATCTAAAAAACAAAATTAGAAATAATATTAAAAAAATTGTGGTACTAATCACAAAGTTAATGCAGAAAGCCTATAGAAACGCGTCAGCAATACATATCAAAAAGAATAGGGAGCTAAGAGAGTTTATAAAACAAATTAAGAGGCAATACAGGAAGGACCGTAAAACTGCTATGGATGCACATTACTTTGACATGCTGAAGTATGACCTCAAACTGAAAGAAAGCATAGATAGAATTCTAGACGTTAATCAAAATTTTCTACTCAATGACACGTTCAGGGACATAGTTGTGAACGGAACTGTTAATAGGGAGAAGCTGTTAAAGCTTCAGCGGACGGATCCGGTGTTGTCTCTCTTCTTTTCAAATCACCGGCGAATGGGCGGTGGAGACTTGGAGTCAGAATCAGAGAAGATAAAACCAGAGAAAGAGGAAGAAGACCCAACACCAGAGAAGGAAACGCCTAAGCATCTTGAGTATGATCTCGAATACGGCATACTTTATTTTTGAGCAATACAAGATTTGCATCTAAACGGTCACTTTCATTAAAGAGAAGAGTTTGTTTGTTTGGTTGAACGCACTTATCTCAGGAACTACGGGTTCAAATTCAAAAATTCTTTTAGTGTTGGATAGCCCATTTATCGAGGAAGGCTATATAACATCACGCTACGTAAAAAAAAAACAAGTCAGAAGCGGCGGGTTCAACCGCATGGCACAGCTAGTAAATAATATTTTTATGACCTACAGGTAGTTGTTCCGGGTCTGACTGTTTCTGTACGTGAGTTTAAATATTTGTAAACGCACCCACGATACAGGAGAAATTTCTAGAGAGGCCAAAGATAAAAAAAAATCGTTTGGAATTTTCAATTTTGCCACAGTACGTATATGCATAATGTTCCTACAATGCTGCAGGCCTCCTCTCTATGGGAGGGTCAAACAACTCGTGGAATCAGTGCGGATCGGTGGATGTCACATTTGTATGTGTTCAAACTTTTGGTTCCAGAATATGATGTTTTCCTTAGCTGTTTATAGAGCAGTGGTAATGAAACTATACACGCTCATTTTACGTTGAAATAAGTTTTTGCTCACCAAGTGAGCTACGTTTATGCATAGTACCTTCTGAAATACAGGGAAAAAAAAGCTTTAACCTTATACAGCGTGCAAGAGACAGTGCTCTGCAGACTGATGATGATGATGGGGTGCATTCAGTATATCATACTAAGATGACCGGAACAAGAAATTATTTCAGGAACGTTATTGGAATGAAATATATTTGATTTGTTTTATTTCCTCAAACGCAATGTATCGTTACCGTGGCAAAACGCACGTAGCGAATGGCAAGCGCGACGACGAGTTCGATTAACTCTGTAGCTAGGCAAGCAATGAACAGCTGATTTCACCCATCGTTCGTTAGAGTATTTCAACATCCATTGTTAGTTTTTTTTATTTTAGCTTTATTAGGTATTTACATAAATGGAAAATGCTGCGTACAGAGAATGTAATATTATTTAATTATTTAAACTTCATGTACAATAGTGGTACATAGGCGGACTTAATGCACGCAAGGCGTCCAGTCAACCTTTGGGTTAAATAAGAAAACATTGTGATAGGGTACAAAATAAATATATTAAGAATAGAAAAAAAATAAAAGAATAGTAACTGAAAAAAAAACGATAAAAAAAACCGGCCAAGTATGAGGCGTACTCACACGCACACAGGGTTCCGTAGCACCAAAACATAAATAATAAAAATATTTTGAAGGCTCATTCGTATGTTGTTTTCACATTCAACAGCAAAATTAATTGTGTTTTTCATAGTATGTTAACGAAAAACAAAGTTACTGCTGCAGTTTGATGAAAAAGTCCCATATTTCAAAAACCAAACATCAAATCTTATTCTAACCAATTTTCGTTGGAAGTTTTTTTTTATGTTCTGTAGAACGCCCTAAATTTTTTCAGAATTTCCTCCTCTTACTTAAGAAATTAGAGGGGGGGGGGGGACATTTTCGTTCGAAAATTCGGATTTGGTTTATGGTTTAAGAACTTTATTTTTTCTCATAAAGAATAACATTATTCACTCACTGAGAAAACATGTTTAAGTATAAAATTAAGTGTAGGTAAGCGCACAGTGGGTCTTAAAATGAACATGGACAAAACCAAAATCATGTTGAATGCCCATGTAACACCCACTCCTATCAAGATCGGAGACTCTACACTCGAAGTTGTAGACGATTATGTCTACCTGGGACAAACGATCCAGTTAGGTAGGTCTAACTTCGAGAAAGAGGTCAATCGTCGAATCTGACTCGGCTGGGCAGCGTTCGGGAAGTTGCGTGGTATCTTCTCGTCCAACTTACCGCAGTGTCTCAAGACGAAAGTCTATGACCAGTGTGTGTTGCCAGTGATTACATACGGGACCGAAACGTGGTCGCTCACAATGGGCCTTATCAGAAGGCTTAAAGTCACCCAAAGGGCAATGGAGAGGGCTATGCTCGGAGTTTCCTTGCGTGATCAAATCAGAAATGAGGACATCCGCAAGAGAACCAAGGTAACCGACGTAGCCCGAAGAATAGCCAAACTTAAGTGGCAGTGGGCAGGGCACATTGCTCGCAGAACGGATGGCCGATGGGGCCGAAAAGTTCTGGAGTGGCGACCGCGAACCGGAAGACGCTGCGTTGGAAGGCCTCCCACTAGGTGGACCGATGACCTGGTGAAGGTTGCAGGGATCCGCTGGATGCGAGTCGCACGGGACCGGTCAATGTGGCGACACTTGGGGGAGGCCTATGTCCAGCAGTGGACGTCTTTCGGCTGAAATGATGAAGCGCACAGAAATAAACGGTTCAAACTAATTAGGTACAAAAATCATACGACATACAATCTAAAAAACGAAAAAATAAGCGGGTAGATGATCACAATAATAATTAAGTTTGCGAAACTATGTGAATTATACAAAGATTCAGAGAGTCATCTATGGCAATGTACTTGTTTTTTTTTTTTTTATTATTTTTGTTTTATTAATTATGTGGTGCCGTGATGTTTTAATAGTTTTTTAAAACTAAACATACTTTTTGTTTCTCTTATTTCCATCGGAATTTTATTATACATATTGCCGCCTTCATATTCAATATTTCTTTTACCGAAATTAACTGTTCTCGGTGGTCGCGTCACTAAGTAGCTAGGATTACGTAAGGTAATTTTGTGTTGTTTTTTAGTGAAATTTAGTGTTGTGTGAATATCTTTTTGTAGTATTTTTCGTATAAGTATACACGTGTAGTATTTATAAGTTTGGAAGATGTTCATTATTTTTGTGTCCTCATATATTTTTTTAGTTGGCGTTCTAAATTTGTAGTTGAATAGAATTTTAATTAATCTGTTTTGTGCTGTTTGTAGTGTATTTAGATTAGATTTAGCTGCGGTCCCCCAGATTTCTATTAGGTAGTCAATGTGTGGTTTGACTAAAGAATTATAAATTATGTATCGCACTTTCCTGGGAAGACATTTGTTTATATTATGAAGAGCACCAGTGAGTGATATTAGTTTACATCGAATTTTTTCTATATGTGGTTTCCAACTCAGGTAGTTATCTAAAATTAAACCTAGATATTTCTCTTTAGCGAAATAATACAAAGGAAAACCTTTGTATTATTTCGCCATTAATTTTCAATTGAATATTGTCACTGATTTTTTTGTTTTTTGGAGCAATTATTACATAGTTTGTTTTTGCAGTATTTATCGTGAGAAGGTTAGATCGGAACCAATCATTTAACAAATTTAAGTCATTTTGTATATGAGGCATCATAGCTTCTATTGAACGCCCAAAGTAAAACAGACTTGCATCGTCTGCATAAAGCGAAATGTCTCCCGTAAGACCAATCTTTGATATACTATTTATATAGATTAGGAATAACAGTGGTCCCAAAATTGAGCCTTGAGGCACACCGAAAGTGACAGGATTTGAAGAGCTCTGATACTGACCTATTTTGACTACTTGCTTACGATTTTCTAATTTGTGACTGTCGGAATAAAGTTTTTTATGTAGTGTACCCTTCTGGAACTCATATTTTTATGAAAAAGATCCTATCTTCAAGTTACAATCGTTATTTCTCGAGTGTATACATATTGCTGCTCGTGACTGTACTTCCCGAAGGGTTAGGCTGATGTGAACCATAAGTACATCATTTGCTCAGTTCTGTTTAAGATCCATCGATTCATGGATCTATTGCTTTTAACTGGGAACTTTTGACAAACTTAAGAATCGAATCAATGACCTTATTTGTGCTCAAAAACAAACCTTACGACCACTACACGGACAACACCAACAAGGCAGTCGTTTTTGTTTATGGAGTTGGTGCTTTTCTGCAGCTGCGGCGATTAGTGGACGACGATTGCGGCGATTAATGGTCGACAATTGCGGCGATTAATAGACAACCTTTGCGGCGATTAATGAACGACCATTGCGGCGATTAATAGACGACAATTGCGGCGACTACTGAACGATAATTGCGGCGTTTAATGGACCACGATTGTGGCAATTAATCAACCAATATCTCACTAAGGCAGTTTGGTTTTAGTAGATTTGTTGATGCACGCCCATGAATGATATGAAGTGCCAAAAAACTTGGTACAAATTGGTTGGCAATCATTGCAGTAATGTCTCCATAACTATTGTATCAGTGGATAGTAGTTTTGTAAGGTGCGGAGTTGATGGTAAATGAAACCAGTGAAAACTCGAATAATACCGAGATATATTCCATAGTGCATATGAATGGTCACAAAGGTGCATAGATTATAGTAACGACACAACCCTTACACTTTATTCAATTAGGATTAGTAGAAAGTAAAATTTTAGCACTAACTGAGTTGTGGAGGTCAGATAGGCAGTCGCTCCATGTAAAATACTGGTATTCAGCTGCATTCGGTTAGACTGGAAGCTGACCTCAACAAATTTAAAATATTTGAGGATATTTTAAATTATCGTCATCACAAACAACATCCTTAAACATTTCCCAATTACATATTTATAACTATGTTGGGCTTGCTTCCAGTGCAGATGCAGTTCTTTTTTTTTAATGTTGTGTGCACTTGTGGCATGTGCCAAATAAACCTATTTTCTTTATTTCTTATTATCTTTACATGAAATAAGAAAGATACGAATGTCTAACCGTTCTCTCGAAATGGTTCGCAGCTAACAATCTTTTACTGAATGCGAACAAAACAAAATGTCGGAAGTTCTCTTTACCGAATGTACCACAACGGGATCTGGATTTAAATCTTGACGGCAAAAAACTTGATATTATAGCGGAAACTGTATTCTTAGGGATTACTATCGACTCAAAATTGCAGTGGGGCGCGCACATTAGAACACTTAGCTACATATGCAGTAAGAAAAATAAATCAGTTAAGTGATGTGGCTACAGCTAGGCTAGTATATGCTTATTTCCACAGTATTATTGCTTATGGCATTCTGCTGTGGGGATCAGCAGCAGACGTTGACTCAATTTTGATTCTACAAAAGAGGGCAGTCCGCGCGATCTACAAAATGGGTCCTCGCGAATCCCTCACACAAAAATTGAAAGAGATTGATATGACCCTGCCTACACTTTATATCTTAGAATGTATTTTATATGTCCGCAAAAATCGAGGGTTTTTCAAAATTAGAAGCGACTTTCATTAACAAGTCTTTTCTTATAAACAGTAAACCTACGCTTTTATAACAAGTTGCCAAAGTCAGTTATAGAACTGACCGATGGAAAGTTCAAAAACTACATCAAACATGTCCTTATTAAAAAACCATATTACAAAATCAAGGACTATGTTGAAGATACAGAAGTTTGGCTTTAGTTCCTTCTGTGCATGCAGCTTTACTGGTAGCTCATAAACGGCATGCGACATGCACAAATATGTGGATGTCTCTAACTATTCTCAATCCCATTTTTTTTTTTCTTTCGAATCAGATTTTTACATTAGTTTTCAAATTATTTATACATCTTTGGCTCAGAATAGTTACAGCACTGATAAGAATATTTGAGTCACTTGTTTAATTTAGTATTATACAATATTTTCTTACCTTTGTATAGATTCTTTTTTACTGATTGTTTGTGAATGTGTGAACATTGTAGGCCTTGTAGATTCCCAGCTGCTTGTTAAATTTTTATTTTATACTACTTTTTTTGTGTAGTAAGCAAAAACTTATTGTCAGGCCTACACTGTCCTCCCCATACTTAAGTACAAATCCTGTATCCATGATAATATTGTAATACCAAATGATTTGAAAAGAGTAACCATGGAGTTTTTTACTGGTTCTTCTCCATAGGAAACGACCAACCCGGACCGTGCACGTTTTTGTCGACGTTTTATAAGTGCCCATCTAGGCCTATGTGAAATAAAATATTTTGATTTTGAATGTCTGTCTATCATCTGACCTCCACAACTCAGATTGAGAAATCCCTTGGTAAGACTGACTGTCACACTTTCTGGTGTCTGATTACCCATAATTAATGTGTCGAAGACAATAATGTAGAAAGACCACCGTAGACAAGGATTTCTTTGACGGAAGAATCGACAAAATGACAGATAGTGCAAAGAAATCTGTCATTGTGTTGACACAATCTGTCATTGTATTGACACAATCTGTCATTTTGTCGATTCTTCCGTCAAAGAAATCCTTATCTACGGTGGTCATGCACAGGCTTAAAAAAACACAAAATTACTTGCAATAATTTAATTTATTACTTCAACTACAGCTTTAGGATCTTCTAACCATATTCTATATTCCTGATTCTTATTGGCAGGAAAATTCCTCTTGGCTCCACAAGTATTACATGATAATTGTATTATTTTAGATCCATTTTTTCTTTTGACTTTCATAGTGGCTGTCTCTTTGTGAATGAGCATGCATCGGCATTTCTTGCAGAGCTGCCTTTTGATATCAGGATTTCTGTAATAAAGTAAGAGGTAACAATAACCAGTCTGCTAGCTATAAAATCTGCATTAAAATATGATCATCTGTTTGGATGCTATAAAACGGCACAGGCAAGAATACAAAACAACAAATGTAGTCCAACTTAAAACATCCTCCTTTACAAACTGGGGAGGATACTGGCTCCTGCAAAACAGTTTCAACTATCGCAGGAGTCAGAGAATCCCACACACACACATGGCCTGGCTTTGTATAAATTTCCTGTACAACGAGAGATCTGCACAAACTGGTGATTGTATAGCTTGATTGGCCATTGTTTGTATGTTTTTATGTCAATGTTACTTTTTGATAATTATGTGGTGGTGGTTGTAAAATACTTAAGATGGAGATGGTAACAGTATTCTTTAGTCTTGACAGTCCATAGTCACCAAAACGGACTGTTGTAGTCATTTTTAGATCAAAAACAGTAAGTTGTTACTGCTTTGCTTATATGCAGGATCACATTGCATGGAGATCCCTCAGTGGCTTCTGCTAGAGGCACATGGAGAACACTTTCCATACAAACATAACATGACTTTTAGAATCTGTCACTTGTGAATGTGGTCCATGACAGAAATTTTCCCCTCATACATTTATGGCACAAGGAATTTGAATGGAACATACAACATGACAAGAGGCCTTACCACAAGGTAATCCCCGGAGCAGTAAGCAGAGGTTTTCTTATGGTACACAAACATTTTGCGAGTTTAACTTAAACTGATTTAATATTTATTTTATAAACTTACATTTTCAAAACATTTTTCTTGGCAACATTTACAATTAGGTTACCATAGTAAGAAGATAAGATTGGATTCTTCCCTGCTATATGTTTACTTATCTGAAAACAAATTGATATTATTTTTAAACAGATGGTAAATTTCCTCTTCAATACTAGTTACAAGCTTGGCACATTGAAAAGATTGGAAACTTACTTGGTACAGGTAATTCATTCGCTGAAATGAATCATTTCCATGAACTTTTTTCATTTTACTTTAAGTAAACCACCCAACTTGTGAATTCCGGAGTTTGAATGATCAGAATCAACAAAACACAACATTGATTGACATTTCAAACTGACAAACAGCTGATCCACATCAACTTTTCCATTTTCAACCAAGATTTTTTAAGGAAAGAACCAATGAGAAAGGAGAATGAAAAAAAAATACTTGACATTTTAAATCAAGTTTATGAAAGTTCCATGTAATTCTTTTCATTTTTTCTGTAGATTGTAGAATCTAAAGACATTTAATGTTTTGATACACATGTAAACAATGCAAACATAAATATTTTACAAAATAGGGATATTCTAACCATTTTAAAAGCCTGTTCTATACTGTGTCAATCAATCGATCCGCATCGGCCAGTGAAGTGTAAATATAAAGAAATTTCTGAACGGTTAAAAACGTTCCAGCCCTTTAAAAAGTGAAGACATATTACATATTCGTACTCGATCTTATAAGCAATTATTTATCGGTCAAAACTGGAACGCGTGTTGTGTTCTTCCGATGAAAACTTGGATGAAAAAAAATCCTTGTAAAATTTCCAATTGTAAAGTCGCTAAAGTAGTTTTACCTCTTTTTATTTCCTACTTTCTTGCTTTACAACCGTATTTCACGAATTTAAGAATCCGTAACTTTTCCGTGTGTCGTAATTTTTTGTGTGCCCTTTTTTGACCCCTCTGAAATTACAAAATGTCATTAATGAAAAAGTTAAATTTAAAACGAATAACGAATCAAGGAAGTCATTTAAGATGTTTTGCAACAACATCAAGCGTTGGCGAAACGGTTATTCAGTTTACAAACGGGTAAGTTTGAGGTTATGTTTTAGAAGGTTACATTCTTAAATATTTTACAAAGAATGAAAAAAACTACCCTTTCTTGCGTCCTATCTTTTTCGTCTCCAGTCGATAGTTTTTGTGACAACTCTAAAGTTGTGCACAAGTGCAGAATATTTTCATTATTTTACAGTTACTATTCTCAAACTGTTGTTTACTCTTCAGAACCACACTAAACCTCTCTTCCGGCCGCTATGCAAGGTTTGCAGATGGAGCCTGTGTAGCAACCTTGGGAAACACCTCCATCCTAGCAACAGTGGTCTCTAAGGCAAAGCAAAGCTCTTCATCATTCCTACCTCTTGTAGTAGATTATAGACAGAAGGCAGCTGCTGCTGGACGAATACCCACTAACTTTCTTAGAAGGGAATTAGGTAAGTTGATTCTTTTGCTTTGAATCTATTTAACATTTGAATGGCAACATAAAATTGAGCAGACAGCCTCTTCGGTCTTGACTTCCTCACTGGTCTAGCTAGAGGTTGCAAGCGCGAAGGTTATACTGTGCATAAGGTTCTGGCTTCGATTCTCAGGTCTATTATACACACAAGAAAAACTTACAAGGTTTTTAAATTCACTCTTTCTAAATTTATGAAAATGTTTGTCTTTCACAGAGTTATTCTACTTTGTAACTAATATTTTTTGCAAGAACTTGTACCATTATTGTTTTATTTTCTAGGTCCAACTGAACGCGAGATCCTAACCTCACGCCTGATCGATCGATCCCTAAGGCCTCTATTTCCAAACAACTACTTCTACGACACCCAGATCGTCTGCAATATGCTAGCGGTTGATTCTATGAACCCACCAGAGACGGTAGCCATTAACGCAGCAAGTGCAGCTTTAGCCATGTCTGATGTGCCTTGGAATGGACCTGTCGGTGCTGTAAGGTATTTAATTGCCTGTGTTTTCCTGTAATATTGCTACTCCAGCTTACTGCTTACGGAGGATGCATTAAGGTAGCCTGTGAAATTCAAATTTTCTTAAGTTTTTTGTAATTTGCAGGTCTGTGTCAGGTTTTATGTTGAACAAAATATGATTCGCGATTGTAACAAGAATGTATTTGCAGAATTATAATCACTTAAGAATTATACAACATACAACCTGACACTGAACTGCAAATTGCAAAAAACAAAAGAAAACTTGAATTTTGCAGGCTACCCTGGCGCTGACACCTTAATTGAGACAACTGCCAGAGGTAGCCACAGCGGGTGGGGTATTTAGCTTTACTGAATGTTAAAATGATAAGCGAATAAATCTGAATGATGGTAATTATATCAAATAAAAGTGCTATAGAGCAATGCTCTATATCAATTATCACTGTTATTTGAGTTGGTATTAGTTTAAAATCAAGTTTCATTTTGATTTTTTACCTTACCTAATAATTGAGCCATATACACATTATTTGACGTAACTTACGCCTAACTTAGACAGTACCCTCAGTATCTGCAAGATAAGTAGAAAGAGTAAGCAGCGCTCAGTTATGCTCGGCAGGGCTCCCACACATTCAAGGGTATATGACGAACATCTTTTGAGGCTCTCGCTTAGAGGTTCATTGATGTCATTGACATTTTAAATTTCCTTTTTACTTCATCCAAAGTTGGACATTGCGCAACACAAAGACAGTCCTCTGGTTTAATGTGGCCTTATCAATTCTGTAATAATAATTCCTTTTCTCATAGACTAGGTCAAATCGACAATGAAGTGATTATAAACCCGACCCGCAAGGACCTGCAGAAGTCGATCCTCAACCTAGTGGTTGCAGCAACCAGTCGCAACCTGGTCGTGATGATAGAGGGGAGCGCTCAGGACATTCTGCAGCAGGACTTGCTTAAGGCCATCAAATTAGGTATGAAAGTAAGTCCAGATATGTAATTTTGTTCTGTTGTGAAAATAATAGTAAAGTCATTTAAACTAGGAAAAGCTTCATCTCTCTGTTGTCAGTTAAATCAAATGCGATTTTTAGCAAAATTGTTGACTTCAATCAATATCTTCCTGTCTACGTCCCATTCTACGTGGGGTCGTGGCAACACGTTTTCTTCCATTCACCCCCTACGAGACGTCACGGCGTCATTAACTTCTTGTTGAATTAATAAAAAAATAGTTGATTTCAATATTCCCTAATTATGTACAGTCGGAAAAATAATTGTTTATAAAATTACCACACTTCGTCAATATACGCCCTTTTCAAACAATTGGCACAAAATGACAGTTATGATTTGAGTATGCCGTCAATTTGAGTTGGTACTTAAGGTATACTATATGAAATATGCATGTAATTTTTTCTTCACTTAAATCAATAAAATACACGAATACTTTTACATCGTTCTGGAGCCGAAATAGTAACTCCAGTCGAGTAATAGTTACTATTAGCATTGTTATTGTTTTTTTAAGACATCAAATAAAGAAGTTAGAAATTTATCACTTTTATTCTGTCCTTCGAGTTAAATCTTAGTAGTGCTTTCACTATTTCATTCATAAACGCAAGATCGTACGCGATGCGCTCGTCGATGATGCACTCGCGGTGGGTCAATGGACGTCGGACGAATAACCAGCTGAAAAAGTACCTGCAAGTAGGTATTTCATTTCAGGTACGATTAAGGTTGGTGTAAGTTCATTTACCTCCATCATCTCTCGTCTCCTCGTAAACGAGAGAAATTAATTGACAATTAATTCACCAGTCTCGCATCACGAAATCACTAATACTCGTACTTATTCAACTACACAACGACGAGTACGCTTGGGAGTTGTTTTTAAGGCATTGAATCGAGTGTTGATCAATCGAGCTAATAGGTACTTAATAAACATACCCAATTACCTACCTACCATATGTCCAGTCGAACACGAGACAATAGGGTTTCTCAGAATATTTTTTAGTGAACTGCGTATTTACCTAGTTTGATAAAAATTCTAAATTTCACCATTTACGGTTAAGAAATAAAGTCTGAATTCGCTTTTCGTGTTATTATTTGTATACCTATTTATCTACCGCGTATGTATTTTTATTTATGTTGATGTACCTATCATAAAGAACGCGGCGCCGAACTATTGCTTGATTTAAATTGTGTTTATCTATTTATCAGTTCAATAACTCAAATTTTCACAATATTAAATGCGTCCACAATCGCACTTCTTAACTCATCTCGAGTAGTATGTTCCTCGAAATAAACTAGTCTTTTTATCTCAGACCACAAATAAAAATCCAGGGTGTTAAGTCAGGGCTCCTTGCGGGCCATGCCACAGGGCCAGCACGACCTATCCACTGCTCACCAAACTCACTGTTTAGATACGCACGCACTAAATTCGCAAAATGAGCAGGGCATCCATCATGCTGATAGTACATACCGCGTAAATATGCCAGAGGCACATCCTCGAGCAACTCCGGTATCATATTCTGCAGCATATCCAAATAAGAACCGCCAGTCAGGAGCCCTTCAATAAAAATAGGCCCTATTATTTGGTCATTAATAATGCCTGCCCAAACATTCACGCTGAATCTAACCTGATGGTTATCTTCGCGAATGAGGTGAGGGTTTAAAAACTACCGATAATGTTCGTTGTGAACATTATACAGGCCCACTCGTGTGAACAAGGATTCATCCGTCCACAGTATGTTGGCAGCGACATTTTCTATCAACCACTGACATAGGGCGATTCTCCTTGGCCTCGCCTTCGTAAATAGCATGCGCTCGACGAAAATGGTATGGATGTAATCCATTTGAATTCAATATTCTCCATACGTAATATTGGCTAACATTGAATCGCCTAGCCGCCATTGTGGTACTACGACGTGGGTCGCGTTCGAAGTACTCCAGTATATCTAACTCCTACAATTTTCTACGACAGTTCAAAAGTCCGTGACTGTCGCGGCCGTTCATGTTATGTCATTTACCTGTATCTGCCTTGTTTACATCTAATTTTTTACTATTAATATATTAATTTTACTATTTGTATGTGCTTTATGTAAGCAAACATTGCAATTACAATATTATAATAAAATCTTAGTGAAACTTTAAGTATTTTTCAAATAAAAGTGTTTCTTTGACTCATAGACTTTGACGTCACTACCGGCGGTATCGGGAGACGATGCGTTTGGAATTTGCGTTCCGTTTCACCAAAAACACGCTACATAAAATATTAAATTGTAAAATAAGTATTGTATTTGAAAATTAAACAATCGTACCACAAAGTTTTTATGGGCAACACAAGGCATTTTTTATTAATGTTACATAGTTTGGCCCTGGACTATAGAATTTAGAACTATTATACTAACTAGCTTTTACTCTTATTTTAGGCACCAAAGAGGCCCAGCACATAGTGAGAGGCATAGAGAAACTCCAGAAAGAATTCGGCAAAACGAAGCGGGTGTATGAATCGCAGGCACCGCTGAACCAAAACATTGTTGATGCCATAAATACACTGTCTTCTATGAAGATAAGGGAAATACTTGGGTAAACATAAAATTTATATTGAATTGTTGCAACTATGTTAGGGTCGGCTTCCAGTCTAACGGTGTGTAGCTAGATACCAGTATTCAACATGGTGCGACTGCCTGTCTGATGTCTACAAGCCAAGTACTTATCGCATAGCCCAATAACTGGTTTGTAAGAGTGTTGGTCAGACTTTCGAGGTTTTCTGGACCAACGGCAGATAGGTTTTTGTTTTTAAAAAAAACGCAGCGCAAACAAGAGAATGCAGAATCAAAGCGAGCTCAAACACTAGCATTCTTTCGTAAAAATGTAATATTTGCTGTCAAAGCTGTTGGTGACCCCTCCGGCGGCCATGACTGCAAATGTAACATTTTAAATAGTAATCAACTACTCCATTTTCAGAGACTTCGCCCACGACAAGATGTCCCGTGACAACGCAGTATCGGAACTCCGTCAGACCGTTATGAACCAAATGCGAGACACGGAGGCCGACGTGACACAATTACAGGACGCCTTCAACGCGAACCTGAAGCAAATATTCAGAGAAATGATCTTTGAGACTGAACTACGGTGTGATGGGCGGCATCTCGATGAGCTCAGGCAGATTAATTGTCAGGTAAGGATTTTATCTTTTTAAGATTCTGAAGTTTTTGTCGACGTCGACCGCGGCGAAGGTGCTGCAATTATCTGATCTTGTTTGCGCGGTGATCATGGCCGGATATTTCACAGGATAGAAAGGTTTGGAAGGAGAAAGGGGAGGCCTTTGCCCAGCATTGGAACACACAAATATGCTATCAAAAAAAAAAGTGCTGAACAAAGTATAAATCGAAACCCCGCGAAATTCAAACTGACCCGACACTGGCCTGCAAATTGAAAAAAAAACGTAAGAAAGTTTGGATTTCGCGGGCTACCCTGGCCTTCCACCTTAATCCATCATTCTGAGCCCCATAGATATTTATTTTTTTTTAAATCAGCTGTTCCATACATTTTGACTGTGTAGGTATTGCACTTTTGTAGGAAACAGCTGATTTTTTTCTAATAACTGATGAAAAATTTCTATGTGAATGATGTACACAGAATGATGTACTCATCATCATCATCATTTCAGCCGAAAGACGTCCACTGCTGGACATAGGCCTCCCCCAAATGTCGCCACATTGACAATGATGTACTTCAATACGTGGTTACCGTTTCCGGGTCGGTGTCCCTTCCACCCCGTATACCATTATGCTAACACTTCCAGGAAACAGACGTGATGTTATCTTCATGTTTACTTCACCAGGTGTCCCTATATGAGCCGCTACACGGCAGCGCAGTGTTCCAGCGTGGTCAGACACAAGTTCTGTGTACCGTCGCGTTTGATTCGCCGGAGAGCGCACTGAAGATGGACACGCTGACCATGTTGACCAGGTAATTGATATGGCTGTGTTTGTGGCTCTGAAGCTTCTTTTCAGTTTGCGGTCTAAAGTTTTCATGTTTTTCAATGTGGACTGATTTTTAATCTTTACTGCTATTTATGTTTTGCAGGCGGTCTCGGCTGTCATAGTTACTATTGTTAGACAGTCGTTATACAATATGTTAAAAAAAAACATGTCCGTTCCGAAAGGTACATAAAGATATAACAGTGACATTAGCAAATAAGTTATGAAACATAAAATATTCATGACAGTACAAATATTAATGAATTTTAAAGTGATTTTTGTCCCAAATTACCACTATTTCCATAAATTCTAACAAACTTTTCAAAACGTGACAACACTATCTGCGTAATAAGTATGTTCGATCGTCAATTGTTTGTTTATGACGTCAACACCCGAGAAGCGACCGGAGTGTCTCCTGTGTTGCCATGTACGTTTCCTCGTTTTAGTAAATTTTCGTCAGGGTATTTTTTTTACTTGATATACAAAAAGGATTACATAAAAATAATACTAATCACAATACCTAATAATGCCCTCACGGATCGGACAGAGTTTTTTTTAACATTTATATTTCTTAAAATTTAACTTGATTAAAATGACAGCTGTCAGGATGGACTGGAAGCCAGCTCCAATATAGTTAAGAAAAGGCTAGCCATATGATGACTGCAATAAGGGGTGTATAAAGAGCCTTAACGAAGCCGAGGGGCACGTGTTCTTCCCGTCATTGAGATATTTTTGTTTCCAGCTAATTTTTTTTGTGCAGTGTTACTTAGTTTGACGTACAGAATGCTTGGTTCACGCCTTCGTGAAGGGTCCGTTTACACCTAGTATACAGTTTCAGGCAGAAAGTTCCAGTATGATCTCATCACAAATACATGATTATTATTTTGATTTGTCAAAAAAAATGGCTGCCGAAAAACTACACACAATTTTTTTTTTTTTAAGTAATGAGGCAGACACAAGCACTTATGTTTTTGTATAAACCTATATTTTTAAAAACTCTTTTTCTTCTTACAGTGGCATAAAAGAGAAAAATTTCTTCCTCCACTACGAGTTCCCGTCGTACGCGACGGGCGAGGTGGGCCGGACGGGAGGCCCGGGGCGGCGCGAGGCGGGGCACGGGGCGCTGGCCGAGCGCGGCCTGCTGCCCGTCGTGCCGCAGCAGCCCTACACTGTGAGGCTCACGGCTGAGGTGCTGGAGTCTAATGGTGAGTCTTTTTTGTATTGAGTGACAAGAGAAAGTGAGAAAAACAATAAAGAATACCAGTGACGAAGGTTTCTTACAACTCGATTCCTACCGGATTCCCTTTGAAAAATGGCACAGTCAGTATTCTATAGACAAATAATATATTCACATTAAAGATATTTACACCGGCTTACCTGTTAAAAAAAATTGACCCTTCGCTACTGTAGAATACACATAACACAATTTCACTGCCTCATTAGATGCTGGCTCTGGTTTCGATTATTCAACCTCTAGGTTGGTCGTTTTTTCCTGTTTTTATTTATCCCAGACGGTTTTTGTACCTCTAGTACTTCACTGATAATATCATAAATGCGAAAGTTACCATACCTGTCTGATGTTTCTAACCTTAACTTTACTAATAACGGCTGAACAGATTTTGATCAAATTTACACACAGAGTAATTTAGGACATATAATACTTTGAATCCTAGTAGTATGTTCCTGTAGCATAATTTCCGACCATGAAATAAAACCATGAATGCATGATACCGTAAAGGACAAAAACGGTCGTATTTTATTTAATTTTTATATTTCATCTAGCAGGTAAAACCACAGTTCGTATAATCTCTATCCTCAACTGTCCCTGTTGTTTCCAGGTTCTAGTTCAATGGCGTCCGTCTGTGGTGGCTCCCTCGCGCTGATGGACGCGGGCGTGGCGCTGTCGGCTCCGGCGGCCGGCGTGGCCATCGGGCTGGTCTCCAGGCTGGACGAGAGCGGCCAGATAGCGGACTACAGGATACTCACTGATTTGTTAGTGAGTCTTGGATTTTTACCTCTATTCTGTATTGATACCCTCTCAATTAAAAACTGTTGATTTTACTGTGTTTTCAGTTATGAGGGTGTGATGTTTGAATTTGTTCAAATACAGTGCAAGGGGTTTTTAGGATTGCATGTTCTACTGTTTCTGCCTACTCCTATGAAAAAATGGAGGTTTTATGGCTCCATGTGATAGGACAAAATGACTGTAATAAGTTAAGGGTGTTCTGAAAAAAGATTTCATTAAAAAAACTTTAGTTGACCGCCGATTTTTAGGGTGAACGTACACTTGTCCGCGCCGAAAGAATCGACCGCGCCGAAAGAATCGACCGCGCCGAACGAAACGTTCTTTCATAGTATTAACGTTATCTATTCGTCCGATTCGGCGCGGATGAGTGTGCGAGGTATCATAGGATTTCATATAAGAAATTCTAAAATTCGATTCTTTCGATTCTTTCGGCTCCTTCGTTTCCTTCGGCACTCATAAGTGTGCGTTTACCTTTACACACATGCATATTTTTTTTTAAATAAAAGATTAAATTTATTGATACTGATTACCAATATTGCTTAGCAGGGATCATCTGTTCCAAATAAGAATAACAATACCAAAAGCAATAGTTACTGCTGTACAATACCAATAGTTTTTGAACTCTCACAATAACTGCAGATTCGTTTACTCCAAATTCCGTAATCTTGTAGTTAATAGTTACTCTTTAAATTACACTCTTTACACTATATTAACTCAATTCCTTTCCAGGGTATAGAAGATTACATGGGCGACATGGATTTCAAAGTCGCCGGCACAAAGAAAGGCATCACTGCTCTCCAGGCTGATATCAAGCTGTCTGGTCTTCCGCTGAAGATCGTCATGGAGTCGATACAGAAGGCGTGTGACGCTAAGAGCAAGATCATCGATATTATGAACCTGTGTATTGATAAGCCTAGGTATGTAACTAGTTTGTTAAAACTAATACTAGTGCAGAAAAGAATTTCTTATTTCGCACATCCTCTAAAAAACTGTCTTAACACAAAAATAGCAGTTTTGAGACATGCGAATTTAAAGTTTTTGTGTGATATGGGATGCTTTGCGTAAAAAACTTTGCGCTTGTGTCATTCGGCGACTTAATTTTGTATGTTTATGGCGGTGTTTTTTCTCAATTATAGAACAAGGACAATTGAAGCCGAGTCGATATTATCTAAAAATCAACATATTTTGTGTTATGACAGTTTTTTAGAGGACGTGCGATTTGGTTAGACTAGAAGTCACTTAATGTTCCTGCAATCTATTTGTCCCAGACACTTCTGTCGCGGCAGAAAACACGGCCAACTTGCCCTGACGATGGCGAAGTGTGGTTGTGCTATCAGCACACCTCTGCCTTCCCGCTCGGAGATTACAGGCGTGATTTTATGTTATGTAAATAGGATATCGGAAAAACTTTTATGGATCGTGTTTTTTTATTAATGCTGGGTAGAGTGAGAAATGGCCAAACAAAATCATAAGACAGAAATTCATGACTGTTTCCCCGAAAGGGGCAGACATTAGCCATTAAGTCAGCCAATTCGAAACTATGAGGAACTAGCTGACACGCGCAACTTCGCCTGCGTTTGGATTTTTCCCCGTTTTTGCAACATTTTTCATGAATGCTCCGCTGGTATTGGTTGTAGCGTGATGTTATATAGCTAGCTAGCCTATAGCCTTCCTCGATAAATGGGCTATCCAATACTAAAAGAATTTTTCAATTCGGACCAGTAGTTTCTGAGATTAGCGCGTTCAAGCAAACAAACAAACTCTTCAGCTTTGTAATATTAGTATAGACAGCGAGAAATACCTCGGGCCTAAAACCAAAACTAAAACTGCATCATTCGATTTTTGAATAATCAATATTCCTAAACAGGAATTGCAAAAAAAAACATACTTTATCATTACATTATAAGGATCAAATTCAGGGACGTAATGATATTCGGCGAATAGTAAAATCCACATTATATTATAGAAGCTCTTCAGACTCTAGCCTTGTATTAAGAAATTCTTAATGTAAAAACAAAATGTCCCCCCTTTATAAAGTAGCTGTAATTTTCCAGAAAAGGCCACAAGGACAACATGCCAGTGATCGAGGAGTTGGAGGTGGAGGTGCACAAGAGACCCAAGCTGCTCGGCATGGGCGGCGCCAACCTGAAGAAGTTGTACGTTGAGACTGGTGTACAGGTAAATATTGATAAAAGAATAAGACTTTTTTTTATTCTGTATGGGCTTACTCTTGACCTCAATCTAGTCCTGAGGACAGAGATGAGGTCGACGATGGAACGAGCTAACCCAAAGGAAGCCTATTAACTCGCGATTTAAATAGATTGGGGTCATATGAACTTGGAAACACCGACGTAGAGTATATTGATTTCAATGTTTCAAGGATCTTTAGTTTTTCTTTGTTTAAGAATCTTTCTGGAACATTAATTTTGGTATGGTAACACAGATCATCCATATTTTAATACTTCATTTTATAAATGCGAAAGGAACTCTGTCTGATTGTTACCTTTTCACGCCTTAACAGCAGCATACAGGCAGAACATGGTCTGGACTAGGACACTTTTTTGTCCCGGTATTACGGTATCGTGGGATATACAGAGTGTAAACAGACCCTTCACGAACCGTCAACCAAGCATTCTGTACATCAAAATAAGTAACTTTACGCAAAAAATATTGCTGGGAAACGACTTTTTATTTTGGGGTGAAAAATCACGTTTTACGGTAGAACTCGATGGAACGCACCCAAAGTATTGTGCTGATTGATGGATTGAATAGTACGTGGGTCGTGAAGGTGTTTAAAATAAAAATATTAAATTAAAATATGTATTTAAAAAAAAACACTTGTGAAAAAGTTAGAACTTTGATCCCCAATATCTCCGTAACTAGAAGGTTCCCAGGTATGGTCTAGAACAAAAACATGATCGCAAAGACGGGGAGAGCAACTGCTTTCGGCTTCGTTAAAGGTCTATTTACACCCTTTATTCCGCCCTATATGTGAGCGAAGCCGTTAGCAAGGGCTAGTGCACCATAAAATAAAGAGTTATTGGATGTACCTCTCTGATGAAGGCTTTTAATCCTTGTATCAAAAACTTATGATATCACTTTCTCATGGATCCCAGACTTGGTCTTTGACAAACATTAAAAAGTCCAACTCAAGGTTTGCCAACGTTCAATGGAGCGCAGTATCCTAGGCGTCAAACTAACCGACCGTGTATGCAACGCCACACAGCGCTCCAAAACACAAATTACTGACGTTGTTCAAAAAGCCGCTAAGCTGAAGTGGGATTGGGCTGACCATGTCTGCCGTATGCCCTTGACATAGCCAGAAGGCGACGCGGTAGGCCTCTCAGGAGATGGTGGGACGAGCTGGACAGAACCAACGACCAGTGGTCTACATTGGCCCTAGATCGAAAGATTTGGAAGTCATGAGAAGAGGCCTTGGCACTGGGATGACACAGGCTTTCATTTCCCAGGTGACCCCCATAGACGACATAAAGTACAGCGTGTTCGCTCCGTCGCAAGCCGCTATGGACGAGGCGCGCGGCCGGCTGGAGGCCTGGCTGGCCGCCGACAGGACGCCGCAGCTGGAGTTCGGCGCCATCTACAAGGCGCGCGTCGTGGAGCTCAAGGATATGGGCGTGTTGGTGACTCTGTTCTCTGGGATGGCGCCCGCTTTAGTGCATAATTCGCAGCTGGATCATAGGAAGGTAGGAAGTTTTTTTGGTTTTTTCACTGCTTCGTCGGTTTTGTCGTCGCAAGTGCTATTTCTAAGCGTGACATATCGCGTAACATCACGCCTGTAATCCCCGAAAGGTTAGACAGAGGTGTCCCTAGTAGTACACCCACATTACGCCAGTTATGTTTAACTCCCACGTAATAGGAGACGAGCCTATTGCCATTAACCAGGCCCAAATCCAGATTCCGTGGCTGCTACTGAGAAATTCTTGATGGAAAACCCAATGATACTTTGCCCGACCCGATAATCGAACCCAGGACCTCATGCTCGGCAACCCTACTTGCGACCACTAGACCAACGTGTTGAGCTTTATTCCGTTTTTCATTAGGCATTGCTAAGTAACAGACTGGAGTACTAGATGTGTGCCCACATGATGGCTACATACTCGCCTTCTATTACATTGGACTTAAAACATAACTGACGAAATGTGAGTGTACTTTATTTCCGAGGAATGGAGGTGTGACGTAGTTCTAAGTTTATGTAGTTTTTTGTTTTGAAATACGATTTCCAATCTGAAACTTTCTCTCTTCATTCTCCTGCCCTTATCCCAATTTATTTGGAGTCGACGCAGCATGTCTTCTCCTTCCATACTTCTCTATTACTTTTCATGTCATCAGACACCTCCTTTCTAGCCATATCACCCTTTACACGCTTAATCGATAGATAGATATAATTTGAGGGTATCCATTAATTTTACTTACTTACGTTTTCTTTATAAAATTGATCAAGTTATAAATACTAACTTTTGATGTATACGTTCACTTAAAACGACGTTGTTATCCCAGTTGTATTAAAACAACTTTGCAATTCAAACATTATACATTCTTAAGACGCCATATGCGAAACACGAACCTCGAACCATCGTGCATTGAATCATTGGTTATCCTTTGATTACCGCGAGTTCTTAGCAACTAAGACAGTTAGGTAGTTAATAATTCGTTGGATCAATCTACTCTGCTTGTCGTTATACGCAATAATAAAAGTATAACGTTTTATTGAAGAAAAAAAAAACAGACTTTAAGAAATTAAATACAAAATTTATTTATTCACAAAAATAATACATTAATTATAATAAAATATCCTTCCAAATTGCAAAAACCAACTTGGGCCTAAGTCATAATTCATTTATTTCAGAACAACATACATTGTATAGAAATTTAGTAAAAATAAAATGTAAACTAAAAAAGTACCGTTAAAACATTACAATCAAAAAACATGTCAAAGATGAAATAACAAACTCGAAACATCTCATCGTCGTCTAATTTCTGTGAAAAAAAAAAAATAATAAAAATGGAATGTCAAAACAAGTTCTTATAAAAATGTCAGTCTATCACATATTTGAACGCACATGTCTTTGGGAGGGGGGAGGGGGTAGTCAGGAAAATGAATCGTTAATCGAGTTTCCTCCGTGCCTCGGAAAGCACGTTAAGCCGTTGGTCCCGGGTGTCATTTGTAGATCTTAAACAGTCGTTAGGTAGTCAGTAGCCCAAAAAGTCAGACAACCAGTCTTACCAAGGGGTATCGTATTACCCAGTACTAACTGGGTTATGGAGGTCCGATAGGCAGACCCTCCGTGTACAATACTGGTATTCAGCAGCATCTTAGACTGCAAGCCGACCCCAACATGGTTGGGAAAAGGCTTGGCAGATGATGAAGCAAATTGACACCCTACTTACTAGTTAAACGCCTCAGAAGGTTGTGTAAATAAAACGCCAAACATAATTTCTTTAAACTACCTAACTGTCTTAGCAACTAAGACAGTTAGGTAGTTCATAATTCGATGAATTATCAATCTACTCTGCTTGTCGTTACACGCAATAATAAAAGTATTAACGTTTTATTGAAGAAAAAAAAACATACTTTTAGAAATTAAATACAAAATTTATTTATTCACAAAAATAATACATAAGTTTATAAATTATAATAAAATGTTCTTGCAAAATGCAAAAACCAAATTGGGCCTATCACGGATTTGAACGCACATGTCTTTTGGGGGGGGTAGTCACTTAATGGAGCTGTGTGTACCTGGGCGAAATCGTGTGACATATAAAATAGACTTGTCATTCACAATATATCCCTAAGCCAAAAAATAATGAAAAATAATTGAAGTATTGTCGTCTTAGGAGGCGACAAACCTTGCGCAGCACTTCGCTGTAATGAGCTTCGCGCGTACTCTTGTAAAAGTCCACAATCCACAGACCTTCGCATAGTAGTGCTATCTCTAAAAGTTCTGATAATGGAACAAGCCATACCCGGCGTCACTTGTATAGAGGGGCCCTTCACTTTCAGAGCGTCTTCCACAGTGCTAGTTGTCATCGTCACCGTCGATACTGAAGAATTCCCAGTTTTCGTCACAGTCACCTGTGTTGTGTTCTTCAAAACATGTTGCTCGTTCTGTGTTGTGCTCGGCGTGTCATCCCAAATAAAACTCGACATCAAGTTGCAATCGATGCGCGTCTCCTCGTAAAAGACGGGTCCTTTGCTTATGCGCAGCTTGCACATCTCTCCCGGGGGGCTGCTGTACATTCTATCGGAGCTATAATGATGAGTGTGACTGTTGCGGGCCAAATTGTACAGAGCTAGACCGGTCAGCAAGTTATCGAACTTACTGCCAGAGATTCGGTACTCGTACACGTAGACGGGCGGGTGTCCTTGAAACACAGGGTGGTAGGTAGACTCGTAGCTTATCTGCTGCGGCGGATTGTAGTAGTAGCGGACTTCTGTTCCGGTACTGTAGCTATTATCTACCACTTTGACTCCTTTATGGTGTTTTGGCGGCAAATGGTTACCAGACATCCCAGTCGAGAAAGGGTATGAGTGTGACCCGCCTGAACCATATCCTGAATGACCGCTAGACGCGGGATAGTTGTGCGAGACGTGGGGGGGAGGTCTATAAATGAATCCGAGGCTTCCACCACGGCCGCCGCCTTTCACGACAGTTGTTGTTACGAAAAACAATACTATAAATTTCAACCACGTTACCGGCGCCATATTCTGTGCCGGCGCGAGGTGTTTAAATATAATTAAATAACGAAACTCACTTTGACTGCCACGACACAAGCCTGTTACTAAATAAGACGACATCAAAATTAATGTTTGTTATCAAAATTAAATTAATATCCTGTTCATTTTCCTGTCATTCTCTTGTTATTTTCATTGTTCATTTTCTTGTCTGTAAAAACCCAGCTTACATTAGTAATGATTTGGCGTCAATTTGAATCTTGCGCAATTATAACCAGGAAAGATGATTTAAAATATTCCAGACTAGTACAAAATTATAGTTATTACTGATTCCGTATTTTACGAGTATATTTAGATTGCAGCTGAAATATTTTGTCGTGATTGTAAATCAGGGCGACGTTCAAGATTGAAAAGAAATGGTTCATCTCTCACCTGCACCATCCTACAGCGACATTTTCCTCATTTCTCCGCATCACATGCCCATACAATAGGAATAATAAAAAACTATTTTGCAAAAAATAGAACTGACTTCAAGAACACAAAAAAGTGAAAAATAACTTCAGCAAAAATAGCTTCAGAAGTCGGTGATTTGTTCATAATCATAATCATTTATTTGCAATAGGTATTGGTACATTTTGGTCTTAAATCAGTTGAGGTTCCTAATACATAGTCAGATATAGATGACATGCAAAATTTTACAATATTTTAATTTAAGAGCAAGCAATACGTAATAATGTTTTTAAATGTCGGTATCTATCACTCACTATTTTTACAAAACATTAAACGTACATTATAGTTACATCCTTTATTTAAACTTTTACAAATTATTTTACATTTTTAAATATTCCTTAAAAAAATATTAAAAAAAACATTTAAAAATATAAAAAATTGTAGCCCACCGGTATCGGGAACAGGGTCCAAGCTACCGGCGGTCAGGGCTCCAGAGAGAGGAACCTCCTAACAATACGAGCCGTGTCCAGAAGTACCGCTTTCTGAATCAAGCCCTTGATCCAGCTGCCTAACGAGAGCCTCCTCAGGTATTGGTCGAGGCTCTTGGCAATTAAGCCATGGGCTGATACGACTATCGGCACAATGATCGCTGTGTCCACATCCCACATATTCATATTCATTTATTCATCAAATATAAGTTTACACCAAACAGTTTACACACATGTCGATAACCTCGCGAGCCAAGTCAAGATACTTGATTTTCTAATCTTTCTCGGCTTTCACGAGGTTCTCATCATGCTGATGGATAATCCTGGCTACAAGGTTGTGTCTATGCAAGTACTCTCCTATGGCCAGACGAGAAAACCCGGAGATAATGTGACGGATTGATTCGCCTGGACGGTGGCATGCCCGACATATGTCAACCGTACCGTACTTCACAATAAATCTCCGGTAGTTATTCGTCATCATACATTACTTTAAAAAAAATTAATCATAAACATTAAATTCATCAATAGAACTACGAATAATTATATGAGAAAACTTGTAAATGGCATTCAAATTCGTATTGTTTAAGAATATTGATTAAATTAGCTGTAAGTTACCCGAATAGTTTAATACATATAAAAATGTATTAACATTAATCATTAACATTATTTATAAATTCATTAATAGAATAAAAACTTTTTTCCCGCAGCCATAATTTTAGCTTTATAACAAATAAATTATTAGTTAGCTCTTGAAAATCCTTTGGTATTTTATTATAGATTAGTCCACACATCTTATACGAGTTCTTTTTATATAGAGAAGTCCTTGGCGCTCTAGGCAGAACTATTCTATCTGGATCTCTTACTTTTCGAGGGCAACGGTCTTCAGCCTTTTTAAACAAGTCAAAGTACTGTCGAACAAATTTAGCGCATTCTAAAATATACATACTGGGTAATGTAAGGACTTTTAATTTTAGGAACAACGGTTTACATGATTCTCATGGTGGAATGCCACAAATGGCTCGGATGCATTTTTTTTGTACTCTGAAGGCTTTATCCACATCTGTTGTGTTACCCCATAGTATAAGGCCGTATTGTAAAGTCGATGCAACACAGCCGAGATAAGCAGGCAACATAGTACTCAGCGGCGAGATCTTTCGCAGTGTGTAGAGGACATAAACGAATTTGTTTAATTTGTTGCAAACTTTTTCTACGTGCGCTGTTTATTATTTTATTATTGGTTTTATTTTTTGCAAATAATCTTTTTTATGTTTCCATTTTTAGTTGTAATATCCTGTACAAATATTTGCTATGTATTTATTTTACAATGTTAACAATACATTTCATGGTAATAGACTTATCCCTCTACTCCTTTTTTGAAGTAGGTTAATCAAAAACAACAAAAGAGAGAAGATTCCTTTGATTCTTGATTCCCAGCTGTATGAGCGTGGACGAAGCTAATGTATGTCTTAATCTAGCCCCAAACCCGTCTAACACTTAATTTATTTCCACAGATCCAGCATCCCTCAGTTCTCGGCCTAGACGTCGGGTCTGAAATCCAAGTGAAGTATTTCGGTCGCGACCCGGTGTCGGGCCAGGTGCGGCTGTCCAGGAAAGTGCTGACCTCCCCACCTCCCGGCATCGTGAAGAAACTCGACAAGAGCTAGGATATACTGTGATACTTAGGTTATTATTAAAAATTGTTATTTTGTTTAACTGGTAAAATTGTGAGGTACCATGTCTGACCTGATAAAGTTGAGTTCGAAGTACAACTTCGAGTATTTTGTAAACTATGACTTTTTCTGTGGTACCTACTAGTCATTCTGATATCGACTTTATTCTTTTTTTAAAGTTAATGTTGGGACACTAGGAACTTCTCCTGTATCGTGGGTCGGTCTACAAACATTTACACTCACATACACAAACAGCCAGCCCCGGAACAACTGCCTGTAGGCGATACAAATATTTGTTCCGTGTGTAACCTTCTAGTTATGGAGACATTGGAACACAAAGTTACAACTTTTTCACAAGTTTAAAAAAGCTACTTTTTAAGGTTATGTTAAATACCTCCATGACACTTTTACTATTCAATGCATCCATCAGCACAATGTTTTGAGTGCGTTACTTTGAGTTGTACCGTAAAACGTAATTTTCACCCCAAAAAAAAATCATTGGTCTAGTGGTGGCAAGCGCGACTGCTGAGCATGAGGTCCCCGGGTTCGATTCCCAGGTCGGGCAGTGTTATTGGGTTTTCCATCAGGATTTTCTCAGTAGCAGCCACGGATTCTCGATTTGTGCCGGGTTGATGGTAATAGACTCGTCCCCTATTACATGGGACTTAAAAAAAAACTGCCGAAATGTGGGTACTATTTAGGTAAACCTCTGCCTAACCCTTCGGGGATTACAGGCGTTATGTTACGATAGTATTACTAAACTGCTATTCTAGAAATATCTAGACAAATTGACGTGATGTTGTTATATGTATTATTTGTATCTATTTTCAGTAGAATTACTATATTGACTGCCAAAAATTGAAAATAAGTAGCAATAAATTAAATTGCAAATGATTTTCTGTTTTTTATTTCTCATTCAAATTACTATTGTACGTTTTCTTGTAGTCAGGAAAATGAATCGTTAATCGAGTTTCCTCCGTGCCTCGGAAAGCACGTTAAGCCGTTGGTCCCGGGTGTCATTTGTAGATCTTAAACAGTCATTAGGTAGTCAGTAGCCCAAAAAGTCAGACAACCAGTCTTACCAAGGGGTATCGTATTACCCAGTACTAACTGGGTTGTAGAGGTCTGATAGGCAGTCGCTCCACGTAAAATACTGGTATTCAGCTGCATCCGGTTAGACTGGAAGCCGACCCCAAGGCTAGGCAGATGATGAAGCAAATTGACACCCTACGCCAATTTGTCGAGTTTGAACTATTTCATACAGTTAAAAGATTTAATGTACTGTATGGTGTCGGATGTAAAGAATAGCACCATCCCATATCTTCCCGTGGGTGTCGTAAGAGGCGACTAAGGGACTTACCAGAGAATGGGCAGCAGCGTTCTCTGAGCTTTTTTAACAACCGTACTGCGATCGCCAACCCGCCTGCCAAGCATGGCGATTATGACAACCCTCCGGCAGGCCTCCCCCAAAGGGGGGGGGGCTATACCCAGCAGTGGCCGTCTATCGGCTAAAATGATGATGATGATGATGATGAAAGGATTTGATTGGTAGTCAAGCTAACTTCAAGAAAACGCTGAGAAGGTAGTATAAATAAAACGCAAAACATAATTTCTTTAATTGTATATTGAAAGAAATAACCTGTACATTCTATGAAAATATTGTATCACAAAAGGACGTTTCATCGAAGGCACTACTCGACCCGAGCCGACGAGCCATCGCAATATACACCGTATCTATCTATACACAGAGACCAGCCCGTCGGCACACACTTACACACTACAACAAAGTGTCAAAAAATAAAGGAATAACATTACTTCTTACACAATAAACGATTAAATACGTAAAAAATATCGATACAAAAAACGTAAACAATTAACGTGTCAAGGTTCACATATTTAATACTTGCAGTCTTTGATTTCGTTGTGACTACCAGCATTAAATTAACATTAATTAAATTATTATATTTATTTATTAATTACACATTTTTCCTTCAAACTATTTACAAATATTCGATGAAATATAAATATTGTATTTCGATTAGGAATGCTCTGCGCAGAGCGAGAATAACTAGAGATACCTAACACCGTGCACATAGATTATAAAAGGTGGCAACAGGTCAATGATATAGGGATTAGAGTTGCAGTCCAAATTCGACACAGGCAAGACGACTGAGCTTGTCAATCGAGGCGAAACAAGAAACAATTGTATAAAAAACCTTTATTATACAGATGTGTAAAAAAATAATATTTATAGGTTTCCTTACAGTTGTTTTCCACTCCGCCTCTAAAAGCAAACTATCGGACTTATTCAAATACATATTTAAACACAAACAAAGCGCTAACGTCCCTAAATATTTGGCGAAAAAATATCTATCTCCAAGTCTAAACACATCGCCTATAATAACTTTATTTACGTACAAGTGTTAGTATCAAACATGGTTTACATTTTCTTACACTTAAATATTAATTACAACTAAATAATATCGCGGAAATGGGCTGCAACCCTAAATTACCAAAAATCGTCGAAAAACTCGTTGATTTATAACAAAGTTTCTTTCAAACGATTACTATAATCCTGTTAGTGAAAATATAAATCAAAATTAATATTCAAACACGGTAATATTTGAGATCAGTCTGACTAAACCCGATTGCCACCAAATTTTAAAGGCGTGTGCATACATAAGCCACATTTTATAGTCAAAAAAAAACTTAACTAAAGGGTGTTCGTACATTATGCAAAATACCAAGTACTTTAAAATGGCAATTATTAAGACTTGGCGCGTTTCAGGTACGCTTTTGTAACTTGCGTAGCGTTTCTTTCTTTATTATTTTATTTCTAAAAATATTAGAGTATACTTAACTGGCTTACAAACAAACAGAATAGTCAACCTCGTAAATGCTTCACCACATTCAATTGAAAGTTCACTAAGGTTCAAACTATCTAAATCTATCATAGACAAATAGACCTAGTCGTTTTATAACGTGTAAGTAACATTTAAATCTTAGGGTAGTAAAGCAATTGCGAGGTCGGCCTTACATACATGCCATGGGACATCTCTTTCCTCGAGTTATAAATCATCACATTTTCCAATACTGAAAGTTAAAGACAAACCAACCTCACAGACAATAAACTATAAATAAATATAAACGCTGAATAATCTGTAAAGCTAATTCTCCTTCAATAATTTAAATCACAATCAAAATAGCTGCTTTAGTAATAATTTATAACATCAAGATTTTGACATCATAAAATGTTGCCAGGTCAAATATATTCTAATATCTCGACTTCCAACTCCCAAAAACTTGTAACACCTACGTCGGCAAACTTACGATTTAGAGAGGCAACATTTAATGTTAGTTTTATCTAATTCAATGGCAAGATATCATCGAATGTTTTAATATCGAATTAGGACAATTCTTGCTCCATTTTGACTCGATAAAAAAACGAACGTCAAAATAAATAGCAAAAAATGTCGATAGCCTCATTGTGCCACAAAAAATCTCTTTCATCTAGCAATAAATCGTCGTTTTTGTCATTATCGAAATGCACGTTAACAATGAACATGAGTATTTTCAATTTTCGAGGTTAGTTTTGTTAATATAATCCATTATTTTTTGTTTTAACAAAAAAAAATCATGAACTATTCGGATGACGACCGAAGAAATTATTCATCAGCTGAGTAAAAATAATCATTTTATAAGTAACTGGGATTTTTTTACTGATGAATCGAGGTCTTTAACAAAAATCTGATAAATATATCATTATTTCGGGAGTTATTTACTCTTATTGTAATCAAGGCACTGTATAATGTATAGGCGCGTAAGGCACAAATTTTCAATTCTTTTATAAATACATCTTTTATGTCAACCCCCTCTTACTTATACATATTACTTTCGTCAACATATAGACCATTTTTTTCTGCCTTTACATAAAAAATCTGCAGACATTTCTATTTAAACTTTAACGACACATCTGGACCCCTTGCTTAGTCCATACAAAACTGATCTACAGTGACTAAGAGGGATTTCTTAAATATATTTTTGCGACAACCCTCTTATTTATATATTCAATTACTTTAGTCAAAATATAGATCAGTTTTTTCACCCCTCAAATTGATCTTTAGTAAGTAATAGGGGTATAACTGGACTCACTGGCTCAAGCCGAAGATTTTGAGTGCGTTGAACGCGGTGGCTAGAGCCACGTCCTCGGGCTTCTGGCCCAGGAAGCCGGCGATCAGTTCTACGATGGCAGGCAGGGCGCATGGCTCGTTGCGTTGAAATGTGCAGTAGCGGTTTACGAAGTTCATGGATCTGGAAAGTGAAGAGTAAAAATATTATTTTTTTATCTTGAGAATTAGTTTCCAAGGTTGGGCCGTAAGGGGACATAGACAAGGCGCTGCTGGTCTTTCTCGGGAAGTTAAGATGAATCGAATAAATTTCCCAGCGCACGCAAAACACGTGCGTTTAGCGGACGTGGAGTTGTAGACACCAGCCCGTTATACAATACAATAAGAGACATAGACGCGCAACTTGATACCATACATTCAGTACGTGATTCTAGAACCCCGGCTTATACAACAATATTTTTAGTAAATGCAAAACCAGAATAAAGTTTGTTTAGAATAAGTAACTGAATCGATTCCAATCATTTTTAAACCATGTTATATTTTTCCCAAAAATATTTAAAAAAAAGTTAAAAGTTGCATACCGAGCGACTTTGAGTACCTATCGTAATAACTTAGGTACCTACTGCCAAATTATTATTATCAATGAGCTCAAGACGACGCTGGAGGCACGCGCTGCGTGGTGACCGCGTTTTTGTGCGGACAACTAGGTAACAGAACAAGCTTATAACTTTGTGATTTTTCATGATACAGTTTTGAAATTTTGTACATAGATTCTATATATAAAAATACTAGACACACGTGTATCAGGTTTCGTATATACCAAAATTAATGTTGTTGGGAAAATTCGTTTTCTCTATTTTCACCCGAGCGGAGCTCGATCGCCCCGGTACTTTAATAGTATAAGATGAAGCTTTCATAAAAATCTACCCATCTATTTGCAACTGACACATCATATCAGCAATACCATAAAACAGCACGTTGCCCGATAAAATTGTTATGTTATTTAAATTCTGTTATCAATAGCAGAAGCTGGTAATCTTATCATTATCAGACATGGCCCAATACACCAGCGTCTAGCGCCGTGCCATAATATTATTATACGGTAGCTTTATCTAGATAACATTTAGGTCTGTTTTTATCACGGTTTTATTGTTTTTTGTAGTTATTTTTTCATAAATTATAGAATCAGGCGTTACTTTGCAAAATATTTAGTGTTCATTCCCCGATACAAATCGTGCCGCTCGCGGTCGTTTCCCGAGAGCGAAACACATCTCGAGTACCTATAGGATCGGGTGCATGGCATGCTAATTATTATTATTTATTTCCATCAGACACAAAGATCCATACTTGAGTTAGTAAGTACACTTAAAAATAATGTTAGTTTAAAAATAATCAGAGATAATTACACACCACACAATAATATTCTAACTAAGTTGTACACAAAATAAAATTTAAATTAAATTAACACTACCATTTTTCGTCAAATAAAAATATATAATGTAAAAAGTCCGTAATCAAATTTAAAAATAAAATAAGTTATTATTGCTTTTTCCGCTTCTGCATATTTTAGCGGGCGGGAGGTCGGTGCTGCATCCTGCATCCAGCCTTGGGTCTTTTTCACGGAAATTAAATTAAATATATGTTTTTACACTAAATAAAAAAAACCTAAAAACGTTTCTAAATTAAATATTTTGCATAACATTTAAAGTTATTTTTTCAACTACCATAAATAATTTTTGGCTGTGTCGAGGTTGGTAATTATCCCACATGCACGTGCCACCGGGATTAAAAAGTATCCTATATCATAACCCAGGCCGAAGTGTACCCTACCTGTGCTCCAATTTCATCCAAATCCGTTCAACCGATATGGCGTGAAAAACAATAACTGACAGACAGTAATTTGTTTTTGCATTTATGTTATTGGTATGGATTTCATAATTTTCGTTTAGAATTAAAAACAGTCAACTAAAATCTTAATCGTGCGTCGATTTTAATAGCATGTACGATTTAGTCACGTCAATTTCATGGTACAATTTATAACGATAAAATTTTAGCCTACTTTATGCTACACTAGCACTTCGCCCGGGACTTCGTCCGCAAAAAGCGTAATAGCACGGCTAATATGCATGATATAAATATAATATATAGCCTTAATGTAGCTTTCTACCAGTGAAAAATTTTAGAATTGTTTCATTCGAGATTACCCCCTACATACAAACTTACAATAAAATTTAACCTCTTTATAATATAAGTATAGATAAAATCTTAAATTCATAAATTCGTTTACTAACAGTTACAGCCTAAACCGTTGGATTTAGAAGCATGATTTTTTTGCACTAATTTCTTTTATAACGAATGGCGAGCACTAAGAAAGAATATTAGGAAACTCACCCTCTAAAGGGGTTTGCATAGGGGATGAGTTTGTATATGAATTCGTATGTTTTCGGCCACACGGCTTATAAATAAAAAGTAGTATTTTAATCTAATGAGGCTACGTCACACATAATGACATTTTAAACACTAGCTCTCAATCCCAAGTCACAAATGAAAACCTAGTTTGGGAGCCAGGGGAGCTATGGAACAGCTGCAGCAGTGGAACATAATATCTGTGTACCCACCCTGTCGCTTCGCCCTTAAGATGCCTGTAGCAATGTTGTCACTGAATTTTATTTATTTATTTATAATCTCACCTTTCAGTCAAAGAATCCTTGACATGCAACGGCAGCTTCGAAGCCCTCATATTCGGGTACATGAAAGGCGAATCAGTTTCAACCAGCAACTTATCCAGAGGCAGCAATCTTTCAGATAACAGCCTTCTGATTCCTCCATCAGACTTATCCTTACAAATATACCCTGTGATGCCCAAGTAGAATCCTTTTTCGATATACTTAAGGCCTTGTTCCACTGAGCCGGTAAAGGAGTGAATTACAACTGCGGGCAGACGACTAGCATATTCGTCTAGAATTTTTATTAAGTCGTCTTGAGCCTCTTTTTCATGTACGAATAGGGGCTTCCTTAGTTCGCATGCCATTTCAACCTGTAACAATTAGAAAGTTTATGTTAATTTATTATTTAAAATGTAGCGTGAGTGATTGATTGTCTTACTAGTTGATAAACTGCGCACACGCACAGTCAACGCATAAAAGATAGTAAATTATTTGTTTCTTGGAGGTGTAAAACAGATGCACTTGGAAATGATTAATCTAAATGAGCAACAGAGGTTACAGAGGGTTTCAGTTTGTGGAATTCGGGGACATCAGGGATAAACAAAATATATTTAAATCACGCCTGTAATCCTCGAAGGGTTAGGCAGAGGTGTATCTAATAGTTCACCTACATTTCGCCAGTTATGTTTAAGTCCCCATGTAATCGGGGGCGAGCCTATTGCCATCAACCGGGCACAAATCCAGACTCCGTGGCTGCTACTGAGAAATTCCTGATGGAAAAACCTAATAATACTTTGCTCGACTTACCCCCGTAGCATGACCACCGTAGACAAGGATTTCTTTGACGTGAGAATCGACAAAATGACAGATAGTACAAAAAAATCTGTCATTGTGTCAACACAATCATTGAAGAAAAGAAATCCTTGTCTACGGTGGTCATGTTACGGGGGCTGGGAATCGAAACCAGGATCTCGTGTTCGGCAGTTGCGCTTGCGACCACTAGACCAACGAGGAAAATAAATCCACGGTTATTCCATTACCCTGAAAAACATTTTTGTAAATGCTTAAGGAGTCTTATAGAAGAAGACCCTATTCTTGATTATAGAAACTATAACAAGCGCAATAATAAGATCTACATATTAGTCACAGTTATGTTTTTCAAGAAACTCGAATGATCCGACGTATTATTTCAAGAGTGACGTTGAGGCAAAACAGATGAATCAGCTTCTTATCAAACCGCAGCTTCCCACAGCCGATACATGACAGTGGCTCACGCATTAATACAAGTACCATATTATTATGTACACAGACTGGATAATACATGTAGAATTGTTTCAGTCTTATTCAAAAACAAGAATTGTCTTAAGAGTCATTTGTAGGAAAATATCGTTAGGAAATTCTTTTTTAAAAACTTTGCCCCACACTAAAATTTTCTCCACTATCGTGGGTGCGTTAACAAACATTTACACAAACAGCCAGACCCTATAAAAATATTTGTTCCGTGCGGGGATCGAACCCAGACAGGCAGTGCAGCAGCCAGTCGTTCAGCCACTGCGCCAACCGTGCCGTCAAAACTGGTATGTCCAAGAATAAAAAATTCGAAGACATGTGACATCTACCAAACCGCACTGGGCCCGCGTGCTGGATTATAGCCCATTCGTTTCGTTTCGTGGTGGATTATTCTCATAGAGTAGAGATCTGTGTCCCAGCATCTGATTACTTCGAACATGTTTCCAACGACTTTATAAACTTTTTGATTAGAACTGTATTTCAATCACAGTCAGTCGTCAGTATAGAAAACTGGCTCGATGAAATCACGTAAAAAGAAAAACCGGCCAAGTGCGAGATCGGACTCGCGCATTATACGTTCCGACCCATCGTAATATGGGAGTCCCCTTGCATTTTTATTTTATATTTATAATTATAATTTATTGTTACAGCGGCGGTTTGGATTTACACGTTCTGTGAAAATTCAACTGTTACCTATTAGAAAATTTGTAATTTAATGTTCTTTTTTTTGACATTTTTAATTTGATATTTTATGTAGACAATTCTTGATTTAGTACTTTTTTTGACATTGGAATTTAATTATTTGTCGCAAAATTTGCATGCCGAATTAAGTAGGCGGAATATGCTAAACTATTGTGTACCTGTGTGTTATAAAATCTGTAAAATACCATATTTCAAGTAAATAAATGAATCTGAATCTGAATTACGGATCATGAGATACAGCCCGCTGACAGACGGACAGCGAAGACGTAGTAATTGGGTCCCGTTGGTTTCCCTTCGGGTACGGGACCCTAAAAACATCTTAAAACAAAACCCCCCTTTTTTCTTGGCAAAACCCCCCTTCTTGGGGGAGGCCTATGTCCAGCAGTGGACGTCTTTCGGTTGAAATGATGATGATGATGACGGGACCCTAAAAACATCTTATTTGCAACCGTCTTGGTTTAAAACTTTTATTACAGAGATAACGTCATATTTTATACGTTTACGCTTGTCTGCACTAAAAAGATGTATACGATATTATTATTTATCGACAATATAATGCATTGTGCATGTGCACGAACTAAAATGATCACTATCTACATTTTCTTATACTCACTTATAATAAGAAAGTGACGCTGTCAGTTTTATTTGCAAATCAATTTTTATTTTATTGAGCAAAGATTAATATTTAACAATTTCAGCCACTCTTAACCCGATGTGTGCATAAATAATAAAATAAATAAAGATGATATTGATATATCACCCTAAATCCCCACAAAAATGTCTTCCTCTACTTTTTTACAAATGTTGAAACCATCAATTTCTCAGGTTGATCGCCATCTTAATCTGTATGGGCGTGAGTCGCTCGCGTCTGGACCGGACTAAATATAGTTCGACATTAGTTACACAGTCCTTTGATCACGGGAGATTGAGGCGATGTTTCCGTCGTAGTTAACGGTTTAGATTTAATAGGAACAATTTTATTTTGGAGATGTTTAATTTGTTTTATTAGGGATTTAGATTTTCAGTATATTTATATGATGAGATAAACTATTTGACCGATAGTATTTCCTATCTGCATAAATTATAATCTTCCATACAAATTTATGTACCTAACATCACGCCCGTAATCCCCTTAGGGTTAGGCAGAGGTCTACCTAATATTACACCAACATTTCGCCAGTTATGTTTAAGTCCCATGTAATAAGGGCGAGCCTATTGCCATGAACCGAGCACAAATCCAGACTCCGTGGCTGCTGCTAAGAAATTCCTGATGGAATAACCCAATAACAATTTACCCGACCCGGGAATCGAACTCAGTACCTCATGCTCAGCAATCGCACTTGCGATGCGACCACTAGACCAAAGGCGGTCAATGATAAATATTTTTTTATTGATCCGATAACTTAAGTTACACACAAGAGCTAAACAAAATCGTACTAAAATTATAGCAAAGCATGACGGCCGATCAAGCTTTACACAACCAGTTTACGCAGATCTCTCATTGTATAGGAAACCTTAACAAAGCGAGGCCATATAAGATTTTATACTATCATGGTCACTAACATTATTATTTAGACTAGAAACGGGATGTACGGAATATCGGGAACTCAATAAAAACTAAACATGGTAAATAATAAAGCGAGGCCATGTTATACTGGAAATGTACAGCTTCATATGCCGCCGTGTGTACATGTGATGATCATAATCTTGTGTAAAACACTATTCTTAAAAAAAAAATTATACGCCAACAACTATTCTTAAATTCAGTAGTCATTCATTATTTACATAGGTACCTTATCTATCTGAAATGAATGATTAGTAAATAATCCTATTATTGTTATCTCTATGGTTCATTGTCGTGTGTGCACATGTTTATTTGTACACAAACACATTGTACTTCACTAAATAGTATAAAACAAAGTCGCTTCCCTCTGTGTGTCCCTATGTATGTTTAGATCTTTAAAACTGCGCAACGGATTTTGATGCGGTTTTCAGTAATAGATAGAGTGATTCAAGAGGAAGGTTTATATATATATTATAAGGTCTAACTATTCATACACGAAATATTTTCGGGGAATCATCTAACGGCTATAACGAAGCCATTTCAAGGAATTATTTTTTTTTTATCTGAGTATATTTTTATAAAAAATAAATAATTTAAAAATTACTTGACCCACAAAATAAATACTAGCTCCTTATTTTTGAACATCCATTACGCTAGTTTACTACGTCGTATTTACCTAGTGCCATTGTTAGAATATGGGAGTAAAGATTTTATGCAAAAAGTCTCAAAAATTTTAAGAATTATAATAATTTCGTAAGAAAAAAAAAAACAATCGGATAATTTTTTTTTTCGTTGCTATGGCGACTTTACGACTTATAGAAGTTACTCTTTGGAGATATCGATTGGGGTAGATGGCGCTGTCGCCCATGTAAACATAGCTCCGTACTAAAAATTGTTTTAAAAATAATATAGTCGTAAATACAGTGTAAAAACGTCTAAATTAGTGAAAGGACACAACAATATACATGTGACATTGTTCTGCAGTGATTATTGTGACAATTGGTGAAGATTGAATCAACTAAAAAAAAAACATAAAAGGAGTAATTCAAAAACCGGACTAGAGTTTAAATACTCTTCTCTAGTGCGTGTGACAACTCATAAACCATCTCAATGTTAATTCTTGTCTTGAGAACAATCAGAACTATTGATCAAATTGTGAATTCAACAAAGAAACAACGGTGAATTATTGTGTTTTCAACCGTCATTTAACAGTCAATTCTAACGGCGGTAGAACAAATAAATGACCTTTGGACTGTACTCGACGCATTAACCAACCAAAACCCAGATGCGATCAACAATTTCAACTGTATCAAACATGTTCGTTTAGCCTAGTGGTCACATTACCGAAAAGGCGAGGCGAGACTTGTGGTCGCAAGTTCAATCCCCGCTAGGCGATAAACTTTTTCCATTATATTTTCTAATATTAAATAATTTAATTTGTTCCTATAATGAATTCTTTCGAGAATATCACTCTTCGAAGAACACGAACTCGGTCATTAGCGGAGACTACATTCGAAAAGTCTAGTATAAATAACTCGACGCTAGATGGCAGCACAAGTAGTTTGCCAAATATGTCCGACGATGAAAGTGATGAAACACAAGATCTAAAATGTCAAGTAGAAAAACTTAAATTGGATTTATTATCAGCCCATGAAGAGATTAACTTACTGTCCATTGAGAATAGTAGTTTAAAATCATCACTGATTGAAATCACAAACAAATGTGAACTCTTGAAAAAAACAGCGAAGAAGCTAACAACCGACGTAGGCTCACCAAATGCAAAGACGAGAAAGTTATCAACTCCATTAAAGCATTTAAAACAACAAACGACTGTTGAAGATTTAACTTACCTGAGAAAATCTATGGCTAATTCGGGAAAACCTACATTAGCCAATAAAGGATCCAAGAATACTAAACGCGTATATGCTCAGGAACCTCAAGATACGCATTTACATAATAGTGTCACTCCGAAAGTACAAACATTACCGACGATTACTCACAGCCACCTCAAAACGCCATCTGAAATCCGTAAGCAGGATCACAGAAAGATATGTATGATTTCTAGTAACAATGTGAATAAAATATTAGACATAGGGAAAAGTACGTTTGCAGGATATAAATTCTGTCATTATATCATACCAAATGGAGGAATAAAGCAGTTGTTTGCAAATTTAGATAAGAAACTCGAAAACTTTACTTATGATGATTATTGCATCATTTATATTGGTGAAAGAGATTTTGAAATCTCCAACAATTATAGATTATTAATAGACTACATAAAGAAGGAGCTTGGTAATGTGAATAATACTAATATTGTGATTTGCTCGCCTAATTTTAAATTAAGTAACAATTTTTCTATATTCAATAAGCGTATTGAAATGTTTAATCATTTGATGTATTTAGATAAGGAATTATGGGAATACGCTTATCTCTTTGATTCCAATTATTTTGTGGAATACACATATGAAATGTTCCGAAAATATATTGCAACAGTAAACAATAAAGCAGTTGCTAAAATATTTAAAAAATTAATGGAATATATTAATTATCTAGGTTCAGAAGCGGAAGTTAATTGTTATTCTCGACATTGTTTGGATTATACTGCTGTCGGGGAAATCTTAAGCCAGTCAGTCAACAATAATAACAAGTTATATAATGATCAGTCAACCCAAACTGAAAGCACTTCTAACAATGCGGAGCATGATCTTTTTCGTTTATAATCAAATAAATATCTTACATCAAAATATTAATGGACTAATAGGAAAGTCCGATTTGTTGAGCATTAGTATAAATGAACTTTTCTGTGAAGGGAAAGCAGTGGATGTTATGTGTATCACGGAACACAACATGAAAGATGATGATACCATGCACTTATATATACCTGGATATAAAATCGCAACATATTCTTCAAGAAACACCAGGAAGGGTGGTACATGTATACTTATTAGACAAAGTCACGAGTTCAAGGTCATAGACATTAAAGAATATAGTATGCCCAGTTTTATAGAGTGTTGTGCCATCGAACTAGTAGCTCACAAGTTAATTATCATTTGTATTTATAGACCTCCAAAATACACGAGAGATGCTACTACTATTTTCTTTGAAAAAATTGAGCATATTTTAAACTGTTGCGGAAGAAACTTGGGAAAAGGGGTTTTACTTTGCGGTGACTTTAACATCGATATTCTGAAAAAAACTAGAGTATCCACTGAATTTCAACATCTACTACTGAACTACAATCTTAAGCCAAGTATAAAAAAACCCACACGAGTATCTAGTGGAACCTGTATCGATAACGTTATGCATAATGTTAGAGGTGGTACTGGCGAAGTTTTAGAGTTGGCCCTTTCAGACCACACCGCCCAACTTTTTAAATGCCCTGTTAGGAAATCGTGTGCAATTGATCACTGGTATGTATTGAGTCGAGATTATAGCCCTGAGAATATATCTAAGTTCATTGAGGCCATTAGGAACTTAAGTTTTACTGAAGTGTTCAATAGCACAAACCCGGAAATAGCTTTTAATTCGTTTTATGACATATTTAAACTTTTTTACGACTTGTGCTTCCCTACCGTGAGGAAAAAGATTTCCACTCGTAAAACTCCGCGATGGATATCTAAAGGTATCAAAAACTGTAGTAAACGGAAAAGAGAGATGTTATGGTGTTACAGGCGATCACCAAATATTGAAAACAAAAATTTACTTAAACAATATTCAAAACGATTAAAAAGAGTAATACATTTAACACAAAAATCTCAAAACAGTCATATTATAAATAGCGCAGAAAACAAAACCAAAGCTACGTGGAAATTAATTAATAGGTGTAAATCTAACTTTCCCCCGGAATCTATAAAGCAAATTTTTATTGGTGATCAACAAATTAACGAACCTAAAGACATAGCTACGGCTTTCAATGATTATTTTATAGATTCGGTGCATCCTGCAGAAAATTATGCAAATGATAATGCTATATCTCTTGTAAATCACTGCCCAAAAACCCTTTTTATGGGACCGACTGATGCTATGGATATTTTCAAAATCATAAATTTGCTAAAAAATACCAATAGCACGGGATTTGACGAAATTTCTACAAAAGTTTTAAAATTAGTGTCGCATATAATTTCACCCGTTCTAAGTTTTATAATTAACCTATGCATAGAACATGGTCACTTTCCGAACTTATTAAAAACGACCATAATTAAGCCACTTTATAAGAAAGGTAATAAAGAAACCATTTCAAATTATCGTCCAATAGCCTTAATACCGGTATTATCAAAGATCTTTGAGAAAGTGATTTATAAATCCCTTAACTCGTTCTTTGAAACAAATGAAATACTCGCTAAAGAACAATATGGTTTTCGGAAAAATAGGAATATCAACAACGCAGTCTATGAGTTAGTTGCTAAAATTCTTGATAATGTTGACAAAAAAAATCCTATTGCCGCAGTACTCATGGACATGTCTAAGGCATTCGATCACGTGGATCATACAATATTACTGGGTAAATTAGAACGTTATGGTGTCCGAGGAAATATATTGAACCTAATCAAAACGTATTTGTATGGAAGAAAACAAATCACGGTTTTAACTAGAATTTGTCCCAAATCTAAAAGAGAAGTTGCTCACAAGTCATCCATTAGGTATACAACTTGCGGTGTACCCCAAGGGAGTGTCCTTGGGCCTTTGTTGTTTCTCATTTTTATAAATGATTTGCCGAAGTGTACCGACTATCAAACCGTCTTGTTTGCCGATGACAGTACAATCATTATACCGTGTAAAAAGTTAGATTCTTATGAAAATGAAATAAATAACGCCATCCATTGCATTATAAACTGGTTACGTAAGAATAAACTCAAAGTAAATTTAGAAAAAACACAGATTATAACTTTCGAACAAAGGAAAAAAAAACAAAATTTAAATATAAAGTACGCAGACCAAAAAATACCGGAAGCCACCAGCGCCAGATTTCTAGGAGTTTACTTGGATAGTCATCTTAATTGGAAATGTCATGTAGGAAATGTGTGTAAAAAACTAAACCAGTATTCGTATGCGCTTTACAATCTTGCGAAAATAGCAAATGAGTCTGTAGTTTTGATAGCATACAAAGCGTATGTCTCATTAACGCTACGTTTTGGAATAATGTATTGGGGAAATTCCACTGATAAAAATACTGCGTTCAAAGCTCAAAAGAAGTGTTTGCGTGCTGTGTTTAAGCTAAAAAAGACTGAAAGTTGTAAGCCATTATTTAGTAAATATAAACTTCTCACTTTGCCCTCTATGTACATCTACGAGACAGCAGTATTTGCAAAATCAAACTTAAATCTCTTTCAAAAACTTAGATCGAAGCGACGCAATAGAGAGATTTGTGCTATTCCACACAAGACTGCGCTCTACTCAAAAAGCTTTTTAGGAATGGCACCCAAGTTATATAATAAGTTACCCATATGTATAAAAGATCTTGACAGCATGCACCATTTCAAAAAGGCTCTTCTTAATTTACTAGGCGAAAAAGCTTACTACACAGTCAATGAGTACCTAGAAGACAAATTGTAATCTAATGACATTTTATTTATTTTTATTATTATTTTTTTTTTTTTATTTGTTAATAATTTAATTGTTTTATTTTAATTTATTTGTTAATAATTTAATTGTTTTATTTAATCTGATTTAATTTTAATGTTTTGATATCTGGTTACATTTATTGTTATTTTGATCCATTATTAATTTTGATTTATTATTATTTTTACCAATTAATTCTACCGATTGTTTTATTATTTTTACCGACTGTTTTATTATTATTTTTTACCGATTGTTTTATTTTATTTACCAATTACTCATAAGAAATTATAATTAGAATATTTGTACGCCGTTGAAGGCAAGACATAGCGCTCATTTTATTTATATTGACATCTGTACTTTTGTTTACCTATGTTCTACAAATAAAAATATTTGAATTTGAATTTTGAATTTGAATTTAAAATATTTCGTGTATGAATAGTTAGACCTTATATATTGCACCCGTGCGAATCCGGGGTGGGTCGCTAGTTCTAATACATATAATATTATCGTTCATTCGTGGAGGTGAACTCTGCGATCGATATTAACAATAGGAATGGCCTTGGTACGGCTAAGGTCACTTTAATTAATCCCATGGAAATAAAACCTATTAAAAGCGTTAAGCAGTAAAAATCTAAAACGGTTACCACGTATTCAGTACATCATTCTGAGCCCCCAATCATAGAAATTTTTCATCGGTTATTAAAAAAAAAACAGCTGTTTCCTACAATAGTGCAATACCTACGGTCAAAATGTATAGAAGAGCTGATAAATTTTTTAATAACCGATGAAAAATGTCTACAGGGTGTAAGGGACAGCCCTCCACAAACTGACAGGGTGCATTCAGCTCCTTAGTTTGAATCACATTCCACCGGAATTTTTCTCCGGAAAATTTTCAGTTTTATTATCCGTTTTTCAGTTAATATTCCTTTATTTCAATGTAAAATTACATTCCCTGTACGCAGCACTCCATTTATGTAAATAATAAGGCTAAAATAAAAAAAAACAACAATGGATGTTGAAATATTCTCAACGAACGACGCGTGAAATCAGCTATTCACTTCCTGCCTGGCTACAGAGTTAATCGAACTCGTCATCGCGCTTGCCGTTTGCTACGTGCGTTTTACCACGTTAACGATACATTGCGTATGACGAAATAAAACAAATCATATTTATTGGATTCCCATAACATTCCTGAAATAATTTCTTGTACCGAACATCTTAGTATGATATACTGAATGGGGGGAATTCAGTCTGTGGAGGGCTGTCCCTTACACCCTGTATATGGGGGGCTCAGAATGATGTACCTAGTGAATACGTGGTAACCGTTTTCGCGTCGGTGTCCCTTCCACCCCGTATACATACAAATAAATGTATGTAACCCAATACCCCTTGGCCCAACTGCTTTTCGAGGTACAGAGGGGTCTCAGTATGTTTGGGATAGTTACCCATCCACGGGCCAACCTCGGCTAGCGTTGCTTATCTTGAGTATCTTCCCGTGCGTCTATTATTATTTAGCCTTTCCCCTCAAATGAATGCATTTATCATTCTTCAACAGCATCAAAAGCAAGCAAATTATAGTCTAGTGGTGTGACCGTCGGACTGTCAAGTCATTGGTTTCGAGTTCGAACCCAAGACGTAGGTACCTTCGATTTTTCGGATCCATGTGCGTATCGTATAATTATCACTTGCTCTCGACGGCATGTAAAGCCAAGTCAGAGGCCCATGGGAGGCATAAAAGCTCTGACACCAGGTTAGGCACTGACCACACGAAAAAGAAAAGAATATTCTTCAAGACATTTACATCAAGGCAGATGACCTCAATATTCACGTCATGTTCTGATTATAAATGTGCAAAGAGCAATTGTCTGCTACTTATCAATACACAAACACTCATTAACACTAACAAACTTTAATTAGTGAGGAATGTGCATTCACGAAAACAACATTTTAAAATGGCTGCTGTTGCAACGCGCTTATTTATTTTCGTTTTTAGAAAAGATTGCTCACTTCCTGCATTAAAGTCTAATCAAATCCATGTTTTCGATTGATGTTTTTTGCATTTAAATGAGTGTCAACTTTATGCACGTGTAAATTATAATTAACTTGATTTCGGAATGAATATGAAAAAGTCATAATTATTATGATAGAAGTTGTAACTCAAACTGAACTTTGTGTGATTTCCCGAAAACATTTTTGATGATGTGATTTTTAAATCAGGCCAGTCCTGCATACGGCTCCTGGGCCACCTAGCGGCCCGCATTGGTCTTTCATCCGGCCCGCGAGCGATTTAAAACTTTATAAGACATCAATTAATATTGATTAAAAAAAAATTTAGAGGTTACATTTCTTTTGGCCCACTGCGGTCACAAAAATACAAAACTTGGCCCTCCATAAAATTATATTGTACACCCCTGTTTTAGACCATTTCTTCAGAAAAAAAAAAACTTATATTTAGCACAGAAATCTCAATGTTTTGACATGTCCCCACATCGGTACATTGCAAGCGTTCGAAGCATGGACGGGTCGCCACTCCAAAAAACCCACGATATTGATTGCGAGAGTGTTGCTCAATTACAATATCAATTTAAGTGTAAACGTTATTATTGTCGAAATAGGAAAAAAAAAAAACAAATTCACATACTCGCTGACACGCTGGCGTGTTGATCACCAAATGATGCCATGTTTTTGTATAGCAGTGAGTAATACAATAGTTATCAATTAATGTTCGTGAACAACATAGCATAGACAATGATGATTGACAGAAATTATGATGAAATTGTCTCATTTCTGATTGGACATTATTAAAAACGATGTTGACTATGGAATCAGGAGCTAAGTGACACCCAGGTAATGTTGCTTCATATGAAACTTCATTTTGGTGAACCAAACCTCCATAAAAGAGGAACCTGTTAGGAGAAATGGAGATCAAGGTGCAGTCCCGAAGACGACGGCAATGCCAGGCCGCAGCAAAATTTCTATAAAAGTTCATGAAAATGTTTTCGTAGATGAAGGTCGGCAGTGTCGCCTGATTTCATCGTGTTATACAGGGTGGACGGGACACCAAAAAATCTGCTGTTCCATACATTTTGACTGTGTAGGTATTGCACTTTTGTGGGAAACAGCTGATTTCTTTTTAATAACCGACGAAAAATTCCGATGTGGGGGTGCTTAGAATGATGAACTGAATACGTGGTGTCCGTTTTCACGCCGGTGTCCATTCCACTTCGTGTAGAAGCCAGAAGCATCGTTGCGGTGTGTCAAGTATGACAAATAAATTGAAATCTTTCAAATAAGCAGCTTATTTGAAAGATTTCAATTTATTTGTCACATCTATTATTTTATGTAGACAAAGAAAAACAAGCTTTTATTAGTATGAAAATTAAGTTTATCTATCAACTTTGTTCGCCATACAAAGTTTCGTGTCCGTGCCATTAATCGTTGAGGAGTTCTCGCGTGAGCAGGCGCTCCAGGCTGGAGGATCAAGTCTTGTCTGTCATAAAAATGTATTGTCACCAGAACCAAAGGTGTGTGCAAAATTTCAGCTCAATCGTTTGGAGGAACAGGTTTGAAACTTAGTTGCAAGATTCGACCAATACATACAAACAAACAAACAAGTCGACAGGTTGCATAAAAGCTTATAACTAGTTATTTCGATTATTAACCAACTAGTTTTCCCAGAGTTGGCTAGCTTTCAAAAACAGGGCGGTTACTATAACGTCTTAAATCAAGAGTAATTCCAATATGGAAAAGAGACAGGGCTATACAGGGAAAGAGATGGCGCTAGATGACCAGCACGCGTAGCATGACAACAGTAGAAACGGATTTTTTTTGTTGGTCTGTCATTTGGTAGATTCTTCCGTCGACAAAACCCGTTTCTACGGTTGTCATGCTACGCGTGCTGGTCGTCTAGCACCATCTTTCCCACACTGAAATTACTCCTGTTCTACGACGTCATGGTAGGACACCACCAGGTCCTTGACATCGCGTAATCCACTTCAATAAAATAAACAATACTTGAATGTGTTACAAAAACTTCCGACAACTCGATACGCATTATCTTAGTCTGTGACACATTCGAGAAGTGATAACACAATCAATAGTGGTCTTCCACTACGAAGTACATGAAATAACCCAAGGTGACTTTGTTTACCTGTCTGTCTGTGAAATAATTGTGAATTTCTTAAAGGATTGACAGAGGCGTACAGTATATCCAGAATTCATCAGAGGCGAAGGTTCCATACAACTCGATTCCTACCGGCTTCGCTTTGAAAAGGCACAGTCAGTGTTCTATAGACAAATAATATAAAATCATTAAAGATATGTACTCCGGCTTACCTCTTACAAAATTGACCCTTCGCTACCGCAATTCATACTCAACATCTAGGGAGCTGAGGTGTACCTACTACTACACCAACATTTCGCCGGTTTTGTTTTATGTTCCATGTAATAGGGGGCAGCCTTTTGCCATCAACCGGGCACAAATCGAGACTCTGTGGCTGCTCTGAGAAATTTCTGATGGCAAAACCTACTAACTCTTTGGCCGACCCGGAAATCGAACCTGGGACCCCATGCTAAGCAGTTGCGCTTGCGCCCACTCAACCAACGAGGCAGTCACATAATAATTCATCTGTAGAAATATATCCACATTAAAATCCGAAAGTAACTCTCGTCGTCATAATGACTGAACGGATTCGATATACTTTTTAGCTTGGTAGTACGTTTTCGATGGACAATTTCCGACCGCCACACGGGACATCGCAGGGAACAACTAGTACTATATTATATATATAAAATGGTAAATTGACTGACTGACTGGGTGATATATCAACACACAGCCCAAACCGCTGGTCCTAGAGACATGAAACTTGGAAGATGTGTTCTTTGTGAAGAGTAAGTATCTACTAGGAAAGGATTTTTGGGAATCCCCCCCCCCTAAAGGGGTAAAATAGGGGATGGAAGTTTATATGAAAGTCCGTGAGTTTTGAAGTTAAGATCTTCAAATTTTGTGTTGACCCTGATGATTGAAAATTAACTTATACGTGTCCCAGCGTTTTTGATAATTCTACCCCCGATGGGTTAAAAAAGGGGGATGAAGGTAAGTAACTATGTTTGTTCGGTACATTCCTGTCGCATGTTTTTCGGCATCCACGCGGACGAAGCTGCGGGCAAATGCTAGTCAGAAATATTTAAATCCCACGTTATAGGGGGAGAGAGGCAGAACAAAAAAACTAAAACGATTTAGCGAAAGATGACATGGCTAGATTGGGGAAGACTACTGAGACAACGGCTAACTGTGATTCCTCTATGGAAGAAGACATGATGAGTCGACAACCAATAAATTGAGAGAAAGACAAGGATTTCGAGGTTGATGTAATAAGGGGTAAAACAATTGCAATCGAACGTGAATGGCTAAAAATGACAAATGGCAAATAGTAGCAGCTGGATGAGAGTTTATTTCAGTTAGTTGAGAGTTCGGCTCTTTCGAGGACAGAGAAAGGACTCTATCAGCAGTAAACTGCTGTATGCTGATCATCATCTGCCTAGCCTTTTCTCAACTGTGTTAGGGTCGGCTTCCAGTCTAACCGGATGCAGCTAAATACCCGTATTTTACATGGAGAGACTGCCTATCTAACCTCCACAACCATTTAGTACTAGGTAATACGATACCCCTTGGTAAGACTGGTTGTCAGACTTTTTGAGCCACTGACTACCTGTAACGACTGTCAAAGATCTACAAATGACACCCGAGGCCAACGGCTTAACGTGCTTTCCGAAGCACGGAGAAAACTCAGTATGTAAAGGGTGGTCACCCATCCACGGTCCAACCTATCCAAGCACGGCTTAACCTAAATTTCGACTTGAGCGGCTGTTATTATTTAGTCACCTTCTGTATAAAACCGAAATATTCATCAAATTAACAGGAACATACGATAAAAAACGTACCAACTACGAACGATCTAAAACAGGTCATGACTGCGCGCCTGACTCAGAACTTGAGCGTTGCAAAATGGGACCAGCCTCTCGAATTAGAACAGTGCCAACGTATGTGCACGAAGATAAAAGTGTTAGTGTTTTGTTTTGTAAGGTCAACGTCAAGGGCGAACGTTAGGAAAGGTCGGATGCATTGAAACAGCGTCTAGTGGTGATAGTTTAATGTTCGGATGGTCCTGCTTGGTAGCAGGACCATCCGTACAGGACCATCCTTGATCGATCGAGCAGCATGGGATTTATTACATATTATACATAAAAGAAACTTGCTCCCGTTTCTATCTTGTCCTTATAAATTCACAAGCATAACGCTTGGTCAAAATACGTGCTAAGTAATAAGGCCAAGGATTTGAAGCTTCAGTCAGTAGTTTGCAATTTGTATTTACACGGGTTTAATAGTAGTAATAATAAAAAAGAGTTCTTCGCAAAATTTTATAGTCTAGATTGAGTGGCTGAAAAAAAATATCTTTTTGAAATTGACTTCCAGTCTAACCGGATGTAACTGAATATCAGTGTTTTACATGGAGCGACTGCCTATCTGACCGTCACAACTCAGTTAGTATTGGGTAGTACGATACCCCTTAATAAGACTGGTTATCAAATTCATGCTATTGACTTCCTGTTACGACTGTCAAAGATCTACCAATGACAGTATGGTTAAAAAAGAACTTTTCAACCACAGCTCAATGTAAAACTACTGCAACATTCCTATACAGTAACACAGTAATGCGTAGGCGCATGCACTGAACAAATTTAACCCGAGCGGATCAATGGCAATAATGATACGTTCGCAAGTCATGTTTAAATGAAAATTAGCGTGCAATTGTGATGAGTGTTGATCATTTAACACTAATTACGAGGTGGTAATTCTATGTTCTGTGTAATGCGGCCGTTTTCAAGATTAGTACACGAAACGCTAGCTGTTTCTTGTCAATTACATATCAGCGACTTTACTCGGAGAGACATACACGCGAACGTTGCCAGATAAAAGTGCTTGAGAAAAACGTGGTACTGGTTTTGTATGTTCGGAATTCGTGGTTCTGGCTGCCATGATCCTAAGTTCATTGATTTGGTTTTGGAATTATATAGCAGGAACACGTACACGCTACCTGCTGCGATCTCAATTGCTTCGTCGATATTCATGGGTCTCTGACTTGGATTTACATGCCGACGAGAGATATCTCTCAGGCATGCTGGTTTCCTCACGATGTTTTCCTTCACCGAAGTAAGTGATAGTTATACAATACGCACATGAATCCGAAAAATCAGAGGTGCGTGTCTTGGTTTCGAATTCGAGACCTGTGATATGTCAGTCCGACGGTCACACCGCTATACTATCACTGCTATTGTTTATTATCCAGGTAACACATAAGCAGGCATACAATAATACATGAGAGATGTTACAAGTAGCATTAAATATTATGTATATTATGTTTTGTTGTCGGTAGTGTGCCCCACACTAGACATTCTGTATCGTGCAAATGTCCTTTGCAATCAGCCCCACATTTTTCACGTGGGAAAGTACTTGTAGGTACTTTATTATGGAGAAGAGCCCCACTGTCAAAAATGAGCCTCAGTACAACAGTGGCGAAGGTACCATACAACTCGATTCCTACCGGATTCCCTTTGACAAATATCACAGTCAGTATTCTATAGACAAATCACATTAAAGATATCTACTCCGATTTACCTCTTACAAAAATTGACCCTTCTCTACTGCTGTACAATAACATACTAATTGAGGTATTTACAAGGCAGATGTGAGTGGAACCGCCGGGAGGGGACGCCCTAGAAGGACATACACTAACCTTATTGGTAATATACCTCAGAGAGGTCAGGTGCGTAGTACACGCAATCGGCGTGCGTGTATGGCCAGATGTATGAACGTGGACGAGGTGGAAGGACTATGTAAGGATCGTAGCAGGTGGGGTTCAGTGGTTTCTGCCTACCGCCTTGGGAAGAGGCGTGAGTTTATTTATGTATGTATGATTAAGTTAATAGCCTCTTATACAGGCAAGATATCATACTACTGTTAGTGTTAGCCTTTCCAATGCTGGGCAAAACAAGGGCCAATGTGGACCACTGGCCGTTGGTTCTGTCCAGCTCGTCCCGCCATCTCCTGCGAGGTCTACCGCGTCGCCTTCTGGCTATGTCTGGGCTCCACATCGTGGTTATTTTGGCCCACAGCTCGTCGGGCATACGACAGACATGGCCAGCCCATTCCCACTTTAGCTTAGCATATCATACTAATAAATCTAAATTGCTACTAACATAATACCTACAATGTTTTGTAGTGAACGTTGGGCTATAATAAACACGCATTTTTACGTAACCGGTCATTGTGGTTTATTAGGCGTAAATTCGTAATAGCGGCTGCAGCCCGATTTCTAGTTCAGTCTACAGCTATTAGAGTTTTTAGTAGGAAATTCTTTGGGACTAAGCAGTTTTCTTTGAACTATATTCCTGCCCGCGTAGCATGACCACCGTAGGCTAGGATTTCTTTGACGGAACGACGAAATGACACATAGTGCAAAGAAATCTGTCATTGTGCCGACACAATCTGTCATTTTGTCGATTCTTCCGGCAAAGAAATCCTTGTCTACGGTGGTCATGCTACGGGGGCTAGTGGTCCAAGCAAAAGAACTACGTAGGAACTGTACGAGGTGTTCTCTGAGTCTGCTTACCTTCATGGAAAAAGGCATATGTTTATCTATACTAATATTATAAAAAGGTAAAATTTGTTTGTGAGTTAGTATGTAGGGGATAATCTTCGGAACTACTTATCCGATTCCGAAAGTTTTTTCACTAGCGGGAAGCTACATTATCCGCGAGCGTCATAGGCTACATTTAAAACATTCCCGGTTTGTTAATTCCGTACATATCGAGAGCGAAGCCGCTAGCGAAAGCTATATATTCATTAAATTAAGTTCAAATCTTGTTTTGTGATTAAGAAATGCGTTTCCCTTTTTTACGTCTTTTTCATCTGAACGAATTAGAAACATCGATTCATCTTACATGAGATGCTGAATCGATTAGCAATAAACCAGTTTCTTGATCCATAACGATTTCAGTTTCACTAAACACAATTTCACTGACGCAAATTCATTTGGTAAACAAAGTAGTGAGACGCGACCAAATATAGAGAAAACTGTAAATATAAACTAGTTAAAACAACAATGTTTTGCTGGAGTCAAGCTTGGCCTGATGCCAGGACAAATTAAAATGGAGAATTCCGACAGACGAGCTACAGTAGAGCTACCAAGATAGAAACATTACCTAAACATTTATAAAAGTGCCTGTTTTCACTAAGACTAGGACACCTAATTTTAATCATCGCAGTGATGATGATACCATCACCACTGCTCTCGAAACGGTGAATGAAAACAGCGTGAGTAAACCGACATGTCCTATAACGCAAAAAATCGAAGACACGTGACATCTAGCAACCCGCACTGGTCTAGCGTGGTGGATTACAACCCAATCCCTCTCATGGAAAGGAGGCTTGTGTCCCAGCTGTGGGGACGTAATTATGCTTATAGTCCATTGCATCCTCGTTTAGTCCAAGAATTCCCCAAAGAGGAGACGTGCGGAGATGTGCGAAGCGAAGATGAAAGGACATGCTTAGGAGCTAGGGTGCATCCAATGAAGCTGTGTGGAGATGCGTACTGCCTAGAACGGAGCAGAGATGTGCGCTGCTGCCGATTGATATTAGTCTCCTGTCCTCTCTGCTCAATCGTTTCCACTAAAGCTAAGCGAAGACGAGAAGTCTCAAAAACGAAATTCTATTGGTAGTAAGTAAACTTATATTCACTACAACTAGTAAAAAAAGTGCACATTACAGAATCGTCAAAAGGCAAGCTCTTGCGATTATGAATACGTTACATAACAAAGGTGCCGGAAATTATTTATATTGCAATTCTAAAGGCACTGATTACGTGCACCAAAGAAAAGAAGTTATCAATGTTTTATAAACTCCGTGCTATTCTATTGTACAGGAACGCCGTGGCACATCGCATCAGAAGCTGAGTCATCTGTATTGAATGGAGTAAGTGTTGCTATTGAAAAGATTGGACAATGAATGCGGGTTGATGTCGTAAGTTCTGGATCAATCCAGATGATTGTTATTGAGTGTACGGATGTATCCTATGTAGGTACTCGGCGTTCGGAATTAATAAAGCGAGGTTGCCCTCGAAGAACATGAATAAGAAATAAATTTGAACTGTGATAACCAACCTTAAACTACGAAATTCTGTTGCTCCATGCAAAATTCATTGCCCGATCAAACTGTATCGAACAGCAGATATTTGTTGATGTTTCATGTAAACTTTTATTTGGTAGGTCCCAAAAGATGGGTCTGTAAAAACAGCTATGAAAGACCCCGCAGCGGCATTGCGGCTTGCGGTTATAGTCAACTTCAACGTAGCCTGCCAGACACCTTCAAGCTTTAACGATGATACTGGAAGTCTATGTTCTATCCTACAACTGACCTGTCGTTTGAACACATCCCGCTGCACATGGGGCTCGGAGAAGTCCTTGCTGTAGTTGAGGCCGCACTCGCCAACGGCCACACACTCGGGGGCTGCTGCGATCTCGTGCAAGTCGCCCCACATATCTTCTTCTATCATCGACTTCGCATCGTGAGGGTGTACACCTGGACCAATTGAGGAATGTTTTAATTTATTAATTCATGGGTGCTGTATGGGCATGTGATGCGGAGGAATGAGGAAAATGTCGTGAGCAAATTGTTGAGTTAGGTATAAGAGTAGAGGAAGACCAAAGAAACGATGGATAGACTGTGTGAAAGATGGTATGGCAATAAAGGTGGTGTCTGAGATGACTAGTAATAGAGAAGTATGGAAGAAGAAGACATGCTGCGCCGACCACAAATAAATTGGGACAAGGGTAAGAGAATGATGATGTAATGAGGGCGAGTAAGTTTAAGAAGACCTAAACAGCAATTTCTTACTGCCTCAGAATATAAGGCATCTTCTCATTCTCCAGCATACCTACAGTTTGTTAGGAATAAGTATAAATAACATATGACATCCAAGTGTCTGACAACTGGCCTAACTTTAGAAATTAGAATAATTCTGTCCGCTTAGGTGGGTCTGGCAGACTACTGCCTGGCCCACCTAAGCGGAAAATGCTAAGAAAAACATTCTAGTCAGAAAAGGTGCTAAAATAACTTGTTATTCTAACTACTTAGTACTCTTTACCTACTTACACATACAGTCATTAAAATTATGCACATAAATTTATAAAAAAGAGAGAGTTACAAAATTTTAATTATAGCTCATGTAAAAGTAGGGTAATTATCTTTACATACATTTAAATTAATATTTGAATATTTTACATAATCTCGAATCATAAGGAAATGGCCGTTTTGTCTGCTTGAAGGCTCATAATTTTCTAGAGAACTACTGGACCAATTTTGATGGAATTTTGGAAGGTACCTACTGGTTCTGTTTGGTTATTGTAGCTGTACGAAAAGATGCCTTTGTTCAGCAGTGCATGGGACAAAATGAAGAAGTTGCAAGATTTCATTTAAAATTTCCACACCAAATATTTTGGATGAAAGTGCTCTAAAAAACATCCTCTGCACCAAGTATCATCAAAATACATACAGATCATAATCAGCCTATAATGTTCCCACTGCTGGGACACAGGCCTCCTCTCTATGAGAGGGAATGGGCTATAATCCACCACGCGGGCCCAGTGCGGGTTGGTAGATGTCACGTGTCTTCGAATTTTTTGGTTCTAGGACATGCCGGTTTCCTCACGACGTTTTCCTTCACCGTTTTGAGAGCAGTGCTGATGAAATATATTACACAAAGTAATGCGCCTGCCGGGGTTCGAACCCACAACTTACTGCTCGTAAGTTGGAACCGCCACCACTGGGCCACCGCTGCTCTACATACAGATACAACCATTTTATTTATTTATCATTATATACATACAGATAAATAAATATAATGGTTGTAAATTGAACAATCATGTTCATTTGTTTATGCATAATTAACCATACTGGCATAATATTGAATTAATTAAATGCTTATTAATAAGCATCACATTAATAAAATAAATTAATGATAAGTACTATTAACTGTCTTGTTATTGAATAAGAAAATGAATGGCCACAAGACAAATTGAGTGTTCATAAAATTTATATAGTTTTCATTTCAATAAATTATTTGTTTACATAGTAAAATGACTGTTTTTTTTATAGTTTCACAATTTTATGTTATTTTAGATTCTAGATGATAAATCACCGTTGTGTACCTATCACATTTAGGTGAATCATACAAAAATTTAAGAATACAGATAAAAATATCTATAGACATACATAAATGTATATCTATAGATTAGATATCTCATCATTCTCTGGCCCTTATCTCAATTTATTTCAGGTAAGCACAGAATGTCTTTTTCTTCGATATTTTTTGGTTAATTGTCTTTTCAGTAATCAAATCTTTAGACATATCCTCTTTCACACAGTCCATCCGTTATTTTATTTTTCGCTTGCACTATTCACCGTCAATACACACAAACATGTAGAATACTCAATCGTAATTAATATTTCACTAGTCTACCAAGGATGGAAATATACATTTTAAGTGTTGAAACTCCTAAAATAGGTAAAATATATCAAACATCAATTATTCCATAATTGTTCTGGTGGTGCAACACAAGCCCTGATAGCACTAGAAGGGCACAAACAAAGCTGTAATGTAAGAGACTCACCGGCCGTTGAGTAAATTGTGCTGGGATAGAGACGAGTCAGTCGTAGGGCTTCCTTACTGTTCCGCACTGAAGTACCCGTGACCATGATCTTCTGGACACCTGCACGAATTTATAAAAAATAATTAATAACATAGCAATTAATAATACAATAAGAGAAATAGAGAATGCAAGTGCATCAGCTTTAACCTTTTAAATGCCAGAGCATAAACAACTTCACCTACTATTTTGTCACATATTTGTGTTGTTTTGTGTACAGGGCATGCACTTGCTGGTCACGTCTGGCACCAGATTAGGAACTAACCACACAAAAAAAGAAATAAAGATCGGTACATTGGTTCAATGGTTAAAACCTATGAAGCATAGACAAATAAATAAATGTGTTACTTATTCCCTTCAGTGATTCCAAGAATTTAACCTGAATAGGTTTGTTTACCTTTTCATCAAACAGTTATGGTTGTAAGTAGATACAAATGAAAAACAAACATGCAGCACAAATCATAACATTAAACAGACCAACTGTTTAATGTTGTTTTAGTCTTTGTGAATGGAATTAGAATAATAGATATATTAAACGGTGATAGTATAATTTAGAAATTATTTTTTTCTATAATATTTATTGAATAAAGATGTTATCAGCAATAGAAGAGGATTACTGCTTATAGTTTTTAAATAATTAGTATTATTATTCTAAAGCTCAATAAAATAGTCCTTGGTCAACTATAAAGCGAAAAGACAACGGCCTGTGTATTAGTCATCGCTAATTTTAAAAACAACTTTCTTTCCCCTGATATTAACTTCATAAACCACATGTTAGGTAAACAATGTATTTTATAGTTATTACTAGAAACCTCGTACGCAATAAAAATTGTTTTCTTCACTAATAATTAAGTGCTAGATCATATTTCACTGCACACATAAAAAATACATAACATTCCAAACACAAAAAATATATGTAGCATGACAATAACCCAGTAACTCGCGAGGTATTCAATGTGCAATCATTTTAAATGAATAAATTACTTTTAACGCAAGTACATTGTAACACCGAATCATTGCACACACGCAATCACACATATGTTTTTTTTTCTTCTTTATATAAACCAACCTGCATCTTTTGCCCTTTGCACGACAGAATCGAGATCACGGCCGTATTTCTTGTTCGTCAAGTTCGCGCCAATGTCGATTACAATAAGATTCTCGTAACATCCCTTCAGTTCTTCAGATATTTGGGTTTCTTCAGACGTCATCCTCGAGTTTTGTATGAAGCTTATTAAACGGTGTTTACCTAAAAAAATACTTTAATGTCACTATTTCTTCTCGAGATTTATATTAGGCACGAGGTGGAGGTGTACTTACAAATTGTATCAAACACTCCTGCTAAATAAGCCTCTGTTATTTTAATGACTAGTCGAGCGGTTCACCCTCTTCACTGAGCTGCCACCATGTTTTTGAGGCACGTTTTTCTTGACACACTTCAAAATGAATGTGTCAAATGAAGAAATATAATACGGTTAGTGATTGGCTGATAACTTATTCTTGACTATTTTGATAGGCAAATGAAAAACGCAACAATCGTAACAAACACCGCACTTTGCGTTTAATTTACATAAATGCAGACAGAAAAATGTCATTTTTAGATATGTTGTTTGTAAACAAATTTGCTGTTTCCTAAAGTGCTTAAAAAGTTGCCACATAAAGTTAGTTAGTTATTTGGAAATCAAAGTACAAATACATATTAATTCAGTCTTTGAAAAAATATGACTGCATTTTGTTCTTTCCGAGACTATAACCAAACGTTTGGGATTCGTTCAAAACCTAGCATCACGAAGTAATAAATAGATTATTTTTTATTATTTCTTTTGAAATAACTCTATAATCTTGAATACAAGGTTTTTCGTGTATTTTAAGCTCCTTAATGTATGTGTATTCTTCGACTTTAAAACTTGCGTTGTAAAAATATGTTTTATATATGTTTTATATGTCATGTAACATATGACTAATGTGTACACCGTTGGAACGTACCTATAAGCTGTCAATCAGCTGTACGAATGACATTGACAGTCGATTTATTTACATAAACCGGCCAAATTAAATATTCTTTGATGCAGTGAAAATCTCACAACCCAAACCACCTCTGCAAACATTTATAATTATAACAATCTAGAAAAAGACAAAAGGCTGACAAAAACAAGACATCATTACAAATTTCGTACCAAAACGAAAAATATAAAAAAGATACGAAAATTCTAAATTTGGCAAAATGACGAAGGTGACACAGTTCTTCAAAAACAACATAGTCGCTATTGTAATGGTGCCTGCAATTGTTGGTGCCCACTACGGCTGGTACAAACTGCAACAAGTCGACTCGTTGGTGTCCCCGGAAGAGAGGAACAAACTGCCGATTACGAAAGTAATTTCTGATCTATCTTCGTAGTTCTGTAACATGATAATGATAGTTTGTCGCTGTGTGTGCTCCGAATGTAATAGTGTATCTTTTCTTAATAAATTAGAGTTAGAACCACTGTAGATCTAGTGTTTCTTATATAAATCCTGTTAATGAACTCCTAGTTTTTTTAACTCGCCACCAGTAGTCACTTAGGCTGATAGTAGCCTGCTATTTCTCGTAGTTAAATTCCTACCTTCCTATCCTAATTTCCAGGACATCTACACATGTATGTTGTATTAAGGTTAGTAAACCCACTTGTTTTATTAGACAAAAAAGTTAATAGTATCTTTGTAATAAGTACACACATTTATCTATTTATATAGACATGTATTCTACATGTTCTGTGATTCTGTCTACTGGTTTTGTTTATTATTTACACCTTCTCAGTGTATCAATGGCAATCTATAGTACATTTTGATACAAGTGGGCAAACTTTGTCATTGCAGCGGAGGCAGAATTGACACTCAAGTGAGGTCACTCGAGGTGAGAGCTCTTTGCTGAATTGAAAAAAAAACAATCACCCGTGATTATAGAAAGATTTATTAAACCATTGGTTTTAATTTATAGCTCTAAGTGGCCAAAATAAATTGTAAAAAAACAACTTGGGTATTCAATACACTGCAATCTGAATCTAACAGTAGTGCAATAAGAGCCAATTTTCGAGGAAGTGTATTGAAAAACTATTTACATATATGTTAAATTATATCATGTTGTCAAGTCTAGTTGTATGACAATACTTGTTGCAAAGAGCTGAACAAAATCGTTAATAATACTTGTTTAAAACAAAGCGAATACACATGTTTCATGTGCAAAATAAGTAATTTCATTTTTACTTAATTCTTTCAGGCATTAAAAGGCTTCTTCTGACTGATGTCACCGCACGCTTTGTCTTATAATTTATTTTAAAAAAAAATAATTTAAGAAGATCAAAATCGCCTGTTTTAAATGTAAGGTACATTAGTGTTTGTAACTATAAATAGTAAATATTAATGAAATTAGAATAAAAAATGTTAAATTATTATTGTTGATGTTTTATTCAGTGTCTATCACAAAGAATAATACTTATTTAGATTAATAGAAAACTCTTTATTATATACAATCTATAAGTTACAGGTATAATAAAAGAAGAAGATATTTCACAAAGCATGACACTATACATCTTGTTGCTAAAAGCCATATTTTCGAGACAACCTAGCTACAATAAAAAATGCCTGTTAATTGAATGTTTGAATAAGTAGTGATAGACTGCCCCCCCCCCCCCCCCCCTCTATTACACAGCACTGCCAGAACGTGTGTATTGCCTCTTCCAAACTGCGAAAAATCATTTTAGTACTGATCTATCTTGAAAATGCTGCAGGGAAGTGTCTTGACTTGACCTATGTCGATGCTCAGTGCCTACAGCATGTAGTGCAAGTAAATTATTTAATAACAACTTGTGTTCATGAATACACCAAAGGCAATATGCCTCTCTACACACGTTCATGAACAGCGCGGTTCGCGTGCGCGTGCTTATTAGGATCATAGTATGGACACCTTTTTTGCCAAGTTATTATAAGTGTAGGTACAGAGGAACCTGGAGAGCAAAAGCGAGAGAGACACAAAAGCGGAGAAACTTGGAAGGTATCACTCAGCATTGAGGGGCCTAAACACAGAACTTTATTACTGGCCAAATGTTGAAGAAATAGAAGATGTAAGGTTTAGCATCAGTGGTGGAACAATCCATACTAATAGTATAAATGCAAGTCTGTCACGCCATACCGGCAGAATGAATAATGAAAAATTTATTAAAGATACAAAATGGTGGCTGGTGTTAGTTCTGATTTTGGCAACGCGCCTAAACATGCTTGTATCCATAGGCTTCTTATTCAATTACTTGGCTCACTAGGTGGCAATGTTAATGAAAAGTACGTTTGTGCCTGACTTACACCGGATACTCAACTACGTATATTGGTATCACAAATAAAAGCCAGTTAGAATATGAAGAACCTTTTAATCACAACGGGGGCAGTAAGCGCACCCGCAGCGCTACCTAGATAGTCAGCAGGTGATACCTGAGGTAACCTGTGTCATAAGCATAACATAGGTATAGTTCTGTTCAAATTTTGTGGTGGCTCGAAAGTTAGCTGCGAGTGACGGTCTGCCCATTATACAGTCAAGACGATGCGTGCTCTGTGCCCCGCTGATATCTAAAACTCTGTTCTGCGCAGCTTTGCGTTAGTTGTTCCTAGCTGAAATAAAGTTTGAACAGTTTTACCTGCGCAGACCAGCACTTGCAGCTAACTTCTGAGCCGCTATACAGTTTGAACACAGCTATACTAGATATTCTACGTGGATATTTTGGCTGTTGAATGACATTAACAAAAACAAGATGGCGGGCGTTAGTTGCGCTTTTAGCCACGCGCCAAGAAAACCGTGCAACACTTTACACATAAGAGAGATTATTTTAGCAAAATAAGATGGTATCTAGTGTTATTTACAATTTTGGTTCTATCCTTGTACAACTATTAGGTACAAATAAAAGCCAGTCAGAAAATGAAGAACTATTTAATCACGGAAGTAACCTGAGACATCATTCCATCATTCATACTGGGTAGTGGTACTAAGATGTTTAGACGCTTGAATGAAGAAAATATTTAGGTACACTCGCGAGCAACCAAATTGACAAGCTTTTGGCGCGTATTCCTATGTGTATCACAGAAAAAATACAGTACACATTTATATCATAAAATGGTGATTTTTTAACCGGTAACCGTCGGTGCATGTCCCTTCCGCCCCGTATAAATTAAGTAAGAGTTATTAAAAATAATCACGTATGTTTGCGCGGTTACGGTGTGAGTGAATTTGGTTACTCGCGAGTGTATAGTAAACATAAATTGACAATGTAAATGGTTCCACATATTTTGCTTAGGTACTTACTTCAGCATGCAACAAAACTACCTTAATTAAAGTACCTACTAAAACTGGTATAAACGCTTGAGAGATGCTGTTTTGTCAAATTACAAACATATATATACATAAACTCACGCCTTTTACCCATGGGGGTAGGCAGACATTGTGTTGAATAAAACAAGATGGCGGCGTCAGTTTCGGTTTTGGCCACACGCCTAAAGATCCTTGTACATAATTGTTTCATCTTGTGATCTGTTTACTGCTATCATGCTGCTATCACAAATAAAAGCCAGTCAGAATATGAAGAACCATTTAATCACAACGAGGGTAGTAAGCGCACCCGCGGCGCTAGTCATATAGTCGGCAGGTGACTCCTGGAGTCAAGCTCTGTCTTCTTGTTCTTCGCGGGCTGGCTCCGATCTGTCACTATTAGTTGAGGTAGAAGCGGTGATGATTGCACCTGTAAGAAAACAATGGTTTGTACGACTTTTCTTGGAACGACTTCGAAGATCAGCCCGCACCCACATAAAGTGCGAACTCCATTAAATCATACTAGGTGTAAAAGACCCTCCACGAAGCCGTCAACCAAGCATTCTGTACATCAAACTAACACTGCACAAAATTATTGCCGGGAAACGACCTTTTTGTGTCAAAAATAATAGTTTACGGTAGTCCTCAAACAGTTAAACACTTGGCTAATTGATGCATTAAATAGTACAGCGGTCATGGTGGTATTAAAAGTAAAGTTATAACATTAAAAACTTGTAGGTAACTATTTTTAAAAAAACTTGTGAAGAAGTTGGAATTTTGACCTCCAATTTCTCTGTAACTAGAAGAGTCCCAGGACACCCAGGTGTACTGCACCAGTTAAAAAAAAATGGCAATGTCGGGAAGAATACGTGACATTTGGCTTTGTTTAGGGTATTTTTACACCGATAAACGGTTTTGCTTGAGGAATTAATCTGGTCGGATAAGAGCCCATACAAAATAGTAATTCTGTCGTCCAGGTCGCTGCGCCTGCTGTCAAAAAGTCTGTCAGTCTTGAGATCCCAAACAGCCTCACATGGTATCTATGCATTCTTGCCAAACCAACCAGATCTGAGGGGACAGACATGGTGGTCAAGGCATAAAAAGAAACAAGACCAGCTACATACATCATGCTCCATACCACCGTACGCAAAATACAATCGGACATCGACGTACAAACGAGTACCACAATGTACTGAATACGTGGTAACCGTATGCGCGTCGCTGTCGCTTCCACCCTGTACAATAAGTACAAAACAATACAATACAATGCCTCATCGTATTATGGTAAATCGATTTTTAAAACTACCTACTCAATGAGTTCGATTAACTACGGAAACATGGTTATTGTAATTACTTATATAGGCCTACTTAAAAATTGTTTCCTATTCCTTTACGCAATGTTACAATTAACTACCCAATTTAATACTTTTTGCAATACACGCTAAATTATTAATTCTCTACATACTTCAACATTAATGAGTGACCGCACTTAACGACGCGGTCAGCTTGAGCCGATTACGTTTCACCACATTTGTCGCATTTATTTCGGTGCGGTGTCCGGTATCCAGGCGAAACGAGTCGCCATTTTTGCCTTTATTTGGCTTTTTTCCCTGTCTTCTTCGAGCTGACGGAGAGCTTTTCCGTTAGTTCGCTCTGTTTGTAAAACTCCTTTTGTAATGCCTCTTCCTGCAGAATAAAAATAAACTAAAAAGTAAAATAACTGGCAACTCTGAATGTCAAATTCTCAACACGTCAAATCATCTTTAGTATTATTAATTGATTAGCAGTAGCCCGCGACCTTCGTACGCGTGAAATTATTATAAAGAAATTACTTCCCTATATGAATCGGATTTTATTAACAACAATTTTTAGGGTTTTAATTTTTTTCACAGAACCATAATCCTTTTTTTTTTTTAATTGCCTAAGTTACTCCTTATAATATGTACCAGCTATCTGCCAGTGAAAGTCCTGTCATAATCGGTCTAGCCGTTTCTACTACTTTATTTTTAATGTATGCGACCTGAATATAGTTTGTTCAGAATAAGTAACTGAATCGATTCCAATCATTTTTAAACCATGTTATATTTTGTCCCAAAAATATTTAAAAAAGATTACAAGTTGGACACCGAGCGACATTGAACCTATCGCAATAATTTAGGTACCTACTGCCAAATTATTATTTTCAATGAGCTCAAGACGATGCTGCAGGCGCGCGCGCGGCGGCGCCGCGTGGTGAACACGTTTTTATGCGGATAACCAGGTAACAGAAGAAGCGTATAACTTTGTGATTTTTAATGATACAGTTTTGAAATTTTTTACATAGATTCTTTGCATAAAAATACTAGACACGTGTTCGCATATACTAATACTAATGTTGTAGATTAGCCGGAACAAACAGACGGACAGACAAAAATTACCGTGTACACTTTCATATGCACTCAGTAAAATGCTGTTTGTAAGTAAGTAAGTAAGTATTTAAAATTTTATTTCTTTAAACATGGTGTACATACATTGCATGCAAGATGTTCAGCCGCATATCGTGGCGTACAAATTGGTAGGAAGAGATAAAGGAAGGAGGAAGGGGTTGGTTGTTTTTTTTTATTTTGAAATTACAAACAGACACTTCAATTTTATATATGTATTAGTATAGATTAAAAAAATATTTTAACAGTTCCAATACTCTTTAAATGGCAAAATATTGGAAAAAACGCAAAAGAAACTAGGAGAAAAACTAAAAGCTAGACCTCACAGCAATGACGTCTGTCAACGTCGTATCGAAAAAGAACATATTTTATTTCCGAAAAATGATATGATTTAACGAAGTGATGATAACCAGAACTGCTTTGAACCTGTGTCACCGGCAGCGACGTCGCCAACACCTGTACGGGTGTACGTTCGGCAGGGGAGAGGCCAATCAGCCCCAAGCTGGGTCCCTGCTGCCGGTGGTCGAGTGCAGCGCAGGAGATCTAGGCAATACAACGCATACCTGTGTTCTTCTGGCCTTTTCATACTCGTCATGGTCTGAATGTGGTACTGTGAAGAGGAAGTTCTCGAAGATAGGATGTCTCAGTAGCTGCTCGCACGTCCACCTTATCATGGGGTCTTTGTCTAGGCATTTCTGGGAAAGAAGGAAACCAAAACTTTAAGAAAAATCCGGATTGACTATCAAAACTTGATGCTGTAAATTCTTGTAAAAGACAATCAAGATTATGAACCTAGGAGCTTAAGGCGCAGCTTACGACAACATAGCTAAAAGAACCTCAACGTTCACTTGAAAAGGCTGTTGTAGTTGGGATAGTTCCTATTGTTACACTGTTTAGTTTTTCTGTACCTGTGTCCCAGCATTGGGAACAAGGACCAAAGCCAGGAATTTGTTTGGTACCCTGAATGAAATTGTTATTATAAGACACCTGAACCGATTTGAATTCTTTTTTTTTTTGATAGAGTATACTTCCAAGTTGGTCCCATAGAAATATTGTCATGATCTGGCCACGACCAGTGGCCCACATTAGCCCTGGATCGTAGCAACTGGACGACATGGGGAGAGGCCTTTGCCCTTCAGTGGGATGACGCAGGCTAACAGTATCAGTATCATTCCACATCTGGGTAAAGTCCCCCGTCCATTCCGTCCATCGGTCATGACTTGTGCGCTATTAGACAAATCCGTCTGTCTCTTGGACACAGCTAATTTTGGAGATTCCTCTCTCTTGAGTCAAGACTTGAACCTTATCTTCGACCTGGACTATCAAAGGACAAACAGATGTAAGAACCACTGTAATTATATCGGTATACTCACATTCATAAAGTCTAACACTAGCTCATTGCAGGAGTACCGCGATGGGATCTTCTTTTCGAGAGGTTCCAGCGTGCTTGGCTCCGGCAGTTCCATGCCCTGCAAACATTGCTTAATAGTTCATAACAATTCAGTCATAGCTATGGCTATGAAAGTATTCCTTTGAGTTAAACTTTATTAACGGACCGTTTGAATTTTCGATCACAGCTGTCAACACTTAAGTACCGACGCCAGCACATCAAGCTACCCAAAACTGTCAAATTTTCCCAATCAACCGTGAACCTAATGCTTTAGCGATAAAGTTGAAAATCTATTAAAGAAATTTGACAGATTGAAGTAGCTAGATGTGCTGGCAGCCTTTTTAAACACTGTTTTAAGCTTTCACGGTTTACAAATAAACTTATACTGTCACTTACGGGATATCTTCCGTGATTGTTCATTATTTTGAGCTCCGGATATTTCGGAAATATCGGATAGTTTCGTAATATCGGGAGCTCAAAATACACCACTATTTTTTAATTAGTACAATAAAAAATGGAACTCTATCCGTACCCGTTACTACCCGTATATTTGTTTAATCAAAAGTCAAAAAAACGAAATCCCAAAATTGTCCACGAAAATTTGTCATAACTGGTAAATTCATAATTGAATCCAATCATTCATAACAATTACCACTAGAAAATTCTACGCACAGTGCTTTTCCATTCCTGTCGCCATTCATAGGTCCCGGCAAACTATATTTCCATAAATTGAGTGACATTTTGGGATATAAACAAACGCTTATAACTTTGCTGTTTATGTATATTATTTATCGAGACTTTACATATAATAACAACACCTTCTCTAATAAGCCCTTTAAGTATTTGTACTAATTAAAAAATAGTGATGTAATGAACAATCACGGAAGATATCCCGTAAGTGACAGTATAAGTTTACTCCTTTTTCTTATGTAGTTTGGCAGAAGTACGTAAATCCAAATGCAGTGATCCGAAAAAAATATTTAGGTAACCAGTTCCCATTCCCAACTCACCTGAAAGAAGGTATTCTGGGAAAATATGGTCATATGCCTGGGCAGGAGATCCCCGAGGGTCTTCCGTATAAGGTACAGCTGGTCGAGGTCACTCTTGCCCGGCCATATCGCTTCGCCCGACAGGAGCTCAGCAAATACACAGCCTGGAAAAATGAAGCGCCTGATCAAATTAAAATTGTATCGAATGGTGACGGATGAATATGCAAATTGCGTCAGGCGTTCGGCGGTAATCATCTGTCTAGCCTTTTCCCAACTATGTTGGGGTCGAATCCCAGTCTAAACTGGGAATCGACCCCAACATAGTTCGATAATCGACCCCAATTCCGGTTAGCCGGATGCAGCTGAATAGTAGTATTTTACATGAAGCGACTGCCTATCTGACCTCTACAACCCAGTAAGTACTGGGTAATACGATACCCCTTCGTAAGACTGGTTGTCGGACTTTTTAGGCCACTGACTACCTGTAACGACTGTCAAAGATCTAAAAATTCCAGCCGGGACCAACAGCTTAACGTATTTTTCGAGGCACGGAGAAAACTCGGTATGTAATGGGTGGTCACCCATCCAAAAACCAACCTAGGTAACGGCACGGCTTAACCTAAAGATCGACCCGAGCGGCTGTTATTATTTAGCCACGAGCTCCTCGTCCCATTACATGAAACTTAAAACATAAATAGCGAAATGTTGGTGTAGTATAAGGTACATCTATGCCTAACCCTTCGGGGACTACAGGAGTGATGCTATGTTAAACTACTTCATTCAGGCAGCAAGTCTGTGGGTAAATTGGAATAGCTAGGCTTGTAAGTCGAGGCCTTGTAATCCTGATAGTCTGCTAACCTATAGTATAGCCCAGACGTTGGCCGGGGCACTGGTGTCGCCGACCAATACTCGTAGTCCGTGACCACTACTTACCCTACCCTCCTATGTGCTCAGCGTGATAAGTCACAGTATACACACCTATAGCCCAGACGTCCACCGGCGTACTGTACATGGTGTCACCGACCAGAAGCTCCGGCGCGCGGTACCACCGCGTCGCCACGTAGTCTGTGTAGCTCTCCCCAGGACCTGGACATGTTGGCAGAAATATTCTTTTAGTTATTGCTTTACTTAGAACATTACTATCAGATTGTCTCCAGACGCTCGACTGGCGCCGTAAGTACTCGTAAAAGGGGAACATAATGCGGAAACATGTAAAGTACGTAAGATCTCATTGAATCCTCACCGGTAGCATTAGCCTGTAATGCAACAGTTTAGATTCAAGAATTAATTTAAAAAAAAAATGAAGAAAGGCGTTTATTCGTGGTGACATTATAGGCATTACAAAAAATGTTACTTCTGCCAAATGTTAAAGCAGTTTTGTGGGCAGCTGTAGCTTTTTTTTTTGGTTGAGTAATCATCTCCCTCCCCCCCACTCTGGGCGGAGCGGAAGGGAGTGTCAGACTTCTACTGACTAAAACCCATCCATGTTCCTTCTTTCCCTTTGTGTACCAGGGCCGCGGTATCTCTTTCGAACAGTCCCGCAGCCCTGGCAGGCATCGGCCCATGCGGACCCCTACATGGTTGCTGACATATCTTTGAGGCGCGCGTGGAACACGAACACGCCGTCGACACGGCCTGTCGTCATAAGACGGCCGGGCAGCTGTAGCTGTATATACAATATTACCTATATTTAATGTCAACTACTCAAATAAAAAATCAAATCCGTTGTGAGGTAATCAGGGGGTCAATGAGGTGTGCCGTAATTAAATCAATGAGTGAGGAGAACCAAACATTACAGCGCGCAACCTGTAAATTGAAACAATTTGTAATAATCACTTGTATCTGTACAGAATAGAATAGAATAATACTTATTTGCTTAAAAACATGGAAAAACAAAAAACAAAACAACACAAAACAAAATCGAATCTTGGATTCTTACATTGCCTGCAGCAAATTTTGAACTTAAGTAAATGAAATCGGTATTCATGAGCTGGTCAAGCGTGATTCGTGTATGAATAAGGAAATCGTTTGACGTCAAAACTAGTAGAAAATTATATTTCACGAATATTTCTATACTATAATATTATAAAGAGGAAAGATCTTTTTGTTTGTTTGTACCGAATAAGCTCCGAAACTACTGGACCGATTTTAACAATTTTTTCACTAATAGAAAGCTAAATTATCAGTAAGTAACATAAGCTATAAATTATATTTATATCATGGAAATTAGCCGAACTATCACAAATTTTGCAGACAACGTCGCGGGCGAAGTGCTAGTCTTTTATAATTTCTCGTTATTACTGGTTGGAATCAGGTTATTTTGAAAGAAATTATAAGAACAAACAAAAGAACCTTTGTACGTTCTACATTATTGCTAAAACATATGAAATAACTGCACCTCAACAACGCACTGCGCACGTATTTAATATTCCGCAAAGTAACTGTAGCTAGCTAGTAGCCTAGGTGTTTCAACGCATAACATTACAAAAGGCTCTATAAAGGCCAAAGGTAAAGGCTAGGCTACACGACCTACGAATAGATGGTTCTTTGTTGATAGCTTGATTAATTGCCGAAGAACACCCACACAGGATGTAACTTGGAAGCTATAGCCAGTCAGACGGAAGACCTTGGTTATTTTTAGCATTCCGTGAGTGTGTGCTAAGCTTGTGTAAGATGTTTGCATAAATATTGCGTTAAAGAAAGGTATTTTTGTTCTTGATTGACAGCTTGCTTCTTTGACCTTGTTTTATTTAAAGAAAGTGTTGTCGACAAAGAATTGCTTTCTATAAATTTCTCTTGTTTAAAACACATAAAATACAACATTGGGTAGATTTATTATGACTAGCAACCCGTCCCGGCTTCGCACGGGTGCAATATATACATATAAAACTTCCTCTTGAATCACTCTATCTATTAAAAAAACCGCATCAGAATCCGATACGTAGTTTAAAAGATCTTTGCATACATAGGGACAGACAGCGGGAAGCGACATTGTTTTATACTATAGAGTGATAGTGATTTTAAATAAGCACTAGGAGAAGATTATTTCGAAATCAATCCGTCGGGTTTAAGAAATAAGTTTATATTGTAGGTAAATCAACATATCGGACAGTCACTGTTGATGTCCTTCAATTAAAATTAATCATTGGAAGCTCCACCCCTTAATCCATGAAGGAAGACCGTGAACTCAAGCCCAGTGTCGAATAAGGTCGCTGCCTAAAGCTGGTTTATTTATGTTTCTTAATAAAATATTAGAATCCACCCTATAATCTAGTAAGACCATGAATTAAAATAATAGCTTATACTGAACGTTTTGTAATAGGCTACCGCTCGATAAAGCCTTGCTCTTGGCAATGCGATAGTGTTCAAGGCTGATGCGGTTTTTATGAATTTTGCAGTAAGTATTTAAAATAAGGTAGTTGTGTGGAGTGCAAGGAACATGAACGCAGCAGGTGTGGCCCGTAAAGTTTGGAGAATAAATGAAAGTCACCATCATCTGCCTAGCTTTTTCCCAACTATGTTGGAGACGGCTTCCACTCTAACCGGATGCAACTGAATAGCAGTATTATACATGGAGTGACTGCCTATCTGACCTCCGCAACTCATTAGTACTGAGCAGTAAGATACCCCTTGGTAAGTCTAGTTGTCAGATTTTCAGACAACTGACTACAACGACTGTCAAAGATCTACAATTGACATCGGGCCAACGAGTTAAAGTGCTTTCCGAGGCACGGAGGAAACTCGGCATGTAATAGATGGTCACCCATCCACAGACCGACCTTAGCAAACGGGTTAACAGCTATGGGTGACTAACAAGAGAAGGGGAAAACTAAACAAACGGTAGAACGACTGTGATAGATAATATGGCTAGAATGGACATGTGATGCAGAGGAATGAGAACAATGTTTCGATAAGAGTGGGGGCAGACCAAACAAATAATGGATGGACTGTGTGAAAGATGATATCGTCAGGGGTTGACTACTCAGATGATGATAACGGAGAAGCATAGAAGAAGAAAAGACATGCTGCAAATAAATTACAATTTTTTTTTTTCGTTTGGGTTGTGCCTAATTTGCAGTCAGACTTGGCTTTACATGCCGTCGAGAAAAAACACCTCAGGCATGCTGGTTTCCTCACGTTGTTTTCCTTCACCGAAGCTAGTGAAAATTATACAATACGCACATGAATCCGAAAAATCAAGAGGTGGTTGGGTTCGAAATCGAGACCCATGACTTGACAGTCCGACGGTCACACCAATAGACTATCAGACTGATTTGAAATAAGGACAGGAGAATGATCACGAAATGTATTTTAAGTTTTTACACGATACCATGTAGTATCTCAAAACCTAGCCATATTGTGAAAGTGCAAGTATTCTACTTAGAAGCTGCTAGTTTTCGCAATGCATCCGTGCATTGCAAAAACTTTTGACATTCAGCTCTCACAAGTATGCTAGGGTCGTCAGGACTTTCTCGCTTACTTCTTGATTTCATTAAGTGAATGCGTTTGATTTATTTTGTGATCTATAGTCATACATTGGTGAAAGCAGCAAGAATTCTTTTCTTATGCTACTAGAATAAAAAACACGTTGGCATGTAGGAGAGAGGGGAATTATTTGATGAATATCTTGTTTGACTGAGTAGGTAAGTAATTATTGAATAATTAACAAAAGTGATTTTTTAAATTAATTCAGTATACAATGCACATTATCCACAAACTACTAATAGATCTAAAATAATAATTAAAATATGTAGGCACAAGTATAAAAATTGAAAAAGAATTACAGGGCATCAAAAAATTCGTCCACATCACTGTCAATAGGAAAAGTGCCCAGAAGGCTGGCAACATTGCCACGTTGGATGTGAATGCAAAAGTAAATCGTAGGTTTACAAAATAACATAAGATATGCCATAGAACGTTTAAATTCTCTCGGCTGGATCTTTTCAACGAGTGAGATAAGAAAGAAAGTTATACAATATTTCTTTCTTTTTAATATCACATCAGACAAGACTGCAAATCCCAAAACGAACATTCCACAACATAAATCATAGACAAGACATAGATCATTTAGATACCAGGGCTCGCTATTTATTGCGTGATTTCACACAATCGCTCCGAAGAAGTGCCAAGTTGACTGACCTACACAATACTACATCAGTTCAGCCATGAACGAATAACGAACGGTAGGTATTGACCTATTGGGTTCATACATTGCGAGACAATGTAAATACAGACGCAACGTGAACTAGTAAATAGCCCTACGCTGCCAGCAAATGTTTAGTTTACTGTCATAGTTCTAGTACAAGGTGGAAGGGATAACGACACCGAAATATTTCGTCGGTTATTAAATAAATAGTACATTTTGGTATAAGTGGGGAAACTTTGTTATTGCATTCGAGGCGGAATTAACACCCGAGCTGCAGGCGAGGTTGTTAGGGAGCCGACAACTTTTGTAAGAAATCAAACGACGTTTGTCAACACACATCGAAGAAATAAAATATTAGAATGGAAAGTACTATTTTTGTTAGGAATTATTAGGAAACTATGATTTAATTTGCTGTTTTTCCGCGCTCTGCTTTCGCCAGGTTGCAGAAGAAGCAAAGGCATAGCCGCTAAACAGTCTAATATGTAAAATTTTAAGCATGTATTTAACGCGGCGACAAACTAATCTGATTTAGGGTTTTAAAAATAATTAAAATGGGTAGCAAAAATAATAGGTTGGGAGCTACAGTGAAATTCAATCAGTTCAATACGATCAGTGTGATAATTCAAGGACTCTGAAAAAAAACCTAAAACAAGGTTATTAAGCACTAGATTGTAGCTAAGGCGTAGTCGACGTAGCCCCGCTGGGCGGAGCTCCCGTTTCTGTTTGCAGGGTTTAAAGTAACCTTTCACGAAGGGGATTCCGGGGTCTTACCCCCGCCATCCACTTCGAACCTAACCTGTCCGAGTCGGGGTCACAAGTCTCTCTCAGCCTTCGCTCGCTCTTGCTTCCTATATTCTCCTTGCCGCAATGACCGGATAAATCGTTACTTACTTGGTACAACAGTCGCCCAGTCAGTATATTGGTCGCCAATTAAATTTTTATTCGCCCGATTAATAATTTCCCATAATTTCATAATAAATAGGCTGCCTTAGAGATGCTGGGGTACGGTTGATGGCTGGCCGTTTTATGAAATGCGACTTAAGCACAACTATGAGATTATACGATAACGTTGCGGTTTAAAAGAAGACGTACTGACAAAAATTGAAAAGAGTATGCTTAATGGTTTGGTCATGTGGAGAGGCGACTAACAAAAGGTATTTACAAGGCAGATGTGAGTGGCAACGTCGGAAGGGGACGCCCTAGAAGGACACACACTGACCCTATCCTTATGGGTGGGGTTCTTCAGAAAGGCCGGGTGCGTAGATCTTGTGCTTGCACGCTCTAAATGACACTGCTGACAGGATCGATTTATTTTCCAGCTCTTTTAATGAATTCACGAAAATATTGTATGTATTTAACATAGTAATATAAGATAGTTTAATTTGGGACCACGCTAACGCATTAGGATTTACCTGTAATGTTAGTAGTGTTTGTGATAAATAAATAAATGTATGAACGTAGAAGAGGCAAAAGGAGTACGTAAGGATTGTAGCAGGTGGCGTCCTGTGGTTTCTGCCTACCCCCATGGTAAAAAGGCAAGAGTTTATGTATGTGTCGGATCCGGTAATTAGTACAGACATAAAATGAGTCGCAAGCGCGCCAGTGGTGATATCACGCGACCTTTTTTACCAGTCTACCCACACCACAGCGTGCTTCTACAGAGCCCTGATGTTTACAGCTTGAGGCGAGGACGACAGTCAATGTCTGATCGCGGCGGAGTTGAGACGTCTTGGAACTGTACCCGATTCATTGTGCCCCATGTTATTGTGTTAAGTTGTAATTTCAAGTAATTTGTTAGTTTAATAGAAACAGTGTATCGCACCCACTGTATTTTCATAGCACGAAACCCATCGTCTGCCCACATGATGTACGAGCCTAACGGAATAAATCCTGACATATCCGACATATGTATGTATGTAAAAATGTGGATGTATCTACTATATTAACCTTCACCCCTGTCTACCCTTTGACGTTTTAAAGATCTAAACACATAAAATAATGAGTACCTATAAGCGTAGGTGCTATAGGAACTTAATCAAATTAACTGATCATAATCTAACTCGATGTTTTACGTTCAAACGACATGATGGCGTGATTTGATTTGTGTTTGTCTGGTTCGTAGACACCTTTGATTAACTACCATGAATGAAAATTACGACATGTAACATGAGAATATAATATAGCGCCTGTATTCTCCGAAGGGTTAGGCAGGAGTGCATATAATGGGTGTAAAAAATCCCTTAACGAAGCCGAAAGGCACTGTAAAAAAGTGCCTTTCGGCTTTGCGATTTTTATTTGTTGTAGACTTTATATTTAGAAAATTCTTGTTTCGGAGATATTGGGGGTCAAAGTTACAATTTTTTCATAAGTTTAAAAAAAAAATACAAGTTTTTAATGTTATAACTTTACTTTAAGTAATTCAATGCATCCACCAGCACAATGTTTTGAGTGCGTGATATCGAGTCCTACCATAAAATGTGAATTTTCAGCCCAAAAAAAAGTCGTTTCCCAGCAATAATTTTTGCGTAGAGTTACTTAGTTTGATGTACAGAATGCTTGGTTGACGGCTTCGTGAAGGGCCCGTTTACACTTTGTGTAGTAGCTACACATATCGCCAGTTATGTTTAAGTTTCACGTAGGTAATAGAGGCGAGCCTATTACCATCAACCGGGTGCAAAATATACAGACTTACGAATTGAGAAATTAGATGGGAAACATCAACAAGAACACTTTTCGTCTGGGAGTTGTACCCAGATCTAATGCTCAACAGTAGCGCTTGTGAGCACTCAAATAACGAAGCCTCTCTGCATACTTTTTGGTCGCAAAAGTACTAATCGAAACCTCACCTGCCAGCCTTTTCCCAACTATGTTGGGGTCGGCTTCCAGTCTAACCGGATGCAACTGAATACCGGTATTTTCCATGGAGCGACTGCCTATCTGACCTCCACAACCCAGTTAGTGCTGGGTAATATGATATAAATAAATAATAATAATAAAGATTATTTGGAACAACTTAAGTTATACAGGTCACGCGCAGCTATCAACGCCCAATTCAAAAGACATAGAATAGACATTGTTCCAGATTAACCTAAAAGAAGTTAAATTTTAAATTGACAAAACAAAGGGAATGAAAATACTACAAAAAATATATAATAATGTACCCCTTGGTTAATCTGGTTGTTAGATATTCAGGTCACTGACAACCTGTAACGACTGTCAAAGATCTACAATGACAGCCGGGACCAACGGCTTAACGTGCTTTCCGACGCACGGAGGAAACTCGGTGGTCATATCCACAGACCAACCTTGGCAAGCGCGACTTAACCTGAAGATTGATCCGAGCGGCTGTTATTATATATATAGCCACGAGCTCCTCCAAAAACACTAATCGATACATTGTCTAAATATTGAATCCAGACGAACAAATTACCCAATCATTGAACTTTTAAAGCTGAAATCGATATAATTTTTCATGCTTACGTGAAGTTGAAATAACCTGAGTCATGCGACGTATGTATTTATTTACCTATGGGTATGTATTAGGTACGGTATGGGACGACCGTACATATCGAATATAGCTATTAATAAAAACGTATTACGGTATTTGTGCAGCTATTTGAAGGTGAATGGGGAGTTAGCGAGTGTTTTTATAGCTATGTACATTTTTCATTAGAACTTAAGCTCTTGATTATTCTAGAAGCTTGAAGACTGAATCGAATGAACAAAATGCATTTAAAAACAAAACCTTATGAACCTATAATAAGGTGAAGAAGTTTTAATTGGACATTCTTTGTTGAACAACATAACCACTGGGTTTGTAGCTATTTTTTGGAATTTCTGTTAATAACTTTATGGAACAATTAAGTTTTTCCAACCAGTCTATTCTTGTACATAGTGGCACCCGATACACACTGGCACCCGAAATCAATATTTTACTTTGGGAATTGACTTTAAAATAAAAAAAAAGAATAATCACAATCCCATACTCTTCTAAATTTAAAAAAGAATAACGGCAATACTATGCTCATTTACATCCACAAACGAAAAGAAAACATCACCATTTTTCCAAAAATCGTTTCCCTAATTTGAATCCAATCGGGGTTACAGTAAAATTATGCACATGATACAAAATTATGCGTACCAACGTAATATTCTCTACCCGACGTAATGTCGTCGATATGACCTGTATCTGTCGGTTAGATCGACGAAAGAGGCCGATCGTCGATAAGGCACAGCCTGGAAAACGGTCTACTTTAGTTATCGCTCACCTAGATCGAGGTAGGCCAGGAAGTGGACAGGGCGCGGAGTTTAAACTATTAGAGCCTCAATAGCGTAACATACTTTGCGATCATGACTAAGAACTATTATTTTGAAAGAAATTCGTCTTGTTGGTGGAATGGTCATGCGACCATTCCACCAACAAGACGAATTTCTCTGCGCGACTGCGGAGCATGAGATGGCGAAATTTGGGTGTAGTCTTAGGTACGCCTAGCCCTTCGGAGATTACAAGCGTGATGTTATGATTAAGTTGGATAAGATACGTACATTCATAAATGATCACATTGCATTAACTAATAGAAATAAAAGTAATTTGTAATGTATTGCTTCTTGAATTTTATAAAATTCGGCTACTCGATCGATAACTTAAAACGCAATGCATATTGTCGAAATTTGAAAATGAATACCATGGTGAATGTGTAAATTTGATAAATTTTGATAAAGTTAAATTAATAACCATTCGGTATTCATCATTTTTGAGACGCGGTAAAGGTAAGTTCGTTCGATCGTTTCGTAGTTAGTTTCATGCCACGTTCATCTAATGATCGGAGGTACGATGGCTTAGCAGGCCATGAGCATACCCAGGTTTGGTAGATATTATTGGCTTTTTGCTTCTGGAATTTCTTAGTAGTAGCCCAGACTACTCCGCGTCACGTTATTTAACCAATCGATAGGTCTGTGTCCTGAAAAGGGGTCAGCCGCTCGGTCAAAACTACAATATTTTCAGTTAAATTACGCAGTAGACAGTGCTATAGTATTACCACTTTTAGTGTGCAGTTCAAGGTGGCGCTGCTTGTCAAGAAAATATGCATCGATATGTCAAACGTGGTACAATTCTATTAGTTCTATATAAGCTGGTTGAAGTGTAGAAGGATCTTTGAGCGTGTGAGTGACATTGACATGGATGCGTTATCAATAAACATGTGAAATAGTTTTTAAACTTAGCATTGACATGTTAAAATATTCATTCACATTTAATTCGGTACGTGGTCCAATTATAGCAAATTATACATTTAAATGGAACTCATTAACATCAGATTGACCTTATAAAAGAGTGCGACACACTTTGAGTGACTTTTAAATTTAAATGAATGACTGCAGGTATTGATTCTGTTACCGTCTGCTGGTGGCGACAATGACCTGTTTACATATACTAAATGTATTGCTTTGATCATCATCATCTGTCTAGCCTTTTCCCAACTACGTTGGGGTCGGCTTCCAGTTTAACTGGATGCAGCTGAATACCAGTATTTTACATGAAGCGACTACCTATCTGACCTCCACAACCTAGTTAGTACTGGGATTACCCAGTACACATACGATACCCCTTGGTAATGTATACTTTGATGAGGACAGTTAATACAAAGCGGTTTGTTTATTTCGGTTTTGAAGATTTACTTTCTTTTTAATCACTCTCTCATTACTGACAATTGTTATAGATCTTTGACAGTCGTTACAGGTAGGTAGTTACCAAAAAGTGTGACAACCAGTCTTACCAAGGGTTACTGTATTAGCCAGTAGTAACTGGGTCTTGGAGGTCACATAGGCAATATAAGATTCTAAACTATCATGGTCACTAACATTATCATTAACACTAGAAACGGGATATTTACCATATTTACTGATTTGTTTGAGTTCCCAATATTTCGGCGCAGACACACATGGTAAACAACAATAACAACAAACAACATCAACAAACAACAACAACAAACAACAACAACAACAACAAACAACAACTACAAACAACAACAACAAACAACAACATGGCAACATGGTAACATGGTAAATATCCCGTTTCTAGTGTTAATGATAATGTCACATGGGCAGTCGCTCCATATAAAATCATCCGTTTAGACTGCAAGCCGACCCCAACATAGTTGGGAAAGGGCTAGGCAGACGATGATGATGCCTTATGTTGAAATTGTTTTTAATTTATCATGAACATTTCTTTCCATTGTTATGACTGACTGTGTTAATTACCTACTGATAATGTACTGTGGGCGTGGACAACGTAGGTGGTACGAACATACTGCGTAATACTGTAAACATACGTACTCCCGACTTTACTGATGGTCTACATCCACACTTTTCACCCTTATACCCTAAGTTATAAGGTTTAAAAACCGTCGACCGTCACTGAACTCATCATCATAAACATTTCAGCTGAAAGACGTCCACTGCTGGACATAAGCCTCCCCCAAGTGTCGCCACATCGACCGGCCCCGTGCGACTCGCATCCAACTGATCCCGCAACCTTCACCAGGTCATCGGTCCACCTAGTGGGAGGCCTTCCAGCGTAACGTCTTCCGGTTCGCGGTCGCCACTCCAGAGCTTTTCGGCCCCATCGGCCATCCGTTCTGCGAGCAATGTACCCTGCCCACTGCCACTTAAGTTTGGCTATTCTTCGGGCTACGTCGGTAACGTTGGTTCTCTTGCGGATGTCCTTATTTCTGATTTCAGTGAATTCGGGAGTACATATGTATTACTTGATAACATCAAATGTCAAGTAATAATGATACGACTAAACAACCGACAACTAAGCTATAACAAACTAAAATAATAAGTAGGTACGGTCAATCAATTATTTACCGTACACCGCGGTGCTATATCGGTGCGTATCGGTTTGAACTCATATGACTCATTCATGTGTCAACAGACAGAGGGTTTAGACAAAATTACATTCTATTAGCGAAAAGGACGATTGAAAGTCGTCGTAAGCTGCGGACAGCTTAAGACAACCCTCTTACATCAGCCAGGCTGCTGCAAATGAATTATCAAGTAGCCAAACGACGGCCACATCAAATAGGTGACAAACTCATTTTGTTAGAATCAACCGTTTTGGAACTCCCAGTTATTGTCTGCTACGGCAAGTGCGCGAGAACCGAGGGCAGACTCATACATATGCTTTGTCTTGCTCTGGCTGACGTCCTTGGCCTCCCAGTGCGCGGGCTCTAATATACCATTATACATCGAAGTGGGTGCCGCAGCCAGGCTACCTAGTCCGCGGTTGCTCTAAGGCAATCCTGTTAAAAGGCATTTGTCGCTTGTCTAGCCTCTCAGCCTCCGTTCACGGCCTCAGACGACTTTGCGTCAAGTCGTCAATTGAAACGCGCTCTCGTCACTTGTTTCCTCCGTGCGAGGACCTTCGTTAAGCATCAAATGCTTTATTTTTTTTTTCTCCGATGTCACTATCGTCGTCGTCGTTGTCGCTTGTAGTTAGATTACATAATAAGCCTATAATGTGTGTTCCCACTGCTGGGATACAAGCCTCCTCTCTATGGGAGAGAGTGGGCTGTAATCCATCACGCGGGTCCAGTGCGGGTTGGTAGATGTCACATGTCTTCAAGTTTTTGGTTGTAGGACATGCCAGTCTCCTCACGATGTTTTCCTTCACCGTTTTGAGAGCACTGGTGATGTTTTAAATTATACAACATAATGCGCCTGCCTGGATTCTAAAACACGACCTTCAACTACCACTGCTCTCAATTTAGAATAAAATATCAAAATTAGATAGTTACTAGCTCTCCTGCGCACATCAACGCCGAAGGGGATCATGGTGTGGACGGAGTACTCCGACGAACAGCTGCCACCTGGAGGAGGATAGAGTATTAGGGATGGGATAGGATAGGCGCTAGGAATTGGCAGGAGGTTGATCAGGTACAGTTCTGAAGGGTCAGAGCGGAGCAGCTAAGCCGCTTATTCGGAATGACAGACGCAGTGACACGGCTGCTTTCTATACAACATTAGTTTTAGTATACGCGAAACCAGATACACGTGTCTAGTATGTTTATGTAAAGAATCTATGTACAAAATTTCAAAACTGTATCATGAAAATCACAAAGTTATAAGCTTGTTCTGTTACCTAGTTGCCACACAAAAACGTTGTCACCACGCAGCGCGCGCCTCCAGCGTCGTTTTGAGCTCATTGATAATAATAATTTGGCAGTAGGTACCTAAATTAGTGCGAAAGGTACTCAAAGTCGCTTGATGTCCAACTTTTACCTTTTAAAATATTTTTGGGAAAAAATATAACAAGGTTTAAAAATTATTGGAATTGATTCAGTTACTTATTCTGAACAAACTATATCCAGGTTTCGCAAATACTAAAAATAATGTTGTATAACTTTATGAAATGGCAATATAGGTGACCATGTTGCCATACGTACGCAGTATCAAGTTTGGGTAGCTTTGTCGCTGGTTAGCGGGTATGAACATCTTCGGTATCATACTTTAATGAGGAAATAGGATAAACTAGTAGATTTTATGTCTATTCTCCCCAGCCCCCGTAACATGACCACCGTAGACAAGGATTTCTTTGACGTAAGAATCGACAAAATGATAGATTGTGTCGACACAATGACAGATTTCTTTGCACTATCTGTCATTTTGTCGATTCTTCCGTTAAAGAAATCCTTGTCTATTAGTTAGAGTGAGTTATTTTTTAATCATTTGAAAAAATCTCATAATATTCGTACTAGCTAACAATTTGCATCAACTATTTGCATGTTCATAAAATAATTTAATGGCAATACTGAATACTCGTAAACTGCAATAACAAATACTCGATTCCATTGTCCGATAAGGTGTGAAAATTTACAACAACTTGACCTCATTTCTAAATGGGTTACATTATAAAGACACACATCAATTTTAAAATAAATTGCAAAGAAATAAATCATTATCAGCTGAGGCCGTATTACGAACCGTTTATTACGCACTATCCCCCATAACCAAGAATAATTAGATAATACTTACCTAAGTTAATATTGAGGTATTACTATGATAAGTTCATTTTAAAGTTTCATATCCTACACTAGTACAGAATTCAAGAACATCAGTATGAGAACTCACAGTGACACCAGGGGGGCTACTATGACGTCTTAAAGTACGAGTAATTCCAGTGTGGGAAAGAGACAAGCTAAGCTAAGTTGTCTAGCGCCATCTCTTTCCCACACTGGAATTACCCCTGCTTTAAGACCTCATGGTAGGCCACCAGGGACGGATAATGGCACAATAAATTATTATACTTAAAAAAAAACTAAAAAGCACGCCTTAGAGTGACGTAATTTTTTCTCGCATTTTTCTCAGCAAACCCTTTCATTTGATACCCATATCCTGGGAATGCATAAAAAATAACTAGTCCGCCATCTTTGGGAGTCCGCCATATTGGATTTAGAATGACATCACTTAGCTGACCATGCAATGTCATCCAAACTAAACATGTATTCAAAATTTTAGCTCAATCGGAAACCGTGAAGTGAATCAAATTTAACTTCTAAGATTTGTTTACATATTTAGTTTCAGATAAAGCTAGTGAAAGCGTGTTAAATATGAGTAGGCCTATTACTACGCAATAGGTGTGACCAGGCTTCCAGTACTGATGATGATGTATACCTACGCCCTGATCATCCCATCGAAGCCAAAGTCGCGGTTTGACGAGCTTTACGGATTTCGTGGAAACTTGGCACACAGGTGGACAATGGTCTGACTTAGGAGAAGAATACCTTTTATCCCGGTTCCTAGTACGTTCCCGTGGGATAATTTCTGACCCCATTCGGGTTGCGCCAAAAGCTAATAGTTTACTTATTTTCAAGGCAATGGAAAATATATTGATGTTAAATGAGTTGGGCCCAGTGGCTAGTCTTCATCATCATCATCATCATTTCAGCCGAAAAGTCCACTGCTGGACATAGGCCTCCCCCAAGAAGGGGGGTTTTGCCATAATCGCCACGCTTGGCAGGCGGGTTGGCGATCGCAGTATGGTTGTTGTAGAATCAGAGAACGCTGCTGCCCATTCTCTGGTAAGTCCCTTAGTCGCCTCTTACGACACCCACGGGAAGATATGGGATGGTGCTATTCTTTACGTCCGGACACCATACAGAACAAGTGGCTAGTCTTACTACTTACTATTATAAATGCGAAAGTTTGAATGGATGGATGTTTGTTACTCAACCATGCCAGAACGGCTTATCGGATCTGCATGAAAGCGCAGAGATAGACAGCACCTATTTTTTCACACGAACGAAGTCACGGGCAACAGCTAGTGGTAAATAAAACCAGACAATACGCACTGATCATCCTAGCGAAGCCAAAATCGCACAGTTTGACGACCCCCTCACTGGTCAGCAATATGTTCTCTGGTTTGACGTCTCTGTGGATGCAGTTGTGTCGGTGGCAGTACGCCACGCCCTGCAGCGTCTGCCAGATGATCTGCTTCGACAGTAGCTCTGGACAGCCCTGGAATAAGAGCACTTTTTAATGGGGCGGCAGAGCAAGCGTTCATGTAGTTGAGAAAAATACTAATGTAACACCTAGCGCTCGATTTAAACGCAAAGATTATTTCCTCTTTACAAAACTATTTCTAACTTGGGTTTCAAGCCTAAACATAAGGTTTAATCCAAAGTGCGACCGGCACCGGTCGCGTGCGTTTTAGACCGGCCGTAACAAGCTTTGACGCGCGACCGGTACTCGCCTCGTTCTAAACACTCCCTAAGCTGTAATGGTCGTCGCGTCAACCGTCACGTTGGACGCGCGGGTGGCGGTCAAGCGTGTCTACTGGTGCACGTTGAAAAGTGATCGCTATCGCACACGTTCATGAACATCGAAACGAGCAACCGTCGCACGCGTCCCTCTGAAGTAAGCTGAAATATGATTTTTTTTAACTTTTTTCTGACAAACGCTCTCAATATAAAATTGGCTAAGTTGTCAATTTTGTAGTTTGGGCTCAATTAAAACTTAATTTTGGTGAAATTCAAAAATGCCTCGACTGTTTAATCAGTTTCTGGGAGTCAGGGATAAGATAACCCTTGTAAATTAAGTTCCGACGGCGACACATTGAACTATAGAAATTCAGTATAACCTAACCTCGCTTTGTATAGACTTCCCGTACAATGAGAGATCAGCTTAATTTGGTTTTTTTTGGTTAACCTAAAAAGTCTGATAGGCTGACTGGGCTTTATTTAGGTTACTACCATTTATATTCCTTATATTTACCCGTTACACATAACACTATTGTTTTTTTTTTATGCTCTATTTTCTTTTTATAGGAAATTAAAACCATTATTAAAATAAGGAAGCTATGATTTCAACTCGTCCTGAGTCTCAACATCGCTCGTAGCATTCGCCTACGCAGTTTGCTACGCGTAGCGCTTGCTACGCGCTACGGTAAAGCGCTACGAGCGCCAAGCAAAAATTAATTATGTTTTTTTATAGTACAGGTAACTTACGCTAAAAGTGTCAACCTCGGAATAAGTTTAAATCTTTATATTGGCATTCTAAAATTTGTATCAAAAGTCTCATTAAATTTCGTGTCTGCGTCTTAAGTTATTAAAGGCCAAAGGTCGCAAGAAATCTTTTTTTTTAAATATCCCCTTAAGTAAATCACTGTAAGACAATGGTTGATGAGATATTTTTGTTTCTATAGCCGTAAAAATTACGTCCCCATTTTTCAAATATGAAGAAGAAAATTCTGAAAAATGTGGGTTTGTAGAACATAAAAAGAACTTTCAACGAAAATTGCTTTGAATAATATTTCATGTTTAGCTTTTGAGATATATGACTGCAGCAGTAACGTTGTTTTTCATTAACATATTGTAAAACAAATTTAGTTTTGCGGTAGAGTGTCAATTTACATACGGGGTGGAAGGGACACCGAAGCGAAAACGGTTACCACGTATTCAGTATATCATTCTCAGCCCCCCTACATAGAAATTATTCATCGGTTATTAAAAAAAAACAGCTGTTTTCTACAAAAGTGCAATACCTACACGGTCAAAATGTATGGAACAGCTGATTTTTTTTTAATAACCGTTGAAAAATTTCTATGTAGTTCCGTAGTCGGGCAAAAAAAACACCGGGCCGTCAGGGGCGCCTGGCAGATGTAAAACAGCCCTGTTAATATTAGAATTCGTAATTAATAAAAACCTGCAATAAAAAAAAATTGAGTTTCATATAAAACCGAAAACTTTAGGCGCCATCTTGGATTTTCATCTACCCATGTGGATAATAGATCAACAATCAATCCAAAAAAAACTTTATTTTAATGGTAAAAGGTTGATTTTACAACGGAGTCGAGGGGGCATCACGCCATGACAGCGTCATGCCATTTTCGACCACGGCATACGAGTCGGTTTTACTGTTAAGGCGCACCTATAGATGTTTCACATCAAAAAATGAAGTTATACTTATGAGCTTTCATCCAAAAAGTTGGCAACGTCGCAAATAGCTGTCAAATATTTACCTGTAATAATTAATTTGGGAATATTACTGCATAGAAATTAAGAATTATGGCTAACTAGTGAACTAGAATATTAATAATGAATTGCAATTAAAACACTGAATTTGATGTTGTAACTGTTTTAGGTGTAAAAAAGGCATTTGGAAAGTTTCCAAATACTTTTTCTACATTTAAAACTAAATATTCGGTGTTACGATATTAATTATTGCATTTTATAATCAATACACTAGTTAGCCATATTTCTTATTTATATGTAGTAATATTGCCAAATTAAACAAAACAGCGAAATTTTTACAGCTATTTGCGATGTTGCCCACTTTCTGTACAAGCGCTCTTAAAACACACTCGAACGTTGCACCATGATGTTAGGTAGGGGTTCGTTCTCGTAAAAGATTAGCAGCCGCGGTCGTTGCATGCCACTGCGGCTCTTAATGCGGTCGGAACGTTCAACCGCCTCGCTAATGTTCACAGTCATTACTGTTAGGAAATTGACTGTTACCGGTAACTGGGAACCATTTTTGTTTTACAAGCTAGTTAGTGGCTATAAAATGAACGGATAAACCGTTTAGTTATTCGTTATTTAAGGGTTCAAATGTTTTCATTCTAGGAATTCTGAATATTTGGGGGGTTGGGGAGTACAACTGTACAGGGAGAGTGAATGGAGCTGAAGATTGAGAAATATGTGTTTAGAATTCATGGAAAATTATGCTTTTTGCATGATCTTAAGTTTCGCTATTGATGTTAATAATCATACTTATTTTGTAAAAATTTGATAGGACAGAAAGTCCGTAATTTATCTATGTCTGGGGTAATTCAAAGTAGACTTTATAATTAATTAATTCGAGGAGGATGTGGCTAAATAGTAAAAGCAGCACGGGTTGATCTTCAAGGTTAAGCCGCGCTTGCCAAGGTCGGTCTGTGGATGGGTGACCATCATTACATACCGAGTTTCCTCCGTGCCTCGAAAAGCACGTTAAGCCATTGGTATCAACTATCAACCAACGGTTACCAATGGGTACCGTATCACGCAGTACTTAATGGGTTGTGGAAGTCAGACAGGCAGTCGCTCCATGTAAAATACTGGTATTCAGTTGCATCCGGTTAGACTGGAAGCCGACCCAATAAATTTGAGAATGATGATGAATTTACAATTAATTTAACACGTTTTGCAAAACTGTTCATTTTTCATGTCATTATTTTACCAAACTTCATTTTGGCCACAACACACTGCTGTCAACCTTCCACAGACTGCGCCAACTGTTCAAGGCTCTAAATATGACGGAACGGAAATGGACCGAAAACGTTCTTTTATCAGCAAAAGAAAGTCTGACCCAATATCGGAGCTTTTGATACTTTGACACCATTTCGATTCGTTTGACACTGCTCTATATTTTTCACACAAAAAACGTTTACATAACAATGCATTTGATGGTTCGGCGATAAATGTCCGGTAGGAGTGACCTAAGTAAGGTCACTTCTTTAAGTGTTTAAGAAAAAACAACTTTAATACCATAAACACAAAGATCTTAGGTAGTGCTACAATTTAAAATCATTTTTATTAATTTTTCAATGGGTACCTAAATCATTTTGGCATAAAGTTTAAATTCGTTTATGTGATTCAGAACATGGATACAAACTTTTGAATAGAAATTACCTTCAACTAGCCTGTGAAGAATACGAATGTACAGTTACAAAGAGGTTATGTACACGAAAATGAAACGAAAAATTACATAACAGTGGAAAAACAAACAATCCCGAAAATTCTTACACGAAATTGCAAATATCCACGTTAAACGTGACGTCACAGATCGCGTGACATACAGAGTACGTGTCACGCTGTCCCGCACGTCTACCTGACGTGACAGTCTTGTACGAACCGACAGACATTTATTTTTTTATGTTAATTTAACAAACGTCTACCTCCAGAGACGAGGGTTGAAATTGCAATTTTCGTTGCGAACTTAGCTTGGCAAAAAAGAAACCTTTTAGGAATTTTAATTATGGCTCTTGTAACTACAGAAGAGACATTCTACCGATGTTGGAAAGAAAATAGGTTTTAACGGTGAGGTTAAAAAGAAGCATCTTATTACCCTCTCTCAAAGAAAACACCCTTTTTCGAAGCACTGGGTACGTTGTATGCTAATTATGCTCCTACCCTTTTTTACCCGACTGCGGCGAAAGGAGGGTTATGTTTTTGACCTGTATGTATGTGTGTATATCCGTTTCTATGTTCCCTCGTAACTCCTAAAGAGATGAATGGAATTGGATAAATTATACGTCGTTAGATTCGTCTTGGTGGCGCGAGAGTCACTGGCTACATGGGAATACAGAAAAAAATGAAAATGGCGGATTTCGGGTGCCATTTCATGAAATTCGAATTTTATTTTTATTCCAATACCATCGAGTGGGGTATCAAAACGAAGGGTTTTAAGGGTGATTACAAAAATATATACCACATAATTATATTTTTAAAACTGAAAAGCACCCATTCCATTTTCATAATTTTAAATTCAAATGGGCCCCGCCTGCTTCCAGCCTTTGTTTATAATTTAAAATGTGCTTGTTTTATGCTTTTCAGTTTCTTCAGTACTGTTTTTATTTCCAGCTTTTTAGTTTAGTAACGTGATGTCGGGTTTTTTAGTTTTTTCAACTACTTGTTTTATTTCCTAGAACTGTCATTTGCTAGAGCGAGAAACAGAGCAGGAATGTTATCTCACGCGACAGCATCGACGATGCGTTCGACACGCTGTTTCTTGCTGTAGCACTTAGACAAAATAAAAAACCAAGACATAGCGCTGCGAAGAATACAGTGAAGCATGCGCAAAAACTTCGCCTCGCTCTGTGCATACACGCTCGCACGCACACATTTACATCAAACTACAACTAAACTACGCTCAATAAGTGTACACATGTTTACGAAACCGGCGTCATGTCACTGTTGACAGCTCTGTGTTTTGGTTTTTATTTTTTCTGAGCTCTAGCAGATGACGGTTCACGAGCATGGATAAATGCGATTCCCTGCTGCTAGATGAGGCGCAACCCTTATGTTATTTTTACTGCTGCCTCGGTTTGGTCAAGTGGTTGCATGCAAGCTAAACACCAGGTTTGACTACCAGGTCGGGCAAAGTGTTTTTGAATTTTGCGATGAGGAATTTCCCAGTAGTATCCCCGAGTCAGGATTTGTGTCGGTTGACGGCAATAGGCACCTCCCTATTACTACTTTCATTCCGACAAAATGTTTTCTTCAAGTTTCAATAGCCTCAAATGTTTTCCATATGTCTGAACCCTTATCCACTTAACGTTCAAAGATAAAAATACATCGAAGCCCGCGATAAAATCGATACGAAAGCGCTTAGCCAAAATAGAATCGCGAGTCAAGTTTTTATTTGTTTTGCTTACAATGATGTTTTTGTTCACCTTTGCCATTTTGAACTAAATGGGGTCGTGATGGAAACCCTTTAACTTACAGTAGACAATAAACACAAAATACCTACCTTTCAACTAACATTGTTTAAGATTCGCTCGTGCTATACGGGGTAAGGGACAGCCCTCTGCAAACTGACAGGGTGAATTCAGCTCCTTATTTTGAATGAAAGGTAGGTATTGGAATCCCACTGGAATTTTCTCAGGAAAATTTTCATATTTTTCATCTTTTTTTAGTTACTATTCAATGTAAAATTACATTCCCTGTGCGTAGTACGCCATTTATGTAAATAATACGGCTAAAATCAAAAAACCAACAATGGATGTTGAAATACTCACTAACGAACGACACGTGAAATCAGCTGTTCACTTCATGTCTAACTACAGAGTTCATCGAACACGTCGTCGCGCTTTCCGTTCTCCTCTCTGCGTGTGTTTTGCTACGGTAACAATACTATGCGTATGAGGAAATAAAACAAATCAAATTTATTGGATTCCCATAACGTTCTTGAATAATTTCTTGTACCGGTCATCTTAAATGAGTTACTGAATTCACCCCATCAGTCTGCGGAGGGCTGTCCCTTACACCCTGTATGAGTACGAGCTTGCGCTCCATGACTCGAGTAGTCGATGTTGGAGAAAAAAACCAGGCTGAAGTGGAAGTGAGCTGGTGGTGCCACACGAATGCACCCGAAGTGACATCGCTGCCGAGGTAGACCGCGGCGAAAAAGGTGTGACTTAAGGGCGAAGCCCGCAAATATCAAATTTTATTACGTTTTTTTGCAATTTGCAGGTCAGCTAAATAAGTAAGTAGATAAGTATATTTTATTCGAAATTCCAACGGATTCTAATTTCAGAAAAATGATGTCAATATTCGCTAGTTCACCAGGTAGTTTGGTACCATGCTGCGTGTCCGTGTGATCAATTAATTCTATAGCCGTTTATTTAATATTCCATTTCCGAAAAACTTAAATATACATTTTATATATAAATATATACAACATTATTTTTAGTATATGCGAAACCTGAATATAGTTTGTTCAGAATAAGTAACTGAATCGATTCCAATCATTTTTAAACCATGTTATATTTTGTCCCAAAAATATTTAAAAAAAGTTACAAGTTGGACACCGAGCGACATTATGTACCTATCGCAATTATTTAGATACCTACTGCCAAATTATTATTATCAATGAGCTCAAGACGACGCTAGAGGCGCGCGCGCGGTCGCGCTGCGTGTTGACCATATTTTTGTGCGGACAACCAGGTAACAGAACAACCTTATAACTTTGTGATTTTTCATTATACAGTTTTGAAATTTTGTACATAGATTCTTTACATAAAAATACTAGACACGTGTTTCAGGTTTCGCATATACTAAAACTAAAATGTTGTATAATGATAAGTTTTTGGTGCTACTTACCATCAAGGTGAAAAATTACATTATTTATCTAAGTCAAGAGATACTTACTGTTATCCACGTGCAGTATATACAGGGTGATTGGTAATTTGGTGCATTTTTAATATACCAGCAAAAAACTTTTAAAGTTCGATTTTTCCAAAACATCCCAGTTTGGACCCTAAGCCATTACGATAGCTTGGGGTCCAAATTGTTATAAATTAGATATAACATACACATACACCACACCTGTACTCCTCGAAAGGTAAGGCAGAGGTGTACGTAATACTACAGTCACATTTCGCCAGTTATGTTTAGGACCCATGTAATAGGGGGCGAGCCTATTGCCATCAACCAGGCACAAATTGAGACTCCGATTCAAATTAGATCTAGTATCATATATTTCAAGGTGCACCTAATTACCAATCAACCTGTATACTTCCATCCCTAATATCTAGTTTTATAAATAAATAAATAAATTCATTTAATTCAGATATCACAAATCCATATAAGAATTCTTATAAAATTTGGCATTTAAGTAGAGACCCAGACAAGGACATAAGCTACTTTTCAATCAGTATAATAGAATATAAAAATGAATAGACTCCGCTCCGAACCCAAGTCGGCCGTACCAAAGACAATCTGTTCAGATGTTTAGATCTCAAATGTGCTCCACAGACAATGGCCCATCTTCCATCTTGCGCTGCATGCCCTAACACCTGCGCACTTGACGATCTTATGACTGCATCAGCGAGCGGAGTTCGCATAGCTGAATTTTGGGCAAACAATTAAAAATTTGCCATCGACACGCTAAGAAAAAGACCTGGGGATAGAATTTACAAGAAAGGATTTCTTCTAAATTCTCAGTTAGATCCCTAGGACACAAAAAGAACCTTCTTTCTTTGAATTTCTATCCTTTGCGGTTAAGGCTGGGTGATGCATTATAAAAAAATGCCTTCGACACGCTAAGAAGAATCAGGATAATTGTTTGAAAATAAAAATTAACGCAGACGACGCGTCGTCAAAGACAGCAGCTAATAGAAGATATTTCAAGCGTTTTGAAAACGTGACCACAAAAGTAAATCCCCCGCCAAAGAAATAATGTAGCAATATCGCCTTCATACCATTGTGCATTGTTTTAAACATTGACAATAATAGATAAACATAGTTTGTCATTAACAGAAGACACGTGAGACAATGTCTGATAATATAGGTAATCCATACTAACATGAAGCAAATAAATAAATTTGAAGTGTCTGTTTGCTATTTAAAACTAACAGCTTTTTACTGAATGCATTTATGATGTACGGTACTAATCTATACTAATATTATAAAGCTGAAAGGTTTTTTGTTTGTTTGGTTGAACGCGCTAATCTCAGGAACTAGTGGTTCGAATTGATTTTTTTTTAGTGTTGGATAGCCCATTTATAGAGCAAAGCTATAGGCAATATATCATCACGCTACAACCGTTAGGAGCGGAGCATAAATGAAAAATGTTGCAAAAACGGGGATTTCTTTTTCTGTTAAAGTTACACGAAAATAATGTACCAAAGAATTATTCCTCTTAAAAAGGTCTAAAAAAAGTCCGCGACAGCACATGCCTATATGTTAAGGTTGACTAACAATAACCATTTTTATGATTTTAAAATTTGGTCAAAAATAATGCTTTATTATTTTACGATGGTGTTTTTACCGACATAGTATTAATCCTCATTAAAATAAATATATTAGTCAACTTTAACGTTCAATTGTGACCAAAAATTGTCTTTTACATCATTTAATTTAGATGAATATCTTAGGAAATATCATACAATGCAAATAACTAGCGCAACAAAGTAATATCAAAACGACGACGAGGGTCCATTAGAAGATGACTCAATGGGAAAGTACGCTATACAACATTAGTTTTAGTATATGCGAAACCTGATACACGTGTCTAGTATTTTTATGTAAAGAATCTATGTACAAAATTTCAAAACTGTATCATGAAAAATCACAAAGTTACAGGCTTGTTCTGTTACCTAGTTGTCCGCACAAAATCGTGGTCACCACGCAGCGCGCGCCTCCAGCGTCGTCTTGAGCTTATTGATAATAATAATTTGGCAGTAGGTACCTAAATTACTGCGATAGGTACTCAAAGTCGCTCGGTATCCAGATTTTAACTTTTTTAAATATTTTCCGGAAAAAATATAACATGGGTTACTTATTCTGAACAAACTATATTCAGGTTTCGCATATACTAAAAATAATGTTGCTGCAATAATTATGATGTACAGCACAATCAACAACATAATTATTATTATGTTACTGTAACATAACATTTCGCCTGTATTTCCCAGAAGGGGTAGGCAGAGGTGTACCATTAATAGTACACCCATATTTTGCCAGCAATGTTTAGGTCCCATGTAATAAGGGCCGAGCCTATTATCAATCGGTATCAAAAGTCTTGATAATTTCATCTATTCACAATAACCGTATTTTTAATATTACTTAACCACGAACGAAGCCATGAGCTACGGTGCTCAGACCTGCCCCCGTAGCATGACCACCGTAGACAAGGATTTCTTTGACGGAAGAATCGACAAAATGACAGATAGTGCAAAGAAATCTGTCATTGTGTCGACACAATCTGTCATTTTATCGATTCTTTCGTCAAAGAAATCCTTGTCTACGGTGGTCATGCTACGGGGGCTGGTCGCCTACCCAATGGCAGGACGAAGAATAGCCTTATTGGTGGCTGACTGTACGGTTTTATTTTCTTTAGACTTTCGTCAAATCTTGTCAGTTGTACTAGAGCTTCCTTGCGGGTAGGCGGCAATTAGACAATTCTACTCCCTGATAAAGTTTGATGTTCAAAAGTGTCTTCTTTTACTTTCACTTTGATCATATGACGTCAATGCATCTTCGAATAGCTAATAAAATTTTTACTTAAAACTATTGTGGGAGTTCCTTCCAGACAAGAAAATATACAATTGGCCAATGAATTACTTTAAATAGTGACTGGCGAATCACAAGCAAGATCCCAATCATTTGTCTGCATTTTCCCAACTAAGTTGGAATCGGCTTGAAGTGAATGCCACCTCCTCAACTCAGTTACTGAGTAATACGATGAGCCTTAATACGGTTGATAATGGTTGTCAGACTTTCGTTTTTCTTGCATCAGAATGCACTATCACTTATTTATTAAATTAAATCCCGCCTACCAATAATCAACATGGACACTTGCCTTTTTAGTTCAAATGACTTCAGAAACATGGCCAAACATTGAACGTCGGCTGGGTTGCCAATATTATTGAACGTTTCTGGCACGTTTAATATCAAAACTTAGTTAGGTTCTTATTTGGTTCTTATCCTGAAGAAATCATTAATGTAGTAGGTATATCAAGAAACATTTTAATAAAAATATAAAATAAAAAAACGTTTTTTTTTTTTTTTTTCACATCTCTACATATATTATAAAACTAGCTGTGCCCGCGACTACGTCCGAAGGGATTTAGATCTATCTCAGCCTGTTATTATAAAACGCCAACATGACTTTGTCTGTACGTTAGTATGAAAATTTACATCATTGTTTTGGTGTTTGTTGATTGGGCAGGTTTCAGGATTCAAACTCAAAGCATTTCTTTCAAATAGATCCATAACAAAGTGCCTTTGCAAGTAACAGGCTGAGAAAGATCTAAAGGTGCGTCCAGATTAAGTAACATTTTACAATTTTTTTTTTATATAACTCGTCTAATTAATACAACATTGCTAACCTCTCTATTGAATCATGTTAAATAACCATGTTTTATAACTTGTTATGTTATAAGTGTGGACACACCCTAAGTCCACGTGGCCGAAGACGCGGGCACAGCTAGTAACCAAATAAAATTGTTATCGGTCTGTATGTCTGTTTGTTCTGGCTGACGGGATTTTTACTAGCATGTAGCTGATGTTATAAGGAGCAACTTAGACTACTTTTGTTTTAGAAAAATAATAAGGTTTCTGTGTAAAAAAATACCTTTGAAGTTGTTAACAAAATTCGATTCAAGGAAGTAACATTTTTTTGTAATAAATCACGCGGACTAAGGTTGCGGGCCACAGCAAGAAATAAATACGAAATAAATTACCCTTTTCTCGCCTATACGACAGAGCAGATTTCGATGAATGCAGCACATGACATACATAGGTAGACCATTTTATTTATTTATTTATTTATGTACACACAAAAAAATACTTAACAGGACATTACATTAAGATAAAACAGCACAAACGTACTGTTTATTTCATGAGATTTTTTTTTCAGCAGACCTGTCAGAGGAAAGTTTTATTAGAAATGTTCACACAGTGTTTGAAAAAGAGACAACAGGAAAATTTTAATTAGTCCATATTATTTTGTTGAGATCTTGTTAAAGACATAGGATAAAAAGTTCATGTGTGTAGGAATAATAAGTTCCTGTGGGATGATTTTGGGCCACCAAGCAGGCGAAGCCGCTGGAAAAATCTGTATTAAAATAATCACTTCATGTTGGATTATTAGGTATGTAATGTTTATTAAAATATCAAGTGGTTTTATTTTGCATAAATACCGAAAAGTTGAATAATTTATGTTTTTTTTTTGTTATTTTTGTTCTAATAAACATTCATGTTTTAGTCCAGCGTACGTCAGTCAGTACGTGTCTCATTTGATGATGATAAGTACATTAGCATATCCTTTAAATAACTTTGTAAAAAAACAAACTGTTATGTAACTTTTGTTCAACAAATCAGCAATCAGTAAGTATTAGTATTCCAAGCTTGAACGGTTTATATTTATACACAAACCACTAAATTCAAATCATTTAATATCTCTTCACAGATCATCAGCTTAAAATTATGGTAGAAATGTTTGTAAGAGACTGGTGTCTGCACTAGGTATAGCAGATCACCAGGGTTCCACCAAACGGTATGAAGTTTATATAAATAAAGGGTGTAAATAGACCCTTAACGAAGCCGAAAGGCATTGGTTCTCCACGTCATTGCGATCATTCTTTTTGTTCTGGAATGGTCCAGAACAAAAAGAATGATCGAACTAAAAGGTTCCCAGGTATGGACCTGGGAAACTTTTAGTTACGGAGACATTTGAGAGCAAAGTTCCAACGTTTTCACAATTTTTTTTTTTTAAATGCTAGTTTTTAAGGTTTATTTTTATTTCACTTTAAATACCTCTATGAGCCTTGTAATTTGACTCTATTTAAATTGTCATCGACACGCTAAGAAGAAGTATAATTATTTATTTAAAATTAAAGGGAACGTGAAAAATTGTGAATGAAGCAGAAGAAGACCACAGTAAAATAAAAGTATGTAATTAATAATTATAATGGTGGACACGGCGCGTATTGTTAGGAGGTTCTTCTCTCTGGAGCCCTGACCGCCGGTAGCTTGGACCCTGTTCCCGATTCCGGTGGGGTACTATTTTTTTATATTTTTGTTTTTTTTAATGTAATTTTTGTTGATAAAAATATGTAATTAGTAAGTAAGAAAAATAAATAAACGAAATTATAATCATTTTAGTTCAATATAAATGTGTTAATTAATCGAAATTTCATTATTATGCAAGATTATTATGAATTTATTACACACATCCATTGTCGATGTTCATGTAAAGTACTAGCTTCAGCTGCACCCAGTTAGACTGGAATCCAACTCGAACATAGTAGGGAAGAGGCTAGGCAGGTCGTTATTTGACAGTCGTCACGGATAGACGACAGTCTCGAAACTCTGTCAACCAGTCTTTTCAAGGAGTATTGTAGTACCCAAGAAGTGGATTCTGAAGATCAGATAAGCAGCTGCTCACTTGCTCCATGTAGAATACTGGTATTCGGCTGCGTGTGGTAAAACGGGAAACCGACTCAAAACATATTCGGTAGAAAGATGGCACTACATTGCCACCATTTACTAGCCTAGTGGTGTGACCGACGGTCTCGAGTTCGAACCCAAGATACGCACCTCTGATTTTTCGGATTCATGTGCGTATTGTTTAATAATCACTTGCTTCGGTAGGAAAAAATCGTAAGGCAACGAAACCAGCATGCCTGAGAGATATTTCTCGACGGCATGTAAAGCCAAATCAGAGGCCCAAGGGCGGCATAAAAACTCTTGACACCAGTTTAGGGACTAACCATACAAAAAAAGAAGTGCCACCACAAAAAATACCTGTTTACCTTTAGACAACCATAAAAAAACAAGGTCTGTTTCATAATTTCGGAGACCAAAAACAATAACAAATAGCTGTCGGTAAAAAATAAATAAGTACATAAGAATTTTGTTTTAGGTACACGCAATGTCAGAATAAATGTACTAAGTAGAAGGTAAAAAGTAATAATAAAAATAAAAAAATTAAAAAACTCCCATCGCAACAAAGAAAAGCGATCAAACATTTGAAAAGTCAATAAAATGGCTGAGCCGGTTTTGATAAAACATGTCTAATTGTAATATACAAATCATGCCCTTTCATTTGATACGCTACTTGGGTATATTTTACAATATTCGATTCTTCATCACCACTTTCATCCCCCATATCTAGTAAATGGCTGCACCGATTTTGATAAAACGTATCTAAGAATTAGCTTTTAACCGATTTGGATGTAGTTTTTTTTTTAGCAAATAAAAAAAACTACATCCAAATCGGTTCACTTGTTTCAGAGCTACGGTCCTAGAGACAGACACACACCCACATTGCGGTCAAACTTATAACACCCTTCTTTTTGCGTCGGAGGTTAAAAATTACCAACTGCGAAGTACGAAGGTCATACGACCATTTTATTAACAGTTCGTTCACATGGCTCGTTTCCTATAGGTATTTCTTCAGGACTAGGAATGTTTCATTACTTAGTGAATGTTTTCTTTACGTAGACAAATATTTAGACAAGTCAGTCAAAGGCTTTGACATATTATGTCGTTTATATAAATAAATACTGTAGGACATCGGCGTGTAAGGTTACCCATAAAGCAAATTAACTAGGCAGCATGTTAGTTTACTGACTGACTGGCAACTAAAATGTTCATCATGTAATACTACCCTGTCAAGAAAGTACCGGGAAACGATCAATAATACACAAAATGTTAGTTATTCATCCAAAGTTATTTTATCGCCTTCAAAGTATGCTTCTTCAGAAACAATACACTTACGAATAATTCAATCATCAAAACATTTTTTAAACGATTTTTCCGGAATTGAGTTCAGTTCTCGCCGCGAATTCTTAACTCTTTATAATAAAATTATAGATTATTTAACTTAACATAGCATCACGCCTATAATCCCCCAAAGGGTTAGGCAGAGTTGTACCTAATAGTACCTACACCCACATTTCGCCAGTTATGTTTAAGTCCCATGTATTAAAGAGCTAGCCTATTGCCATCAACCAGGCACATATCCAGGCTGCTACTGAGAAATTCCTGATGAAAAAACCCAATAAAACTTTGCCTGACCCTGGAATCGAAGCCAGGGCCTCATACTCAGCAGTCAACCGCCACTAGACTAAGACAGGCAGTCGCTCCACCATATTTATAAATAAAAGGGTATGTACTCACAGCAGGATACTTCTCCAGTTCATGCAGCACCGTATGGTCGCAGTATTCGAACACGAGGTGCAGCTTCCGCTTGCGACGGAACACCTCGATCAGGTTCACTAGGTTCGGATGCTTGAGGTTCTGGTGACAATGATCATTTTATTAAGATATAACTTACTAGTGAGCAAATTTTTTTTTATAAGCCTGAACTGTCCCACTCCTGGTGTCAAACTTAAGTGGCAGTTGGCAGGGCACATTGCTCGCAGAACCCGTTGATGGATGGCCGATGGGACCGAAAAGTTCTGGAGTGGCGACCGCAAACCGGAAGACGTTGCGTTGGAAGGCCTCCCACTAGGTGTACCGATGACCTGGTAAAGGTTGCAGGGATCCGCTGGATGCGAGACGCACGGGACCGGTCAATGTGTCGACACTTGGGGGAGGCCTATGCCCAGCAGTGGACGTCTTTCGGCTGAAATGATGATGATGATGATGATGAGATATCGCAGCGCCCCCGTCCTGGGCAAACGCCTCCTCCCATTACTTCCACTTCTGTCGATGTTACGCATCAGTCATTGTGCCGACAGTCGCGTTGGCCAATGTCTTAATAGCCAGTAGCCTCGACTCCAACATCTGGCTTGATTCAGAAAGCAGTACTTCTGGGCACGGCAGCCCTGACCATCGGTAGCTCGGACCCTGTTTCCGATGCTGGTGGGCTAGTACTCTGCGCCGAGGAGAAGATGGCGGGACGCCGGCGTGGTTTCCTCATTAATTGGCAAGAAGACCCACAAATTATGGTTGTTTTTTTACTGCCTATGCTTTTCCAGTGCTTGGCAACGGCCTCCCCCAAACCTTTCCAGGAGTTTCTATCCCGCGCCAATTAGAACCAACCTCACGGTACGCGTCCAGGTCGTCTCACCATCTCTTTCTTTGATAGTTTATATCTCGGAGACGTGACGCTTTAGAATATTTTGTCTTAAACAAAACAAGTTTGTATTGATACCTATGGTTTAACACAGGTTTTATGCGTGGCTGCTAATAAGAAGAAAAACAAAATTGAGAAAGTTAGCCAGGCCACACTTCACAAAAATCTTCCAGCTCCTTTGTGCAGCACCTGACGCCTCTTTGTCCAAATCCAGTTCTTCGACCTCTCCCCCATTTAACATGACTATAATAATTTTAACAAACGATTCCTCTATAAATTACATACACAGTTACAGACAGGGGGAGCCACATGACAAAAAAAAACTTCGTATAAATAACTACATATCAATTATCGTCACGCATACATGGTTTCCGAAGGGGTAGGTACATACAAAGGTCAACGTACTTACACTCACAGTTTTCAGACTACCGTGTAAAGTTTCATATGACAGGGGGGCGAGCCCGTCGACCTAATCAATCAACTTAATATAAAGGAGGTAAAGTGTAGTGTTCGTACGTACAATGACTACTAAAGAATTTAACGAAACAAGGTGTAAACGGACCTTTCTCGAAGCCGACAACCAAGCATTCTGTAGATAGAGATAGAGAGATAGAGATCATTTTATTTGTTCAAAACATGAGTACACATACACATAGCATGCAAGCAAGAAAGCATAATGACAGTCATGTTTTGCCTGTACGGCGTACAAATATTAAGATGTCAGACGCTACACAACATCAAGTGATTTTAAATTGGTTTACACACAGCAAATATAGCTGTTAACAATCCAATCCAAACTAAAAGGTACAATGGAAAACAATCAAATAGTGTCATAATAGTAAATAATACAAATAATAAAATATAAAAAAACAAAGGTTAAAGCAATTATTAATAAAATAAAAATAAAAATAAAATAAGGATGTCATTATACATGTCAAATTAATTTGTCAATTAGAAATTCGTCATTGCTGTAGTAGACTTTCTCTAACAGAAGGCTTTTTAGTGTATTTCTTAATTTTTCAGTAGATAATTTCCTCCAATGTTTTGGCAACTTATTATAAAGCATTGGCGCCATACAGAAAACACTTTTACGCATTAGAGTTGTCTTGGATCTCGGGATATATAGCTTACTATTGTCGCGTCTACTTTATCTGACACTAAGGTGAATAGGTGTGGATTCGATTTGACCAACATAATGGTCTCTTAAATGTACATTGACAGAAGGGTTAATATTTTATTTTCTTTAAAAAATGGTTTGCAACTCTCTGTAACATGAAGTCCAATCATAGCCCTCAGGCTCCTCTTTTGCGTTTTAAAAATCACATCCTTGTTTGTTGAATTTCCCCAAAAAATGAGTCCATAACTTAAGTTAGAGGACACTAAGCCGTGGTAAGCGATTAGCAGCACATCAATATTTAAGATGGGGGCTAATTTATACAGTGCATATGTGGAATTACTAATTTTTTTGCTTAATGCTTCCGTATGCGCTTTCCAATCTAATTTGCTGTCGATAGTTACTCCAAGAAATTTGGTTATGTTCACTTTTTCTATGCTGTTGTTACAATAATGGACATTTACATTTGGTATGGATGACCTTTGGGCAAAATGCAGAATATTAGTTTTCCCAAGGTTTATCTTAAGATTATTGTTTTCCAACCATTTTACCATTCTGTACATCAAACTAAGTAACTCTACGCAAAAATTATTGCTGGGAAACGACTTTTTTCCAATTACGTTTTACGATATTTTTTTATAACTCCGAAAATACTGACACTAAAAAAATACTACCTTAGTTGTTTTAGAACTTTTTGTTCTACTTTATCTATCCGGTTATTTGGCTATCCGTTTGTGAGCAAATTATTTATATTGATGGGTGGGCCCAGAAATTCTCATACTCCTTTGTTTGCGTCAAATTCTTTCTAGATTACCAACACCAGAGGCTTTAACACGAGAATACGTCGATTTTAAAATTAAAAATACTCGTTTCACAGATAATATTTCCGTAATTTCAAGAATTTAACTATTATAAAATGTAAATACGATAATACTTTTTTTTTTACACTTTGCACCACACTAAGAATTTCTCCTGTATCGTGGGTGCGTTTACAAACATTTAAACTCACATGCACAAACAGCCAGACCCTGAACAACTACATACAAATATTTGATCCGTGCGGGGATCGAACCCGCGACACACGCCGTAGCAGCTAATCGCTTAGCTACTGCGCCAACCGTGCCGTCGATAATTGTATTTTCGATTAAAAAATCGATGTATTTACGTTAGGTTTAAGTGCTAGGGCCATCCAAAATAAAATAAATGTCACATTACAAATTCCACTCTAACATTTTAACTTCCACAATTCCACCATGTCGCCATGTATGACATGTGTGTCATTTCCTTTGATGTCGAACAATAAGACGTAGCTAACTAATTACATAATAGCTACATTTCTTAGAACTCATATGACAAGCAACCTGTATTTCTCATGCTCATTGTGAATGCACAAATCGATATTGTGGCCACTTTCCTCTTTATTGGTGCTCACGGCCTTGACAGGGTTGCAAACGATTACAAGAAAGGTCGCGTCACGTCAGCGTTGCGAAGGAAAAAATATATAATCGTAGTCTATATTCGTTTTCCATTAGGGTAGAAATACTAGGTATAAAAAAAGCCAACACGAAGCCATCAACCAAGCTTTTTGTACATCAAACTAAATCATCATCATCTGCCTAGCCTTTTCCCAACTACATTGGGGTCGGCTTCCAGTCTAACCGGATGCAGCTGAATACCAGTATTTTACATGGAGCGACTGCCTATCTGACCCCCACAACCCAGTTAGTACTGGGTATTACGATACCCCTTGGTAAGACTGACTGAGACTTTTTTGGGCCTCTGACTACCTAACGACTGTCAAAGATCTACAAATGACAGCCGGGACCAACGGCTTAACGTGCTTTCCAAGGCACGGAGGAACTCGGTATGTAATGGGCGGTCACCCATCCACAGACCAACCTAGGCAAGCACGGCTTAACCTAAAGATCGGCCCGAGCGGCTGTTATTATTTAGCCACGAGCTCCTACACACATCAAACTAAGTAACCCTAGGTATACAAAAAGTATTGCTGGGATACTGCTTATTTTTGGGATGAAAAATCACGTTATACGGTAAACTCAAAATAACGCACTCAAAACATTGTGGTGACGGATGCTTAGAAGTAAAGTTAATAATCTTAAAAACACGTACTTCTTTTACTTGTGAAAAAGTTGAACCTTTGACCTATTTTTTTTTTTTTTTTTTATCCGTAAATAGAAGGTCCAGACCAAAAAAATGATCGTATAACGGGGAAAACAAGCGCCTTTCGGCTTCGATTGACTTCATAAAGAGTGTAAAAGGACCCTTAGTCTTTTTAATTCAATCGAGAGTGTCTTCTAGAAGGAGAGGCTCTCAATTCGGCTACTGTTTACTTTCTTGATTTTGATTGCTAGTGATAATGAGTATGCCCGCCCACTTTGGCTAAATAAGGACAGTTCTCATCCTGGATTAGTGCGTCTAGAAGTTTCTGGATCACACCTCTGTCTGGTCTACCCCTCTGGGAACTACAGGTGTGGTGTTGTGTTAAACTACATTAAATAGACACTACATTTAATAGAGAATATAAACTCGGTATGGAAGGGTACCACCCATTACATACCGAGTTTCCGCCGTGCCTCGGAAAGCACGTTAAGCAGTTGGTCCCGGCTGTCATTTGTAGATCTTTGACAGTCATTACAGGTTGTCAGTGGCCCGAAAGTCTGACAACCAGTCTTACAAAGGGGTGTAGTATTACCCAGTACTAACTAGGTTGTGGAGGTCAGAAAGGCAGTCGCTTCATGCAAAATACTGGTATTCAGCTGTATCCGGTTAGACTGGAAGCCGACCCCAACATAACGGCTAAGCAGGTGATGATTTCACGTAAGTATATTAGAAAGTTTATCGTTTGATCACCTTCATCACCACATTAGCCTGGAATCACCAACTGTGAAGGCCTCTTTTCCTTTCTGTCTAACTTCACAGTTAGGTGTTTTTCGTGACTTTGGTTATATTGTCGGCCCAATGAGGTTTTCGACGTCCTTGGTACCATTTCAAGGTTACAAAATTTTATCAATTTAGATAACTATCGGCTGGACACACATTGTGTGTTTGTGTAATTATTTTGTTGTATCGAGTGACAGGACATTGTGGATAAGATTTAATATTAAAATGCTCATAGAGTCGTAGGGCGTAATATGTATATATGACCAAAATTCTCACCTTAAGCATCCGTATCTCTCTGAGCGCAATCTTGCGTATGAGTGGGTCGTCCTCGTTCTCGACGAACTTCTTGACGGCGACGATCTCGCCGGTGTCCCTGTTGCGACACTTGTACACGAGCCCGTACGAGCCCTCGCCGAGCTTGGCGAGCTTCTCGTACCGCTCCATCGCGCGACTGCTCGCGCGTGACCTGGCAGCGAAAGAAGGAAGGGTTGCAAGATAATTTTAGGACCTAATTTGAGAAAAAGACAAAGGTTAGAGTTTTGCAGGATCCATTTGAAAGCAAGAAAAGAAAGGTAGAAAAATAAGGGCATGGTTTTCCTAGATTGAGCCCCTACGGCATCGAAACAGGAGAATAGTTGAAGACGAACTACGATTGAACTAAACGCGAACTACACGCGAACTACGCGCGGCGTAGCAGAGAACAATACCCGAGCTTGTATTGTCAGCAACACCAAGGCGCTGCTTGACTTTCTCGGGGAGTTGGAGTGGATCGAATAAATTACCCACTCGCACGCAAAATACGCGCTTTGGACTTGCGAGTTGCGGACTGCAGCCCGTTATACAATACAATACCCGAGCTCGTAAGGCGTAGCACAGGATGCCGATTGAGCCTCTATGGCGTAGCACAGGACTACGATTGAACTTCTACGGCGTAGCACAAGACTACAATTGAACCTCTACGGCGTAGCACAGGACTACGATTGAACCTGTACGGCGTAGCGCAGGCCTACGGTTGCACCTCTACGGTGTAGCACAGGACTTCAGTTGCACCTCTACGGTGTAGCACAGGACTTCAGTTGCACCTCTACGGTGTAGCACAATGACAATCTTCTTATGTACAGCGTTGAGGCTCATTATTGTACAGTACGGCACCGAAACCTTTTGAGTCGATTAATATTTCCTGATGGCGAGACCGTCAGACTGCCAAGTCATAGGTCTCAAATTCAACCCCAACACACGCACCTCTGATTTTTCGGATTCATGTGCGTTTTGTATATTTATCACTTGCTTTGGTGAAGGAAAACATCGTGAGGAAACCATCATGCTGAGAGATATTTCTTGACGAGATGTAAAGCTAAGTCGTAAGCCCATGGGCGGCATAAAAACTCTGACACCACGTTAGGCGCTAACCACACGAATAATATGAAGAAGTACCTGAACCTGATCACCTCCGGCGACACGATAGCTCTGTTGATTTCTCCTCTCATCTTGGACACCGGATTTTAACTCACTATCGAAAAAGTAGACTGCATGATTTGTTTCTGCTCTCGAGCATGACTTTGCAGAAAGCAGTAACGACTTCGGATTATTTTGAACCTAACCTAACATGACCAGAAGCGGAGGTACTACGGAGAATTCTGACGTTTAATTTGACGTTTGGCTTTTTTTCTTGGACCAGAAAGAAGATTGATATGTGTTGGATCTTCTTTCTGATATACCTACAGTTCTTTTGTAATGTTTTTTTGTGATCCGGGAGTTCATGACAGTTTCATTGATCTGTTTTGCATGCACGTGTAACCCCATTTTCAAACCCATAAACAAGTTGTGATACAACATTTTACGATCAAAATTTTCAAGAAGCGGTAGGTTTTTACTATTTTCTCTATTATTTTAGTCATATAATTGCAAGCCAAGTATTTATATTCTTCTTACTTTGATTCAAGCGGTGTTTTCTGTTTTTGTGCTCACACCATATTTTTTTTATTCTAAGTCTATACGTGAGGATTTGTAATTGGCTTTCTGGTGACTATGGTTTCCTTTTTTGTTTGTTTTTAGTAGCTGTTAGTCCTTCATGTACTAAAATAAATAAATAAACAAGTATGTAAAAAAGATCATACATGTTCTGTTCATGCTCTATTTGATGCACATTTTCGACACGTTTTATATACAACTAGTATTCGCAATTTGTTTTAGATATATATATATATATATGTACGTGAAACGAAACTAGCAGACACAATCAACCAACATGTGTTTATACAATGACGTAAACGCGGTGTTAACCGTACAGTGTGGCACACGTGTTATAAATTATGTTGTGTTGCTACCAAAGCCATGCATGGAACATAATAAATCAAGTGGTGGCGCATTTATTTCTATTAACGACTGCAAATTTCTAGCCTCAAATAGCCTCAGTAGTCGATGATTTTCAATAAAATGTCGTCTGTATGTCTACCTAATACAATGATGTCATGAACTTGATAAGTCCACAGAAATCGAACACGTTTCAATCAATCTAATTGAAGTAATTCCGTATCATCTACCTGTTAATTGTTTTTTATTTCTTTTTTATCTTATCTCTAAAAAATCGTTAATTATCAGTAGTCATTAGTTTGTTTCGTGGATAAATGATTTGATTGATTGATTCTAATCTTTTAGTTCAGGTTTTAATAATGTTTATATTGCCACGCTCATATTTTTAATAAGAAACTGCCAGTTACATTCTACGAATAAATGTTTCGTTCTCATATTAATTATTTTAATGGGCTGCTTTTTATAGTACCGACGCCTGTCCGTTAGGTAGTGGAGGACTTTTGGCTGAACTCGAGTCGATATACAGTTTTTCATGGCTCCGTTTTCTTCTGAATCACGTGTGTCGCAAGGCTCTTAAGAAATCTAATTTTAGCCTTCGGGGATAGATAATTCTAGTAGTGCATTTCTCCTCTCGTGTTGGCATATCTAAACGAAAATAACATGCCTTGGTATAAACAACAAACAATTAGTTAACAAAGGTTCGCTGACCGCCCAGTGTGGTAAGACAGACGTGCGACTTGCATAAGTGTAGCATAATCAGACTGAAATGTTCCCACTGCTGGGACAGAGGTCACACAGGCCTTCTTTTATGAGGGGGAGTGGACTGTAATCCGCCACGCGGGCCCAGTGCGGGTTGGCAGATGCCACAAGTTCACAAGCCTTTGAACATTTGGTTCTTGGACATGCCAGTTTCCTCACGACGTTTTGAGAGCAGTAGTGATGAAATAAATTTCACAAGCTAATGTGGCCTGACTTGGTTCGAAGACAGTGTCATGATGTTCAACTCTTTAAGATGAGACCATTACCACTGCGCCAGTTGGCTACCACTCTGCCCTACCTGGTTAGCGGTTTATTCAGGCAGTAAACTAGGAAGTTAGACTGCTAATGAATCAGACCCAGGACCTCTTGGATCCTGGGTCTGATTCCCAGGTCGGGCAAAGTGTTATTGGGGTTTTCCATCAGGAATTTCTCAGTAGCTAGCAGCCACATTTAGATCTGTGCCCGATTGAAGGCAATATGCTGGCTCCCATTACATGGGACTTTAATATAACTGACGAAATTTTGGTGTACTATTAGGTACACCTCTGCCTACTAACCCTTCAGGGATTACAGGCGTGATGTTGGGTTATGTTGACTTGGAAGTCTTTGAATCGTGTTCGAACCCAAGTGGGAAGGTTGAACTCCAACCTCGTATAATGGGGCTATCTCAACAGAACTGCAGCAGAGTGCGGATATGGAGCTGTGTCGCAAGCAATGTTCCACCTCCATTCTTGCTTTCTGCGTCCCTAACATGCATCCAAAGAGACCTCTGCACAGCAACTAACAACGCCGTTGAAAAGGTGGAGTATAGGGCCAGCAAAATTTGAAGTTCCAGTAAGTTGGCAGACCTGACGTTCGTGTCAAATAGCCTCAGGTTAGCCAACATCATAGCTAGCCCTAGCTATAATTAAACTGTACACGGACTGAAAGTACTTTCATGCTAGCTATACGTAGCAGAAGAAGACTTGATAAACTTTGTAATTTCTGCTTTATGCATGTTCTGTGTCAAGGCATAACTCATTGTCTAAGTTAGGGGATGTTTTCAAGTTCAAGTTCGCTGCTAATTTACACAAACTAGGGTAAACATTGTCACCCCTGTTTCTATGTTGTCAGTTTTAGAATAAATGGTGCTTTTCAGTAGCGAAAGGTCAATTTTTGTAAGAGGTAAGCTGGAGTACATTATCTTTAATGTGGTTATATTATTTGTCATTTTTCAAAGGGAATCTGGTAGGAATCGAGTTGTATGGAACCTTCGCCACTGGTGCTTTTTGTGTTTCTGGGAATACGTCAGACTCACAGTTGGATGAACTTAACAGCGAGATTGAGATAATATTGAAGCGATAGCAAGGTGTAACTGAACTTTTATTTAAATGTTATGCAAAATATTTACTTTTCTTTTACTTTTTGGCTTTTATTTTTTTTATTTTACTGAGAACGTATCCTAATTAAAGACAACTTGCATCTTTTACTTGTTTCTCTTTCTTTCTTTAATGCGTTGCGATAGACGTTAAATGTACATTTATCTTAAAATACAAGACGTGTATTTTTAGTGAATAGGTACTGAATAGGTATGAACACGCATCGAAAACTTTGAAAGCAAACACACAAAATAAATCCTCCATTTTTCCATGATTATGTCATTCTTTAATCGTGCCTGAAGTCTGACATGCCTCCTATGCTGCACCTTGCAGACTACCACATGAGTGTGACGAATTTAGTCAAAGATAAGATTATGTGCTAAAAAATCATTCATTTTTATTAGAAAACGCGTGACGTCCATGGCGTATTGAACTCCTTTCCCTATCTGGAGGACATCTAATTGAATTGAAAAAGATATTAAGATAATGGTCGCGAGCCTATCAGTAGTAATATTAAAAGTGATACGAATAAAGCTAAGTAATTCCGACCATAGGCTCTTTTTACCATAATTGATATAAAACAGGATCGATTAGAAAAACATTCAATTTCATGCAAGAACACGAAAAACGTAACACTGAACTCTGTGTCTAGGCAAAACTCACTCTGGTATTTTCACATCGCTGAATTCAGTTCATTAAAAATGTTTTTTCGTACCACTAGTTATTTACCTTCTAGGTAGCAGCGGCAGGTTGTTGCCGAATAACCACAGCCGTTTATCACCGAACCATTTCTCCATACAGGATGCCACGTTGTTCCACAGTTTGATTCGCGAACAGTCCCACACAATAGAATCCTTCATTCGCGTATCCGAACGTGAGAACACGCGAGCATATCCCGCCAAAATTTATGTCAAAATTCGCGCCGGTCTCGGAAATGACAGATGAAGATTTTTATTTTTTTAATTTCGTGCACGAGTTGTCGTCACGAATGCTGCCAAGCTTTTAGTTGTGGTTGTCGAGAATATCGATCGCTGGTTTGTTTACAGTTTCTGTTGGCCTGTGTACATGACAACCGCGGTGGTAGGGCGGAATGTAGGCTAGAGGATCGACTCCTTTTTTACCCGACTATTTTATTTCTTTGTATTGTATTATTTTCGACAGAACCTCCTCGTGGAATTAATTCTTGAAATTATTTAGCTGAACACTGCTGTGAAGTACGTGGAAGTGAAGAAAGGAGACCTTTGATAAGAAACCATACAAACTAGGTGTAATAATTATCACACTAAGTTAAAGGGTTGGAAATTTAAAAATCAACTTTCATCCATTTTCTTTTGTGTCCGATATTTTACTTTTCTTTATCAGTTTCTTTAACAATGCTACATTTTATGAAGTATACAAACGCCAGAATATCAAGCTATCCGAAACTGTCAAATTTTCGCAATCAACCTTGAACCTAATGCCTAAGCGATAAACTTGAAAAACTATTAAAGAAATTTGACAGATTGTAGTAGCTTGTTGTGCTGGCGTCTGTACATTTATGTGACCAACAGACACGGCCTCTCGTTTTGATGACCAAACAAACTAACAGAGATACTATACATACCAATGTATTAGAAAATATTAACACAATTTCGAAAATTATTGATGAAAACCATTTTAAATTAACACTTTCTGTTACGAATAAAATAAAACAGCTGTCTAACATTCGAAAAAAAAGCCTGTCTCTTGGACTATACTTTCATAAAGATTTCATGCATGATGGTCGAGGCCCCATCGTAATAGACGTTAAATACATGTCATGTGGGTTCCCGACAAGAGGGCATAACATTTTAATGAATTCCCGTGTAGCAGACATTTAAATAAATAGTATGAATGTATTTAAATTGAAAGAGAACTTATACATGATTAAGCAATTCTGTAAAAAAAAGCTAATTGAAAATAATTCTAGGCAGGTTACTTGACAAAAGCACTAAGTTCTTAGGTACTACTTTTAGGAGACTATAGAATCAGGTTGAGCTTTTGTTTAGAGATCATCAACTGCATAGATTCTTCCCAATTATGTTGGGGTCGGCTTCTAGCCAGTCTTTATTTTACTTTCAGAGCCCAAAGTATTTTCTGGGTCAGACTTTTGGATTTTCGGAGAACCTGTAACGATTGTCAAGGAGGTCTACCCATTTAGTAATACTCTTAAGCTCCTTAAGTACACCTATCCCTTAAGGATGATTTCCACCAAACGGGTCGCATCGCATCGGATCGGAATGGATACGAACGAATACGGCGACAGCCGATCACATCCGGCAGTATGTCGACGCATACGATCAGCTCCGTACCGTTGCTTGCGAACATATCCGTTTCTGCGCCTAGACAAATAGTTTCATTCCTACCATGTCGGATACGACGACAGGCGAACGGGACCGATCGCGCGTCGCAGCATACTTTTGGCTACGATCGCGTATCGTGGAAGACGCCCGTGGTCAAGCTGCTGTGCGCGGCTTGGTAATATAGACTTTAAATACTGTGTATACGATTAAATATCATTTAAAGATTGTAAAATCCGTTCGACGTTTGTCGTTCGTCACCAAACGGTTAGTCGAGCCGTTTGGTGGAAATCTTCCTATATTATTGAAATAACATCCTTTTAGATAGGGCAAAACGATGAGAAGCGTTTCAGTTACCAACTGTGTGACGACCGAGCCATTGCATAACTAAAGAAGGCCCGTGCCCGATGGGACTTCCCATCGACAAAAATAAACTTCCATTCAAATTTTCATCCTCTGTTACCCTTGGGATAATGCGAAAGTTTATGAGGTAGCTTTGTTACTCTTTCACGAAAGGAGGTGTCTGATGAGATGACGAGTAATTGAGAAGTAAGGAAGAAGAAGACATGCTGCGCTGATCCCAAAGGAATTGGGATAAGGGCAAGAGAATGATGATGATGATGTATACCTAATAGACGGATTTGGCACACAGATAGTTTATAACCTGGATTAACATTTAGGATACTTCTTATCCTGGTAGTGCTCACGACGAATAACATACTCAGTTACTTAATCAGTTTATACGGATATCTCATTGTACGAGAAATCTATACAAAGCTAGACTATGTTATACTCGAAATTTATAGCTTGGTGTACCGCTTCTTTTTTTTTGCATCTCTATGAGGCGCGCGTGGAACACGAACGCGCCGTCGACACGGCCTGTCGTCATAAGACGGCCGGACGGCGAGCTAACCCATTACTCACTGTCCACAGGCCAGCGCCTACGGTGGCCGGGACGTGAGGCTCTTTCCCTCTCACGTCCCGCCACCTCCTTCGCTAGCATGACTGCTTCGCAGAAGGAGGTGACGGCTTCCCATTCCCTTTCGCACCGGATTGATGTATCGCTGTGTGTACGATCCCGTGGGATAATAACCGATCTCTAAACGGACGAAGCCGCAGTCATAAGCTAGTAAAAGTTTATGTTTTAAAGTATGAGTACATTCAGAACGTATACCCTTGCCCAATTACAAAGCCCCTGCTGTAGAACAATTTGAATATTTTTCCGTAATTTAGAACATTGAGACACGCGAAGTTTTTCATAGCCAGTGGCTTGGGTTCAACTCAATCCAGAAATATTACGAATTTACGAGTTTACGACTAGCAGTGTAGAAAATAATGTTTCCAATTCGATTTTATGGTACTTAAAAGGTATTTTTCGAAATAAAAAGCCATTAATTTCAAATTTACGGGTATTTTTTTCCACTTCCTTATGTTAATGGGTTAATATTTTTATGTGAATGCAGTTTCGTTTATTAGCTCTATAATTTCCAATGGGGAACACCAGTCAAACTCGATGATCCGTAACTACATGAATTTAAGACTTATTTAGGTGGATACAGGCACCTACCTAAATCATCATTATCATCATCATCATTTCAGCCGAAAGACGTCCACTGCTGGACATAGGCCTCCCCAAGGGGGGTTTTGTCATAATCGCCACGCTTGGCAGGCGGGTTGGCGATCGCAGTATGTTTGTTATAAAAAGCACAGAGAACGCTGCTGTCCATTCTCTGGTAAGTCCCTTAGTCGCCTCTTACGACACCCACGGGAAGATATGGGATGGTGCTATTCTTTACGTCCGGACACCATACAGAACACCTAAATAAACGATAAATAATGTAGAAATGAGAAAAATCCACTGCAGAACGACAATTAAGGGTAATTGTAACAGTAACAAGAATTTGTGTGGTATACTACAACTAAAAAACACGACTATTGAAAAATCACGCTCTAATTTAATTCGGGGCTTACAAGGTAAAATCGACTCCTCCTAAGTTACCCGGGCCATAATAACAAATCGGTTGCCACCTTATTCATCAAAATCGGATGAACAGTTTAGGCGCTACAGAGGAACATACGTAAATACAAACATACATACATAGACTGCTAAAATCATAACCCTTCCTATTGGCTTCGCCGTAATCGGCTAAAAAGTTCAAAAGGTCTTAACTTACTTGAAAAAGAGACCGCTTTGATTGCAGTATCCATATCCTAGCCTTCTGCCTACCACCATCTGTTTCTTGACAGTACCAAAACATTTTTCGATGTGGGTGTGATGTGGGTGTGGATATACAGGCATAAATGCTCGACACTAAATTAAACTAACTAGATGTGAACATCATGAACCTATAACGTTCCCACTACTGGGACACAGGCCTCCACTCTGGGAGAGAGAATGGGCTGTAATCGAAGGCCACATCGCCAGCTAGCGAGTGAGCGAGCGAGCCGGACGAGGTTCTTTCGGTAGATCGCGGTATGAAAAGAAGTGAAACGATCGCTCGCTCGCTACTTGGCGGTCTGGCCTGCCCTTTATGGCGGGTTAGTGTACGTCAAATTTGTTCGAATTTTTGATTCTGGTAGCTGTTAGGAGCGATGGAGACTGACGTATGTTTTCTCCTAACAATAAAGACACCTAACTTAATGCGTAAATAAAAGCTTTAAGTATCTCTTAGACTCACTTTAAATAGCACTAGTGTTTGTGAAAATAGGGCATACGATAAGTAGGTAAGGAGCTCTAGCTGCCACTAAACCCAAATAAAACACAAAATGAAGAGCTTTCACAACCAATCAAATAGTAATAATAGTACCTATAATCTTCATCAAAATAATGTTCACACTACTATCAAGTTTAAGCTCCATAATTTATCACCCCTCTACGTATATTTACGATGTAGCATTTACCCTGCCACTTAAAACAGAGGGTCCTTGTGTAAGTAGGTACATCAGCATAATCGTGCAATTTACATAATATTGTGTCGTGGAACAGAGGCATTTTAAAGTACCATTTGCACTAGAGAATTCGTAAGTTGACTTTTACAACTACGGATAGTCATAATTAGGCTTAACTAGAAGACATGGTGACACCCACCAACCCACAATGGGCCTAAGTGGCGGTTTATGCCCCTACATCTCGCACGAAGGAAGCATGTGTTCCATCTGTGAGTACGGCTGAATATGCTTATGCTTATGTAAATGGTAAGTGCTTTTTAAATGATTAATATAAACTGTACCATGTATCCATAAGGTAAGGTGAAGCACCAGGGTAGCCCTCGAAATGATTTTTGAACAAGAATTTATGTGGTACAATAAAACTAAAAAACCAGACTACTGAAAAATCACGCTGTAATTTATTTTGGGTTTACAAGGTAAAATCGACTTCTCCTATTGTTAAAGTCGGTTAAAATGTAGCATATGTTACCCGGACCATAATAACGAATCGATTGACACCTTATTCATGAAAATCGTATCAATAGTTTATTCGCTACGGAGGAACATACGTAAATACATAGACTGCTAAAATCAAAACCCTTCCTTTTGGCTTCAACGTAGTCGGGTAAAAAGTCTTTCAATGGGATTAAATGAGCTTAGAGGGTTGTATTGATGATTTTAATGATTTCCTATAACTAGCACTTGGCTGGTTTTTTTAGAGACCATTTTCTCAGTAAATACGTTAAGTTTATACATCATTCCTCAAGTTCATTGCCCTTATCAAACCATCATATTTGTTGGTACTTTCGCGATTAATGTTTTAATCAACATACAACCTGCAAATTGCAAAAAACTTAAGAAAATTTCAATTTCGCGGGCTTCCTTGGCGGGATCCTTCACTGATCAACTTCAATAAGTGAGTAAAGTTTCAGAGAGTTCAAAGACTGATTGCCTTCAGAAGAATGCCTCACTGAAGAATAAACATAATTTTGCTGTTGTAGCAGGTGGCGGTTAGTGGTTCTCTTGCACCTACCACCAGTACACAGGGTGACTTGATTTGGACCCGCCATAGCAAATTAATAATGCCGTACTTCTGGTTCGTTCCCACAAGTCCTACTGGTAAGACCCAAATCGAAAAAATGGTGAGACCTAAAATTCCCATATGTTCTACCTGTTCTATTATACAATTATTTTACGTTCAAACTAATGGGGTTTTTGTTCTCACTAGTAGGTACTACGTTTTGACGTAAGTAGGTCGTAAATTCACACTGTGCAAAACTCGCACTAATAGTCGAGTGCAATTAGACAATAAGGTGCAACGAAGTTTATAGTGCTCGGATTTTCATGGGACTTTTTTTATCGCGTTCCTGGAGGAGTAGAGAAGAAAGTTAAAAGAAAATTTCACCGCTCGTGACTTTTTTTTTTCCTTTGGTAAGTATATATTTTTTTAAATTTAAATAAAAAGTCACGAGTGGCGAAATTTTTTTTTTAACTTTATTCTCCACTCCTTCAGGAACTCAATAAAAAAAATCCCATGAAAATCTGACCACTATAAACTTCATTTCACCTTTTGGGTATTTTTTGTCTAATTGTACTCGGCTATAATGCGAATTTATCAATTTTTGGGTTGTATTTGCTAGTAAGTAGTATGTTAGCATGAATAGCCTCAGCTCAGGGCACTGTGCGGGTTTACACTCGAAGATTACGTAGCAGGAAATTATCAAGGACAAGTAGGAGATGAGAAACAAGGAAACAAAACAAATTACCGGAAACCAGAATCATTAGTTTTACGATTTTGTACCACCTTAAATCGGAACATTAGTGGAAAAAAATACCCGTTAGTTCTACCGCAGAGCTGTTTGGAAGAACTAGTGTGAAAAAACCGTACTTTTCGGTTCTGTGTGTCCCTCATCCAAGTGTTTGACACGACCGTGACGATTGCGTCTAACCAACACGCTTTTGGACGGCCCAGTTTTTTTTGGCTAGCCGTGGCTACCATCAATTAATTGGGTAGGTATAGATCTAGACTCCTACGCAATAAAACTTTAAAGCCATGCGCAGCAGCAAATTGAAGGTGCAAAGCTCTGCAACTCTTGAAAGCCAGAATCAACAGTTCCTACCACAAGAAAAACGCTAAGCCCGAGACAATAAAGCTCCAACGAAATTAATCAGAAAATAATAGCGAAAGAGTAAAAAAAAACAATTTACACTTCCCGTAACAATTTTTTTCCCTCATTCCACAAGTAATGAAATGAATATATTCAAAATACTACTTTTATCAGAATCTAAATGAATAAAACACCCCTGAATTTTAGAGCAATAAAACAGCTTCAAAATAAAATAAAAATAATTTAATTAAAAATACACAAATGCTAAAAATCCTAATATTTTCCACTGAACTGTCGTAGAAAGAGCCAGCTGTTTCGTCTATCTCGTTCACACATGGTAGCAGCCAGCTATAACGCAATTGCTTTCTCTTTCGTTCGTCCTATTGTCATGCGCTGCATTGCGATTGACGACTCGTCGACGCAAAAGTTGGCAAGAATTTCATTCCTGTCAAAAACTCGCGAACGAGAACACGTTATTTGCCTGATTTCTCGATCAATGATCAATGTTATTGTTTGTGAACGGTATAATGTAATGATAAAACGTACAGTCGTCGTGTCCGCTAGCACCGCTACTATTTTAATGTTCTTATGAAAATATTATTGTACAATTAACCCGGTGTACATTTTGCACTCGTTATGAAATAAATGAAAGAGTACGAGCCTCTATAGGTTTTGCAAATTGTATCTTGTAGCAAGGTCGTGACTTTTTGAGATGAAAATCTAGATAGTGTAGTGACCTGATGCGTGCTGCCGTCGTTTGTGGAACTTTAGTGTGTTGTAAATTAGTGTTGTGACAGTGAGGAGCGGACAGAACAATGGGTACTACGGGACTGACTCTGGCAGATTTGCCAAATATTTTTATTATGATCGGCGCTCTCGTGGCGCTGTTCGTAATGTTAGTCATCCTACTCAGGTAAGTTTACCGCTACAGATAAGGAATACAGCTAAAAATAATTTATGTTTATGATTGTTGTTATCCTGCAGAATGTACTAGACTGTTTCCTTTGGCCAAACCCATAAAAATCGAGCATGATTAATAATAATGTTGCAAATTCATGTGGTACAATCTATTTAAATTATTGGTCTTTGTTTGAGATAGTACAAGTGTTTCGAGCTTATTTGATTCTCATAAATTAATTAGCTGTTTCTAGAAATACTTGTGCTGTTTTATATTCAGAAAACAGACTATTTTAAGTGGCAGAATGATTACATGAATACTTAACTTCATCATTCTATTTCATTCTGAAGATCAACCCAAATACAAATAGCAATATCTAAAAAATAAAGAAAGCTACTAAAGTACATAGCACACTCACTTTCACTTTAAATTTATCATGTTTGCTGTTGGTCTATCATACTGGAATTTGAAAGTGAAAACAGAAATAAAATAACATGTTTTTCACCTTCCAAGTACAAGCTTGTCATTATTGTATGTACTTATCTGGCATTTCAACTATCTTTGTTATGTGAGCTGATAGTAATGGAGATAAGAGTGAAAATAACTGTGAAGTTTTATATGGTTATATACATTGTTGTAAACACAGTTAAATCTGCTTATAACATTCCCACAGCCGGCACTGTTAGAGTGGGCCATAATCCAGCAAGCAAGCCCAATGAGGGTTGGTAGTAAGGCATCTGGTGCTACAAATACCTGAAACAATTATGCCTTTTCCGACCCAGCTCTTTCTAGTTGGTAGACATGACTTGTCTTGAAATGAGAGGGAATGGGCATGATCCACCAGTCAGGCTGTGCGGGTTTGTTGATGTCACATTGATGATGTGCCCTTATCCCAATTTATTTGGGGCCGGCGCAGCATGTCTCCTTCCATACTTCTTGGTTGATGTTACATGTCTTTGAATTATAAAACACATAATTATGGGTAGATGATGGGGCTTAAAACATAACTGGCCAAATGTGGGTGTACTATTAGATACACCTCCGCCTAAGCCTTCGGGGATTACAAGCGTGATGTTGTTTTGTATAATAGAATGGAACAGAATACTCTTACTTATGTACACCATAACATATATAAATCTGGAGGGTCTTATTGCAAAATATAAGTGTAAATTCTCACATAATATTTTTTGGTCAACGTCATTCAAAAATACTTTTGGTTGTTGAGGTATTTATTTAATTAAAATAGGTACGCCAACAGTAAATACATTTTACATTTAATAATAAAAATATACAGGTTAGTGTTCTTATGTAGGTACAGGCAGGCAAAGAAATAAAATGTAACAAAAAATAGAAAACAAAACATCTTTGACTTAAACTAAAGAAGAGATCAAAAAACTGACTTACACTAATAATCACAAATCAAAAGACAAAATAAAAAAATATCCAAATAAAACTAAGACTAATAACAATAATATTTAAATAAATGTAATGGAGAGCCTGTTTATTGACCTTATAAAAACTAAAATAATTAAAAATTCTCATATAATATTTTTTAGTCAACATTATTCAAAAACACATTTGGTTGTTGAGGTATTTAACTAAGTATATAAAGTATAAAGGAGAGCCTGTTTATTGACTTTATAATAAGTAATACTAATAACTCATTCATTCGAAACTTGTTTTTTGCAAATATAAATAAGATTGACTCATTATCATTATATGTAAATTCAAATTTGACTCTTGAATATAAAGTAGTATCTTATTGTAGGTACTTTGTATTCTATTTTTAATAGACATTGACAAGCTATTCAAAAAAAGGAATATACTTTTTGATCTTTAACCAAATAACGTCAAAGTTAATAAGACATTAAATATTACGTCACAGGAAAAAAATAACTAATTTTGACATTTGGTTAAAGATCAAAAAATATATTCCTTTTTTATCTGTTGTCCTTCTTTTGCCTTTACCTTTCAAAACTGATAAATGATAGTTTATTTATTATGTACATATTTTTAAGAACAATCTTCTATTAAAAACCAGTAACATAAATCCAGTTGGATTTTGTTTTTCCCCCTTCGAATTTCAACACCCACTCCCAATGTCTGTGAAGCATAGTTTTAGGAAAGTGGAAATTGCTTTGTGCATCATACACTTATGATGGCAAAACACCGAAGGGACCCAATAATACACTTCCAGGCAGGTAAAGGTCAGTGCTCAAGATCTATGCTGATTAGTGAACGCAGATGTGTGTGTGTTCTAAGTCAAGTATAAAAATCTTTATTTTTTAAAATTGGCCCACACTTTGTATTTCTCCTGCATCATGAGAAACTCCATATCACAAAATGCCAAACCCGGAACGACTAGGTACTTGTAGGTCATACAAATATTTGGTCCGTGCGGGGATCGATCCTGCGACACGCGGCATAGCAGCCAATCGCTTTGCCATTGCGCCAACCATGCCGTCAAAGAATAAGAGTTGTTGTACAAACGAAATCCTGCCTTTTCACCTAGGGATTATCTTCCATCTTGCGCTGCATGCCCTAACACCCGCGCACTTGACGATCTTATGACTGCTACAGCAAGCGGAGTTCGCATAGCTGAATTTTGGGCCAAACAATTAAAAATTTGCCATCGACACGCTAAGAAGAAGACCTGGGGATAGAATTTACAAGAAAGGATTTCTTCTAAATTCTCAGTTAGATCCCTAGGACATCACAAAAAGAACCCTCTTTCTTTGAATTTCTATCCTTTGCGGTTTAGGCTGGGTGATGCATTGTTGATGTGTCAGTTCAGGCCTACAAGACCAACTTATCTACATTAAATCACTATCCTATAGCTTCTACCCGCGTCTTCGCCCTCAGAAAAAACATTTTCTAAGGCACTCGGCAATAGTTTAGCTTTTCATTGGTGCAAGAATTTTTGTAATCTGTTGAGTAGTTTCAGAGATTACCTCCTACATCCAAACTGACAAACTTTACCTCTTTTTAATATTAGTATATACACGGCGTCCGGTAATCAATGGATAACCTCGAAACGAGTCACGGAATTAATGGCCCTCAGAAAAAAAAACAAGTAGTCTTTAATTACAATTTTTTTTATTTTACAATTATCAGCGATCGATTTCTCTTTCTTGCCTGTTTTCGAAAGATACTAACTGGCCCAAGTAGATATAAGAGCAAATGGAAGGAATTGGGGGAGGCCTTTGCCCAGCAGTGGGACAGTACAGGCTAATAAAAAAAAAACAATTATCGATGTACTAGCAATCATACGATTTCTTACATATCTGTTAGCTCAGTTAACGTTCATTATTATAACAATAAAAAACCGATGGAACTCATTAATTTGTTGTCTTGGTATACTAGAATGTAAAAGAAGGTATCCAAAAACAGATTATTATTAAAAAATATATAACTTTAGTACTGGTTGTTTTTTTTTTATTTGTATTTTCTTTTCTGAATGGCCATTAGTTCTACCATGACAAATTTCAAGATTATCCATTAATTACTGGTCACCCTGTATAATACCTACCATTGATGATTTCATTCTCATAATGGTTAGTTTTACTTGATGTCATGTACATAATTAAATATTTTATTTCAGTAAGAAAGATTTTGCTACAATGACTAAATAATACTTAATTCATGAGATGAAGTCTAGTGTCAATAAGTCTGTCTGGTGACCTGCATTTAATATTTGAGAATAAGTTAAAAACCGGCCAAGTGCGAGTCGTACTCGCACGCATACGGTTCCGTAGCACCAAACAATATAATAAAAATATTTTGAAGGCTCATTCATATTATTGTGTTGTATTGTATTACATTCAACAGAAAAACTAAAATTGTTTTTCGTAGTATGATAATGAAAAACAAATTTACTGCTGCAGTTTGATGAAAAGTTCCATATCTCAAAAACTAAACATCAAATCTTATTGAAAACAATTTTCGTTGAAAGTTTTTTTTGTTCTTTTTCTTACATAATTATGTTCACGTGTTTCCAGCTAAAGAATGAATAGCTTCTAGACTAGACTGGTTAAATGACCTAATGAAGAACTCTTAATTAAGGCCAGGGATCAACTTTACACATTATCTTTCAAGTGCTTACACGAGTTACATTAACAGTTACATCTGCAACCTATCATGTTCTATGTAATTGATGCACTTAAGTAAATAAGTACAAGGTGCTATTAAAAAAATAAAAATATGACTACCATAGTGAGTTCAGCATGTTATCGACACTCCAACAAGGAATTAAATGATTTAAGTTCTATTAAAAATAATTTTAGTAATTACTGTAAAATAGATGGTAGATTAAATAAATGCTTCGCACTAATTATTTATAGTTTCATGCACGGTAATGCCTTGATCACACGTGTCGGAATAAATTTATATACAGGGTGTAAACAGACCCTTCACATAGCCGTCAACCAAGCATTCTGTACATCAAACTAAGTAAATTTACGCAAAAATTATTGCTGGGAATCGACTTTTTTTTGGGGCGAAAAATCACGTTTTATGGTAGGACTCGATGGAAAGCACTCAAAGCATTGTGCTGATGGATGGATTAAATAGTACGGGGGTCGTGGAGGCGTGTAAAGTAAAAATCTTACATTAAAAACATGTATTTAAAAAAAAACTTGAGAAAAAGTTGGGACTTTGACCCCCAATGTCTCCATAACTAGAAGGTTCCCAGGAATGGTCTAGTACAAAAAAATTATCGCAAAGACGGGGAGAACAAGTGCCTTTCGGCTATGTTAAGAGTCTATTTACACCCTTTATTAGTTAATAGGTCACGTAGAACTCCAACGGGATAATTGCGTAACATACTTTTAGGGTTATGAGGAACAGGTTAGCTCCTCATCCCCAATTAAAAAGGGTGGATCCTCCGATCAGAAGGGTTGTGTCTGGTGGACTACTGCCCGACAGTTGATGTCGGGGAATCAGGCTGTTGTATACATAACTTTGTTAGCGCGATGCAGAATCTTTAGTTCTTAATTTGCGTCATAGATGTCGCCAGCGTTCTTTTGTCAATGTGATAATGTTCGCTACAACATACTATAGCAATGACAATTTTAACTTGAAATTTCAAGAACATCTATTGCGTTATTTAACTACGTTGTGGAACAGACGCATTTTTTAAACATAATATGAAGCAAGAACCAAAAAATTCGAAGACGTGACAGATCTACCAACCAGCACAGAGCCCGCGTGGTGGATTATAGCCCATTCCCTCTCATAGAGGTGGCGTGTGTCGCAGTAGTGGGGACATTATGGGCTGATTATGATGCTTATGACACAATGGATTCTTCTCTTTTTAAATCCTTTAGATTTTAATAGATAGTGTAAAAGTCGCAATTAGGGTGCACCACACACAGCGGTCGTTTACTTATTTAACACTTCAAGCACAAACGTACAGAGGCGAACTTAATGCCATAGGCATTTTCTACCAGTCAACCTTTGTCGTTCTACAGAGAGAAGATTTTTTGTTCTCCATTTTTGAGGACCTGGGCTGGCGTGCCTTAATACAGGTTACTGGAATGATATTATAAAGGAAGATACGTTACGTTCATACTGAGCCGTTCAAATATCGTGGCGTTGTTACAACTGCGGTAGATAATACAGAACGTACGAAACAGAAAGAGATAGCTATTGCGCTTGAAGCACTTAAATTACGACAATTGTCTGAATTTGTCTGCAACAATTTGCGCGCGCTAGTTCGATATCTACCTCTTTATATTTATAATATCATTGGGTTACTGTGTGACCTAGCTAGAATGTCAGATTTACTTCTGTAATTCTTACCCCTTTAGTTTCACTATTCATTCCTAATTTGTATGGCATGTATAATAATACCTTTTAAAATAGACTGTATCGATGCATGTGAAATAAAAAATATTATGTGCAAAACAGTGATTAAAAGTTTTTCCGTGATTATCAAAAGTAAAATTTTTTGTAAGACGTAAGCCAGAGTATATAATTATCTTGACTGTATAGAATATTATTGGCTGGAGAATACTGACTGTGCCATTTTTCAAGGGGAAGCCGGAGGAATCGGGTTGTATGGAACCTTCGCCACTGTACCCTAGATAGCATTATCGTATTGTAGTGAGGTGAATATTCATTTGGGAAGCTGTCTGTATATTTACGTAACGCCTTACACGGAGGCTATTCATAATGCACCCCAACCATGAACTCCATTTTTCGGGGAAATAAACTGTTTAGCAAATTGACTACCAACTTATAGTGTCCAAATATCAAAAGCAATAACACGCAAATTTGACGTAGTGTGTCAATTCGCTTAAAACAATGAATACCTGTTTGTACCTTAGACGTTGAACTTTTTGCGAAAAAGTAGTAAATCTAGCTTGATGACGTATTTTCCGTCAATGTCGATTGTATCGAAATAGAAATGGCAATATTGTCACACATTCACTCGTGACTTTGAGTTTGAAAAGTCAATGCTATTTTAAATTCTCGTCACATAATATTTTTTGGCTTGACTGAAAGTTTTCCCTGGCTGCGACGCCATCTTGCTGGCTTTCAAATATTTTTCCAACTAAAAGAAGTTTTTTTATTCCCAAAAGATATTTGTGCAGATCGAACGTAAACCAAGAATACAATAGAATTTTGTTTTGAAAGTCAACTAGTCTTCTTTTGTATGTATTTATAGCCTTCATGGCTATAAATAAATATAAAAATAAATGAAAAAAATGTCTTAGTCTAATCTAAAAGAGTAAAGGAAAACCAAAGAAACGATGAGTGTGTGAACGATGATATGGCTAGAAAGGAGGTGACTGCTGAGATTACGAGTAATAGAGAAGTATGGAAGAAGAAGACCTGCTGCTCCGACCCCAAATGAATTGGGATAAGGACAGGAGAATGCTGGTGATGATAAGTCAACTAGTCTTTACTACAAACACGCAGGTAAAGCAGAGACAAAAGAGCAATTTTGAATTTTCATGCAATAATAATTAGGCATTAATTTATATGATGTCACTGACTGTGAACTAACACCTACGGAAATCCTTTTTTGGGTTTATGACTCATTGATCATAACCCCTAACTTTGCACTCATAACTTATGAGCGTGAAAGTGTTTACTTAAATAACAACTTAATGTGATTGAGATTAAATGCGTAATTCCCACAATGAGTCACCTGCCATCACTAGTACAATACAAGTAGACGAATAAATTATAATACTTACTAGATGTGCCCCGCGACCTTGCCTTTTTGAATCGGATTTTGTTACCAATTTCAATGGTTTTAATTTTTTTGCACGAAAACCTAATTATTTTTCTAAAATAAAAGCCAAGTTACTGCTTCTAACATCAGCTATCTGCCAGTAAAAGTCCCGACAAAATCGGTCCAGCCGTTTCGGAACAAGCAGTTCGTTTCTTCCGTATTTATCTTCTATTCTCATTAGTTCAATGGCAACAAATAGTCTGAAGTTAGCAACAAAATCAATGTATGTGTGTCGGTAGATAAGTCTAATGATCTACTGCATTCTAGAAACAATAGGCACATTTACGCTAATTGCTGAAAATTTAACCTTTAACGTAACTACTCAATTAATCATCATTATATTAGATTAAATTGCAGTTTGTGCTAGATATTTTAGAACAGGTTACAAGAATACTTATCATCATTCTCTTGCCCTTGTCAAAATCTGTCTTATTTGTGGTGGGTACAGCATGTCTTCTTCTTCCATGCTTCTCTATATAACTCGTCATTTCAGCTATCACCTCAGTCGTAAAAATCTAGGCAATTTTTCTATTAACCCATCTTATATTTTTAAATCTGTAAATGTTAATTGATACACACTTAGGCCTACGCCACACTTGACGGAAATTCCGACGCCGAACTTCCGTTGCGGTAAATCCGGAACAGACGCAGAGGGCGAGCTGTCCGCGACGGAACGACCGATCATCCGCGTAGTTTGCCCGTTATTAGTCATTTATTAGCAATAACTTGTATTGGCGTTCCGACGCGGAAGATCCGCGACGGAATTTCGGTCAAGTGTGGCGTAGGCCTTAGTCTTAGTAAACAAGTCGTTTCTCAGTTAGTTTACCTCTTATAGCAACCAAAGCTGCATTTATAATGCAATGAAAAAGATCACACGGATCGACACTCTATCTGACCTCCACAACCCACGTACTGGAGACCACGATACGCCTTGGCAGGACTGGTTGTCAGTTTAATGAGTTTTTGACTTCGTAACGACTGACAAATGACAGCGAATGACAGGTAAGAGCAACGTACCGGCCGTACCGACGCACGGAGGGGTCTCGGTTATGTGACGGATGGTTGAGCAGCCATCCACGGACCGACTTCGACAAATGTTGCTTAACCTTGAAGATCCCTCTCAACCCTACCCTTGACCCGTGCGACTGGTATTATTTAACCAAGCATTATATTCTTTAACGGTAAGTCAGTTTTTTCTGATGAGTACTTGAACGGATATATGAAGGTTAAATAATAAATAGTAAACATCTACTAAACAAATAAATAAAATAGAAGTGTCTGTTTGTAATATCAAAATAACAGCTTTTTACTGAATGCTTATGAAAATAAATATATACAATATGGCACTTTTAACAAAAACACATTTTTTTTTTGTCTGTCTTTGTGCATCTGCCTAGTCTTTTCCCAACTATGTTGGCGTCGGCTTCCAGACTAACCGGATGCAGTTGAATACCAGTATTTTACACGGAGCGACTGCCTATCTGACCTCCACAACCCAGTTTGTATTAAGTAATACGATACCCCTTCGTAAGACTGGTTGTCAGACTTTCAGGACCTGTAACGACTGCCAATAACTAGTCGTAAGATATGGGTCTGTACTGGCAGCTTTGCAGATATCAGAAATAAACATTTTTTTTATTTCAAACCTTCCAATGCAACTAAAATCAAGCTATAATACGGAGCCTTCGTTTCCGGAAATAAAATATTGTAGACAACTGACAACTTCCTCTTATTTTATCATTTAGGGCATATATTCCATACACTTTAATTATAATTGAATGAATTTACAGTCGGGGAACTTAATTGTTGATCAATTTACTCTATTCGAGTTTACATAAAATCAAGGTTTTTGTTTAAACCGTAGAGGTTTAAATTATAAAATGCGATGATTTCTAAGTCAACCAAAGTTATTTTTTGAATGTAAAACACATTCAAAAAATAACTACAAAAAGTGAACGATCATCGAGGTTTTATCTACCATTACCCGACTGACCCTCAGGGCACCGCGCCACGTCTCATCAACGGGACTTGTAAAGACTCGCGGTGTGGAAGTCTCGAGAAGAGCTTACTATAGAAAGAATCGGATGATGTTCTTTTGTAGATAAAAGAACATTCTAAAAACTGGTTTTACCATTGAAAATTAAATTAATGGGTTTGACTGTGAGGTTAAAGACAATTCTAATTTTGAAATTACTTATGTGTACTTCACGCTATTATACTCACGAGGTAAACTGTATTAGGCAATACTGGTAGCTTCCGAAAAAAATATTTTTTTGAGGCCAATTTGCGTACATTATTTATAATTATTCACTTCACTGGCAAAGATAGATTCGTCCTTGTTTATAAAATTAATGGCTGAAATACTATTTGTTATAAAAACTTGTGAGGTTAACTTAAAATAACCTCTTTTATTTTGTTTCTTTTGATATCGGTGTCGTCTGTGAAGTATTGCTAGCTAATTTACTTTGACCTTGTATTTATTAGAGTTTGTGAATTATCCCACAGAATTAAATGTTATGCAAAATATTTAGTTTAAAATCCGTTAATTGATATTGAGTTTTTACGTTTTCACGGGCATAGTATTTTGGAAGCCGTATTACGAAATAGGTTTTATCTCAAAGTTGAAACCGTTATTTTATGAAAAAATTTGAATTGAATTTTGCTCAGGAGGCCTACTATGAACTATTATTGCGATTCAATTGACGACCTAAAATAAACTGCTTTGCTATTTCATACCACGACGTCATTAGAGCGATCCAGTTTAGGTTGACTCCAAATCAAGTCTGCAATTGGATCGCAAACCATTTTTGTTCATTCATTTTTCGTACCATGACGTGACATTTCAACTTATATTGGGTAGCTTAAGTGTCAAATTAAGCGATCCAAAAAAAGTTGCTACTTTCTTGGCGTGAAGTGAATCGTTTTGTTAATAACTTTTAAAAAATAGTGAAAATATACGTAATTCAAGGTATTTCAATTGAATACTTAGTGTGTTAATGTAAAAAAGTGATTTCTAGAGCTATTTTTATTGTAATGTCTGACGAATTAGTCATTTTTGAATTCTTAGAAAATGATAATGAAATAAACACAACACGGCGACAAAAAAGACGTCTAACACGGGAACAATCAGACCCCTTTGATTTGGAAGATGCAGAATTTATAAAGCGATATCGGTTGTCTAAAAAATTGGTATTAGAACTGTGTGATGAGCTGAGGCCATTGTTGAAAAATCCAACAAAATCAACTGATCTATCAGTAGAGACAAAGGTAGAAGTCAAATTATTCACAAAACAATAAACATTATATGGCACAATATAATAAGTTATCTGGATAGATGCACCTACTCATTTAGTATCATTTTTTTTTAGGTTTTAACTACACTATCGTTCTATGCGACAGGGTCATACCAGAGACCCATTGGAGACATAAGTGCTCACTCTATAGCTCAGCAAACAGTTTCCTCTATAATAGCTAAAGTAACGGCATGCATTGATTCTCCTGAGATACGAAGGAAATACATTACTTTTCCCAAAAATTTAGAAGAAAGAAATAAAATAAGGGCAAGGTTAATTATTTTGTTATCTATATTCCTTTCTATATATATTATAAACCAGGTAAGTCTGTTGTGTTACCACTTGCATAATAGTAACTTTATTTTAGGTTTTATCAAAAATTTAACATCCCCGGTGTACTGGGATGTATCGATCAACTGGTCTAACTATTGCACACAAATAGCAATAGTTAGACCAGTTGAAAATGAAGAAAGATATTTTTGTAGAAAGCACTATCATTCATTAAATGTTCAGTTGGTAAGTTTTTGTTAAGTTACTGCATTGTTAATATACAATACTTGTATGTTAAGTATATTGAACACTTTTCCAAGTAGCAAAAATGCTCAGAATGACATGCAAGTATTTGTAGCAAATAGTTACAACTTTAAGATGTAATTTACCATGTTGTAATCTATATTTTGTATACAGATTTGTGATGCGGACATGCAGATCACTAGTGTAGATGCTAGCTATGGTGGGGCAACACACGATTCATTCATTTGGAATGTGCACCCATTAAAATCACATTTAGAAAATATAAATGAATGCACATGGTTACTAGGTAAGATTAGAAGTATATTTTTTAAAATAAATTAAACAAATTATAAACTTAATCACTTTAATCTTAAATTCTACAACTATTGATAAAATAAATTTAATAATTTTCCTTGGTAACAAAATACTTTGTAATTGGTCATATATTTAACATTAATAATCACTAAAATATAAAACCTTTGGCATCATTTTAGTCTTATAAAAATAATTATTTGGCTTACAAATTCTAAAATAACAAAATATATTTTAACATGAATTAAATTTTCCTATTTGCAGGTGACTCGGGATATCCATTGAGAAGTTATATGATGACACCCATTATCAATGCAAATCCTGATACACCAGAGAGCCATTACACAAATATGCATGTCCAGACTAGGAATATAATTGAGAGAACAATTGGGCTACTTAAAGCACGTTTTCGTTGCCTTCTGGTACACAGAGTTTTACACTACAGACCAAAAGTTGCCGCCTCTATTATAAATGCTTGTGTGATTCTGCATAACATTTGTAATAGAGCTAACATTCCTGTGCCAGAATTAAGTAACGAAGACATACTTCAAGAAACCCAGATGCAGGTGAATTTGACTGATACTCATAATGAAAGTGTCAGCAGCAACAACCAAGCTCTTCAACGTGGTGTAACCATCAGAAACACCCTCATTCGCCATCTGTGGGATGCCCGACTGACCTAGAATGATAATTTGACAATTTAGTATTATAGAATAATTACATTCGAAGACACATGATGCGTGATTATGAGAATAGTATAGTATGCTTAAAATATCTTTTAATTATTATTACTTTTTAAGCATATTAGACTTGTATGATATTTTTATATAATTTCTCCTAACAAATGAAGATTTAATTTTTGTTTATTAGATTCTATAATTATTATGTTCTTAGTTAAGGTTGTTTTTATGAATCTGTGTGTAATAAAAATATAAATTTACCTTGACCGCAATATTTCTTTCATTTCCTTCATTTCTTGTAGAATGTTTTTCAGGGTTTCACTGTTTTGTTCCTCTATGTTGGCTCTCCTCTCAGATATGCGAATAAGAGCCCGGCGAGCCGCGTCCTGTGTCATTGGTGGCTCTCGTCGCGTGTGTCGTCGGCGGCGTGGTGAGCGCCGAGGAGTGCTCTGCAGGTCTGGCGCACCAGTGGTAGTGTGCTCGAGAGTGGGTGGCGACGCAGGTGGAGGGGGTGTCACTCTGGTTGATGGCCCTGCTTCCATGATTTCTGGGCTCATCCCTTCATGAAGATAGACTGGACAGAGAGTCAGTATACTCTCAGAACCCGTCTCGCCTTCCAGAACTGTGGGCACACTGCTTGTACCAATATTTAATGGCGTGTCCAAGCCACTCTCTGTTCTTAATTCCTGCAAATCATAATTAATTCTCTTCCTTCATTTACATCACTAAAATGACATGCAACTGTGCAAATATTTTTATACAATATGAACGAATGAGCAAGTATAAAAAATAATACTCACCTGTTCAAATGGCTCTACCCGCATACCAGGCAGGCCGGTACCAAAGTCATCTCCTAAGATCTGAAGGAATGTTTTTTCAATGTCCGTCATCTTTTTTATCTCTGACGGACCTCCTCCAGTCTGCTGGTGAGATGCTCTAGTAGCTGCAGCCAATTTCTTCAATTTGGATTTATAATCATTCCAATACTAAAAAATATATATTATCTTGTTAAGTTGCACGGAAATATTTTTTTGACAAAAATAAATTATTAATAGTTAATTTATTCTTTTCACTTACTTTGCACCATCCTTTCCAATCTTTAATTGCACCATTACCATGGGAATTTAAATTATGGGCTATATTCTCCCACATATTCCTTGAAAATTCCCTAGCTTGGGATGTTTTATTATAGCCCGTTGCTATGGCTTTATTTTGGTTTAAAAATTCCCAAAGCTGCTCAAGTTGACCGTAAGTCACTCTTCGACGCGATACATCACTGTAAAAAAAAACACTTAAAATACTTTGGCACACTTAAAAAACTCTCAAGTACGCTTTTGAGATAAAGAAGTTTGTAAGTTTACTAGAAAATATTATATTCACAAACTCCACAAGAATACTTACGCCATTATTCGTATTACCAATTATTTTACCTCAGTGAAACATTAAAAACACTTTAAAATACTAACAATAACACCTATGTTCTCTCGATAATAATTTGAGATATTTAAACTTTCAAAACAAATCGCAACAACAACAACCGCTTCCTGTCAAATCAAATATGAGTGGAGGTGCGTTCTAAACTCGTCCTATTCAAAATTATTTTTACGACAACATTAAGCAAATCTTTAATTTGTAATTTAAAGAATTATATAAATTACTATTATTTAATGAGTACTAAAAAGGGCTAATGGCATATAATTTGACGCATAGAAGTGCAATTTTAAAATGTATTTGTTGTAATTTTAACACAAAATAACCGTAACTTACCGCTATAATTTCATCAACTAGGTTTCGAAACGCAACGCATATGGTTCGAGTAAACGAGACAGACTTATGCAACGACTGCACAGCGTCATCTCTTTCTCACACCGCGGACCACAGACAAATTATGTTCGTTCATTCCTCCGTGAGCAATTCAAACGCCAGTTAGTTATAGGCACTTCATGGTACCAATCTTAGCGATTCAGTTTAGGTACCTAGACTGGATTGCCTCGGAATTGAACGGCTAACTAAAAGTTGATGGTAGGCCTCCAGTTCTTTTTAAATTTTATTTATTTGCGGAGTTTTTTTATGAAGAACATGTCAGCCTGATGATTGCTAACAATTAAATTGCATATAATTATTCTAGGCCTCCCACTGGGTGGACCGATGACCTGGTGAAGGCTGCAGGGATCCGCTGGATGTGAGTCGCACGGGACCGGTCAATGTGGCGACACTTGGGGGAGGCCTATGTCCAGCAGTGGATGTCTTTCGGCTGAAATGATGATGATGATTCTAAACAAGCCTACTCGTAATAATACTACCTATAATAATAATATGATAATTATAGTTTAGAAGCCTACTTCGCTTACACGTGACTGTACATTCTTCCGTTTCAATAAACTATCCGACCAGCTTATTGTGTATTGTGGGAATCAATTGAAGAATACCATATTATTCAACAAAGGCAATAGGCTATAAGAATAACCATTGTAATACTAGTGTGAGAATATGATTAAATAATACATCCTGCTTCATTCCCTAGAAGGTCATGCATTGTATGTTCTTAGCGTGTCTATGGCAATCTAAATTCAATCGGCCCAAAATTAAGCGACGAATTTGGCACTTTGAAAGAAAGAAAGAAAATACATTTATTTGGCACATGCCACAAGTGTTACAAAAAAAAAAAAAAAAAGAAAAACTTAAAACTAAACAAAAAATAAAACACTGTGCAGCGAAAATAACCTGAGCTGATTGAAGAAGGCCATAGGCAAGATATACCTAACACTTGGTTCACTCAGGGCTTTTATGCAGAAGACTTTTGAATAATAAAGGGTGCAAAAGTACCCTTAACGAACCCAAAAGGTACTTGTTCTCCCCGTCATAGTTTTGATTTGACCAGACCTGGGAACCTCGTAGTTACGGAGATATTGGGGGTCAAAGTTACAACTTTTTCACAAGTAAAAATACAAGTCTTTAAATACCCCGTACGCACGACCTGTACTGTTCACTGCATCCTTTAGCACAATGTTTTAAGTGCGTTATATTGAGTCCTACCGTAAAACGTGATTTTTCACTCCAAAAAAAAGTCGTTTCCCAGCAAACAATTTTGCGTAGAGTAACATAGTTTGATGTACAGAATGCTTGGTTGACGGCTTCGTGAAGGGTCCGTTTACACCTTGTATACAAGGTGGACGGGACACCGACGCTTACCACGTATTCAGTACATGATTCTGAACAACATACACGTATTTATAAATATTTTTCGGTAATTTTTTTTTTAAATCAGCTGGCATATTGACCGTGTAGGTATTGCAAATTTGTAGGAAACAGCTCTTTTTTTTTAAACAACCGACGAAAATTTTCTATGTGGGGATTCAGAATGATGTACTGAATACATGGTAACCATTTTAGCGTCGGTGTACTTTCCATCCTGTATATTACTAACCCTCAGCTCACTCAGGGCTATCATGCAGACTGCTTTTTGAATGATTAGTTTCTAAATTAAAAAAAAAAAAACAAAATTCGAGTCGTTTTACCTTTTCCGAACCGGTTTTGGGTGCTTCAGCTACACGTGGTAAATATCCATAATTTCCACATAACAGGCCTAGTAATATAATACAAGGTCACTAAACTATTAATTTTCTCATTCTGTAACAGCTCGTTCAATATGACATTAAAGTTTTATTTTTCGTTGTTTTGCCCTTGACATTCGTATTATGGAATCTAAAGTACGCAGGCAATACGTCATGATTACGTCTGTTATTAATTACGTATGGCACTGATCTTACGGTACAATTATAAATGCGAAAGTTCGTGTGGACTGATGGATGTTTGTTACTCGTTCACGCAAAAACTACTGAACGGATTTGAATGAAATTTGGTACACAGATAGATTAAAACACGGATAAACACTTTTTATCTTGTAAGTACGATCCCGTGAGAATATTACTGAACTCCACGCGGACGAAGCTGCTGGCATAAGCTTTTTTTTTTTTTATTAGGATGGGAAATCATCAAATCCCGCCGCCCCCCCGCTCTGGGCGGAGCGGAAGGGAGTGTCAGACTTGTACTGACTAAAACCCATCCATGTTCCTTCTTTGCCCTTTGTGTTCCAGGGCCCGGTATCTCTTTCGAACAGTCCCGCAGCCCTGCTGGCATTAGCTAGTGCTTAATAAAATGAGAATAAATGACTTTGTAATTCAAAAAGGAAGTGTAGATTTTATTATATGATAATGCTGTGATATTGTGTTTACATGTATGTTGATGACGCTTGATAAGAGATGGTGACAAATATTAGCAGGTGTTTCGAATCATGCGTTTGAGTAATTTGTGGGAACTGCGAGAAATGGACATGGTACAGTCAAAACAAAATTTTTAACCGATCAAAAGTACCTTTGACTGTAACAGAGTTAGATTCTAAGATGTTGGCTGTGCTTCAGGCATCAGGCGGATTCTCGCGCCTAGGTCCAGCGTTGAAAGGTTTTCCTATGGTCCTTTGTAAAAGTATTCTGATTTAAAAGAGTGTCCATAGAGTTTCTTCCCCGTTCTTCTCCATAGAGATCTACGTTAGGGAATGGGCAACTATAGTACTTTCACAGTTTTTATGCCTTGTGACTGGGACTGTAGCTACTTTTCATTGTTGTCTTTGTTTCGACAATTCAATAGTGCCTGTAACTGGCCTATTTGAAATAAATGCTTTGATTGATTGATTGATTGATGTCCCTATGACTGAGAACCTCTCCTTACCTGCCAGTTAAATACAGCTCATCCTCTAGCCTATCAAAAGCGAGTTCCATTCAGCCGTCAGTCTTCAACACCTCGAAACACAAATCATAATTACAAAATAATGACGGAAACGTGCTTGTCTCAAGATTTCACAGAACAGCCCCCGTAGCATGACCACCGTAGATAAGGATTTCTTTGACGGAAGAATCGACAAAATGACCGATTGTGTCGACACAATGACAGATTTCTTTGCACTATCTGTCATTTTGTCGATTCTTCCGTCAAAGAAATCCTTGTCTACGGTGGTCATGCTACGGGGGCAGGTTGAAGAATACCGCCTGTCTACCCACATATGGCGAAATACAGTTAACCAATACTAGCAGTTTAGCGAAAAATTATCATACACTAACAAACAAGACTTCACTTGTCACTTACAACTTGACACAGATTTTGAATCTTAACTCTTGTCAAATACTTCCTTGATGGCACCTACTCTAGCTGGTGTCGTAAGTAAACCAGGTTATACAGGGTGTAAGGTAGAAGCGCCAGGGTAACCCGCGAAATTCAAATTGCAAAAAATGTAAGAAAATGTAACTTAAATGAACGTGTTGTTACTTGTGCGATTCATATTTTCATCAACATACAACCATTCGCTGACCTGCAAATTGCAAAAAACGTAAGAAAAATTGAATTGCCGGGCCGCCCTGGCGCTTCCACCTTAACGGTGACTGAATACTTTTGCATTTTTTCGAATTGATCTTTTGAAAAAACTAGATATTTGAGGACAATTCTAAGTAAAGAGCAAATTGATGATTCTAATTATTATAACTTCGTAAATATATATTTGTTGCGGCCACGAATCACATTATGATCAATATACAAGTCATACAACCTGAAACTGAAACGCAAATTGCAAATAACGTAGGAGAATTTGCATTTCGCGGACTACCCAAGGCTCAAGAGTTCATCAGCGTAGCATGGATTTCAGTAAACGTCTCTCTCCAAGACATGGATTGTGATTGAGATAGAGGATCCTTGACCCTTGTGAGCCTTTTGGGCTAAACCATCCACCAGTGATTGATGATATTTATGTGTGTGAAGCTGACAGCCGAAGCTGAGCTCTTCAAAGTTGAAGTCTACCGGAAAAATGGTGTTTTGTTATGTGCATTTACAGGATTTGTTTGTTATCCTGCAATTTTATCATATAAACCCATTTAAAATAATATAATTAATAAATAAATAAAGTGACACTGTCACTTACGGGATATCTTTGATTTCCAATTATTGTGAGCTCCCGATATTTCGACGCTGTTGGTTGCAAGTGCCATGACCGCGGGATGACCTGAGAATGCGAATGGATGGTAAATAAATTATTTGGTGCAGACAAAGGGAAGGTCTACCCTCTTTCTTAGTATTTTACTCGATTTAAAATCACGGCAAAACACACTCACAATATCGGGAGCTCCCGAGCTCCCAATAATCGAAAATCACGGAAGATATCCAGTATATACTACACTGTTATAAACCGTGAGAGCTTCAAACAGTGTTAAATAATTTTTTTATTAATCAACAGTTCAACATGTAAATTTCCAATTTTCCTCGCAGATTTTATTACTACTAGCTGTTGCCCGCGACTTCGTTCGCGTGTAAATTTTGGTGTGCATGTGTGAGACTGCCTCGTTGGTCTAGTGGTCGCAAGCGCGACTACTAAGCGTGGGGATTGATTCCCGGGTCGGGCAAAGTGTTAAAAAAAAAATGTTTACTTCAATTACATATTGTTGTCACACACATGATTTAGAGATCACCTTTTAACTTGTGTTAGGGGGCGTCCATTAATTACGTGAGGCGATTTATCGACCCCCCTCCCCCCTTGGTGGGATGTCGTCAGATTAGGCTTGACCCCCTCATCTCCCTCCTAATCTCACGTGAGATTTATCAAAATGCGTAGTTTAATATAAATACAGTAATCTGTGCTTGATTGCGTTGAATTCACTAAAATATAATAATTTGTAGAGAAACATGTTTACTTAATTAAACCCAGTGATATTTACCGAGACCCACCTCTCCCCTCGTGAGATTGGGTGATATTTGGCGCGTTGAGGCGACGATATGGCCTTAGACCTCCTTAATTCAGCCCTGTCGCTAAATCCGTTCTAAGCGAACGTCTACTGACTATAAACTACCTCACTGCCAAATATCAAGTTTGTAGCACAAAAATTTAAGGACTTTTATCCAAACTAGCAAGAGCCCTTAGGCCTCCTTAATCCGGCCCTGTCGCAAAATCCGTTCTAAGCGAACGTCTACTAACTATAAACTACCTCCCTGCCAATTTCAAGTTTGTAGTACAAAAAATGAAGGACTTTTATACAAACTTGCGAGAGCCCTTAGATCTCCTTAATCCGGCCCTGTCGCAAAATCCGTTCTAAGCGAACGTCTACTAACTATAAACTACCTCCCTGCCAATTTCAAGTTTGTAGTACAAAAAATGAAGGACTTTTATACAAACTTGCGAGAGCCCTTAGATCTCCTTAATCCGGCCCTGTCACAAAATCCGGTCTAAACGAACGTCTACTATCTATAAACTACCTCCCTGCCAAATTTCATCTTTATACGTCAAGTGGTTTCCGATATTTCGTGATGACCTTTCGCTTTTATATATTTAGATTAGATTTCTCATAAATTAATATCTTTTGCGTCTGTTGGTCGATTTTGATGAAATAAACGCTAAATAATACCCACAACAATGATTCTTATTTTGTAATATTTCTATTTTGAATACAATGAGGGGTTTTTACGTGATGCGCGCACATACGAACAGACAAAACGATAACCCACAAAAATTTAAAAAAATATCTTTTATCTTTCTATTACTTATTTCTCGCACCTTCCAACGATTTTTTCAGACACGGAAAGTCTACGATTTTATTATATGTATAGATTTTATCGAATATATATTTTTAGTACTGGTAGCAAACAATCTGTTATTTTACGATATCTACATAAACTCACGCCTTTTTTCCCTGGGGGTAGGCAGAAACCAATGTTTTCTCAAAACCTAACAAATCTTTTCTTTGATTTCAGGAACATGGAGGTCATAGGCATAATGGGTGAGGGTCGGGAAGACGCTTGGGCACGCACCATGCAGCCCCCAAGACTTCTCATGCAGAGGGTACACATACCTTTCACGTTTAAGATAGAGGAGAATGCGCCTTTAGGCTATAATGGTAAGTTTCTTTTTTATTTATTTTTATCCAGCAGGCTTCCATTTGCATATGTGGATAGCTCGTGGCTAAATTATAACAGCCGTACGGATTGATCTTCAAAATTAAGCGGAAAGCACTTCCGACCTGTCTCAGAAAGCACGTTAAGCCCAACGGCTTAACGTGCTTTCTCGGTCCCGGCTGTCATTTGTAGAATCAGAATCAGAATTTTATTTGCTATGAAAGTAGGTACAGGTTAGGTGTTGTACATAAATTAATGAGATCGGCTACAGTCTACCTTACAGCGTGCAAATTATTACATAATAAGTTAAAATATTAACACAAACAAAGTAATGTAAAACAAAATAGAAATTAAAGTTAAGTCAATTAATAAAATTATAGTCTAATAATACAAACAAAATAATGCCAAAAAAACAAAATAGAAATTAAATTGAAGTCAATTAATAACATTATAGTCTAATAATACAAACAAAATAATGCCAAAAAAAACAAAATAGAAATTAAAGTGAAGTCAATTAATAACATAATAGTCTAATAATACAAACAAAATAATGCCAAAAAAACAAAATAGAAATTAAATTGAAGTCAATTAATAATATTATAGTCGGGGTCGGGGGGTTAGGTTAGTACGTCGTTACAGGTTGTCAGTTTTTTGGCCCGAAAGTCTGACAACCAAGTCCTAGTCTTTCCAAGGGGTATCATTATTACCCAGTAGTAGCTGGGTTGTGGAGATCAGATAGGCAGTCGCTTCATGTAAAATACTAGTAATTCATACGCATCTGGTTAGATTGGAAGCCGTCCCCAACATAGTTAAGAGAAGGCTAGGCAGATGATGATGTTCTTTAGATGGCTAGCTGTGCCTCCGACTACTTTCCAGAAGGCTTATACAAAAGATTTGTATAAATAGTTATACGGTATCAACTACAGTGTGCCTTGTTGCCCTATTGGTCGTAAATGCGACTGCTGAGCGTGAGGTCCATGGTTCGATTCCCAGGTCGGGCAGTGTTATTAAGTGTTCCCTTTAGGAATTTCTCAGTAGCAGCTGGATTGTGCCCGGTAGATGGCAATAGGCTCGCCCCCTATTACATGGGACTAATACATAACTCGCGAAATGTAGGTGTACTATTAAATACACCTATGCCTAACCCTTTGGGGATAACAGGCGTGATGTTATGTTATGGTATCAAAATTTTAAAAGAAGAAATTCCACTTCCTATTTCGTTTACCACATCGCTCATTTCCTTATCCGATAATCTCTTTGTTATAACTTAATCACGCTTCCGATATAATTATTCAGACCTGACAGACTCCACTTCCTATCCTATAAGTTCCTCGATCGGATTTAGCAAGACCACTTTCAATTAATTGAAGGTCGCCACTTGAACCGTTACTAGATTGAGCGAGAATGCGAAAATTTCGCCATCGCCACTCGTATGCAGTTTGTAGTATACTTGTAGCTTACAAATGTATTGCTAAGTTCGTAAAATATTTTTTATGAGAAAATACGAATCGATACCTTTTCTTATTTATTTATTGGTGTACACACGAAGTACTTAATACTTGGAGGAGCTCGTGGCTAAATAACAATAGCCGCTTGGATCGATCTTAAGGTTAAGCCGTGTTTGCCTAGGTTGGTCTGTGGATGGGTGACCGCCCGTTCCATACCGAGTTTCCTCCGTACCTCGGAAAGCTCGTTAGCCGTTGGTCCAGGCTGTCATCTGTAGATCTTTGACAGTCGTTACAGATAGTCAGTGGCCCAAAAAGTCTGACAAAAACCAGTCTTACCAAGGGGTATCGTATTACCCAGTACTAACTGGGTTGTGGAGGTCAGATAGGCAGTCGCTCCATGTAAAATACTAGTATTCAGCTACATCCGGTTAGACTGGAAGCCGACCCCAACATAGTTGGGAAAAGGCTAGGCAGATGATGACACGAAATACTTAACAGGACATTACATTAAGATAGAAGAGCACAAAGGTACTGCTTATCTTGCTATTGTTTTTCTTCATTGCATTAGGCTCGAGAAAAGGAGGAATGAGGAAAATCTCGTGAGGAAAGTTTTGAGCATGAATGTGGATGGGTATAAGAGTAGAGGAAGACCAAAGGAACTACGAATTGTGTGAAGAATGATATGGCAAGAAAGGAGGTATCCGATGAGATGACGAGTAATAGAGAAGTATGGAAGAAGAGGACATGCTGCGCCGACCACAAATGCATTGGGATAAAGGCAAGAGGATGATGATTAAGCACAAAGAAAGATGAAACAATCTCTTTATCTTTTGGTCTTTGAGAGATACGCTATACAATAAAAGACACGGGATATGAACCCCAATAATTTATGTGGACATTGTACTGATATGAAGCTATCACTTTTATAACTAAAGACGTGTTTAAAGTTACCGACTCCAATAACAACATGCATCACGCCTGTAATCCCCGAATGTTTAGGCAGAGGTGTACCTAATAGTACACCCACATTTCGCCAGTTATGCTTTTAAGTCCCATGTAATAGGGGGTGAGTCTATGGCCATCAACCGGCACAAATCTAAACTCCATGGCTCTCTGACAATTTCCTGAAGGAAAAAACCAATAACACTGCCCGACCTGGGTATCGAACCCAGAACCACACGCTCAGCAGTCGCGCTTGCGACCAACAGACCAACGAGGTAGACCAAAAATATCCCTTATACAAAACAAACGTTCAGTGGTACATTACTTTATTAATTCACATTGCCATCTGCCCTGTCTTTTCCCAACTAAGTTGGTCGAATTCCAGTCTTACCGGATTCAACTAAATACCAGTATTTTACATGGAGCGACTGCCTGTCTAACCCGCTCTTGGGTAACACGATACCCGCTGGAAAGACTGGTTGGATACATTCATTAATAAAGAAGATCAATAAATCCTCTGAACGGGACCAGCAATTCTGTATCCCAGATAGACAGACGACAAAACAAAATAATGAACCGTCGTTTGGCAAGGTGACACAACGCATTGCCAATTAGGTCACAAGATGCGATGCAGCAAATGATGCAAGCTCCCCGGTCATTACGGGTAATATCCTAATCGAGAAAAGGACAGTGTGAAAACAACTGTAAGCCTAGAAAATACGGTGTACTTTAGACTGGATAGTGTTTAACTGTGACTCTAGTGTGTTGATCTGCAGCTGCACGTAGATCTAGCGACTAGAATGACGAGATAAACGGGTTATGGTAACGCACAGCTACAAAGGTTCTATCGTCAAAATGTATCCAACACGAATCAAATTACGAACGATCAGTCTATCCACACCACGTTATCCATAAACTTTGGCAAACGCTTCTATAATCTTCTAGCTTTTACAAGTCAAATCTTTCATAGGAAGTAGTACTTAAAAAGGCTTCGTTGCAAAGATATTTGTATATTTCATTTAATTAAATTTAATTGAGCTATGAAGTAAGAAAGGGTCTTAATTTGGTCTATGTTGCTGCTTAGTGCAATTAAATTATCAAATGCTGTTTGCATTTCATTTGCTACGTACGGGACCAACCAGAGAGTAAATTTAAAAAAAAAAAGAATTCATTAATGTGTTCATAATGAAAAATGCTTATTTTCGTGGTCTGAACATCTGGTCGAAGTTTGTGTATATCGTCCGGAACACGGTGTATAAGGCCAAAGAAAAGATGGATGGATTGTGTGAGGAATGATACAAAAGAGAATGAAGTAAATGATGACGTGACGTCTGACAGAAGAGAATGGAAGAAGAAAGCGTATTGTGCCGACCCCAAGTAGAATGGGACAAGGACAGGGAAATGATGATGATTAGGACTCGTTTCCCTAATCCCTTTCGGTGTGGTTGAGTAAGGAATTAACAAAGTTATCCAATCGCGCTTAAAACCTATCACAAAGGCCTTTGTGAAAGTTTTCTTTCTGCTCTCAACTGGAATGGAAAGCCAACTTGTTATCAACGTTTTTGCGCATCATCGCCTTTCTCCCAAAAGACGGCCACTGCTGAACTAAGGCCTCCCACTCCTCAAAGCTGCAGTTGATTTTCATCAACTTCACTAGGTTGATGGTGCACCTTAGTAGGAACAATGAGAACTTACAACTCATTATCATTAACGGGATATTTACCATGTTTACTGTTTGAGTTAATCCGTGATCATGGTGCTTGCAATAGCGCAGAAATATCAGAAACTCAAAACAAACGGTAAACATGGTAAATATCTCGTTTCTAGTGTTAATGATAATGTTAGTGACCATGACAGTTTAAAACTTAAAACTCACACACGCAAATACTTCCTTCGTAATGACAATCAACTCAGCCAGAAGTCCACTTCTGGACATATTCCAACAGCTGCGCCACAGCAGCCTGTCATTCCGCTTCCGCGTACAGTCTTCCAGACACTTTTTAAGCTCGTCGGTCCATCTAACTTTGGGGCGTTCTTTAAATATACAATCAATGAAATCACAAACACCTTCCTACTGCCTTTGTTCGCCCCCTTAATGACTTGTCATCATCCTCATTAACCTGCCCTTATCTTAAATTATTGGGGGTCGGCGCAGCATGTCTTCTTCTTCCATACTTGTCGATTTTTTTTTTGGGACAATCCCGGTACATTATTCCCAAACTACTGCAACTCCTGAAAGCCAGAATCAACAGTGGCGATCACCAAAAAAGCGCCGAGACAATGAAGCTCGACGAAGTCCCAGAGAAACAATTTAACTGTCTTGGATCCCGCAATGAAATTAATCAGAAAAGAATAGCGGAGGAGTAGGTAAAACATAATTTCCATTTGCCTCCATATCAGCAGGAGACAGAACTAATACTACTGATATTTGTCTATAAGTGGTCATCTCAGCAGTCACCTTCGTTCCAGCCATATCATTCTTCACACAGTCCATCCATCCTAAAGGACTGGTAGTAAAGCATATCGGTATTCCACCCACGAAACCGATTAAGTTGAGCCATTCGCGTAAATCAAACGTAACTAACGGTACAGGTTCATGCGCATTTTTTACGTGGTAAGTATTTAGATAACTACTTCATCATTATGATACGCTGTTATATTCCCCAGTGATTCAGCCGTGTCGTTGACCGTATATGTTTTTTGCAGAAATCTTTCAATGGAACTACTGTTGTTGTTTACGTCATATAATTCAATAAACGCTGACGCCCAGAGGCACTAACCTCTTTCTCATTTAATATTTAGTTTATTGTAACACACTATAAAGTCGCTGAAAAATACCAGCCGTTCGGGTCGATCAAACTCAAACTCAAAGGATTTATTTCAATTATACCATCACGGGCACATTGCATGTCAAAAAAAACGAAAAAAGAAGTGAAAATAGAGTCACGGTCACAAGGCATAATAACTTGAGAAAGTACTGTAGTTGCAGATTCCAAAGCGTAGATCTCTATGGAGAAGAATGGGCAAGAAACTCCATGGACACTCTTAAATCAAAATATTGTTACAAGATCTTGATTACATCATTCATGTTGAGATTATACATTTATGTGAGAACGATGTAGAAAGACGTGCACATTAAGAGCGTCCAGAGTAAAAGATTAAATCAACAATGAAAAAATAAAGTAATTAAAATAAACCGTGGCAGCTAAGAGATGACCAGTCCGAACTGACAGCCCCCGTTCACGAACATGACGCATGGATCAGCGCCATTCAACTCAACCATATTGAAGGGGACTAAATGACCCGACACACCCGCCACCATCAGCGAGGCAGTTGAGTGCGCATGACATTATCTCACCTTCACGTTAATCCGCGCTTTCCTAAATTGCTCCGTGGATAGGTGACTACCCATTATATACCGAGTTTCCTCCGTGCCTCGGAAAGCCCCCCAGTACTAACTGTGTTGTGGAGGTCAGATAGACAGTCGCTCCATCAGAAATACTGGTATTCAACTGCATCCGGTTATACTGGGAGCCGACTGTTGAATATGGTAATGTTTGTACATCTATCTAAGGTTGGCTATGCTGTATTAAGTAAGTTTTTAAGTTGGTAATACTATATATGATGTTCTGTGGTCTTGCTGCTTGTGAAATATAACTCTATGGAAGCCAAAAAAAACCGTTTTATTTATTTATTTAAACTTCATGTACAAGAGTGGTACATAGGCGGACTTAATGCCACAAGGCATTCTCTACCAGTCAACCTTTGGGTCAAATAGGACAGCATTGTGATAGAGTACAAAAAAATAAATAAGAAAAATCCAATTTGTTAACATAGATCGATATACATAAATAGGTACATACTAATACACATATACACATTAAAATAAATAAACTAATATATATTATAATACATACAAATAGTCCAAATACGAGAAACCTTATAATAATTACTATGACTACTAACTAATATCTAGCTTGTGAGCAATTTAGTCTGATTTCAAATAGATGATGATGTCGTTTTCTTTTGTACGTGAAAGTAAAACTTTTATAAACAATCACATCACCGACCAACCGACATAAAAAAGGCTGCGGCCCTACGCTGATGATGTTGACGATTTGTAAACACAGCAAGCATACAGTAAACGTTAAACTCATAACCTGGTTGAAGAAATGTAGCATCAACCGTGACCGCCTCGTGTCATGGATCACAGACAATGTAGAAAGCGAAGAGTTATGAAGACAATTGTTTGTAGTACATTATCTACATACCAGACCAGCCGTAATATGCACTTTTGTACTGGTTACACGGTACATGCACGTAGAAAGGTAAATACATTCTTTACGGCATCGTTGGTGTAGTGGTCGCAAGCGCTAACTGCTGAGTTGAGGCCCTGGGTTCGATGTCTAGGTAGGACAAAGTGTTATTACGTTTTTCCATAAGGAATGTCTTAGTAGGAGCTAGGGAGTCTGGATTTGTTCCCAGTTGGTGGCAATAGGCTCGCCCCCTATTACATAACTTAAACAACGTGAAACTGAATTATAGGATGAACCTTCAGTTTTTAAAATAGGATGAGGCGGAGGATAAGTGATGTTTATTCTGTAAATTGGTTTTTACATAAAGAAAATGACACAAATTCAAACAGAAAATATTTTAGTAACGAGATTGTATGAAAACTGAGACGATGTCACTAAGCATGGTATCAGGGCATGGTGCATGGTGCTTGCAACAGCGCCGAAATAGGTATCGGGAACTCAAAACAAACAGTAAAAATGGTAAATATCCTGTTTCTAGTGTTAATGATTAAGATTGTATGAATAAGTAAGGTATGAATGTAGGGGGTAATCTTTCATGCTAGCGAAGGAGGTGGCGGGACGTGAGAGGGAAAGAGCCTCACGTTCCAGCCGCCGCGGGAGACGCCCCGGGCGTCGGGAGTCACGTGGTGGCTCTCGGCCACCGTAAACGCGGGCCTGTTGACGGCGAGTTATGGGCTAGCTTGCCGTTGGGCCGTCTTATTACGACAGGCCGTGTCGACGGCGCGTTCGTGTTCCACGCACGCCTCAAAGATATGTCAGCAACCATGTAGGGGTCCGCATAAGCCGATTCCTGCCAGGGCTGCGGGACTGTTCGAAAGAGATACCTCCGCCCTGGAACACAAAGGGCAAAGAAGGAACATGGATGGGTTTTAGTCAGTGCAAGTCTGACAGTCCCTTCCGCTCCGGCCAGAGCGGGGGGGGGGGGGGTCATTTGATGATTTCCCATACGAAAAAAAAAGGGGGTAATCTTCGGAACTGCTGATCCAATTCAGAAAATTCTTTGTCTAATGGGAAGCTACATTATCCCCGAGTATCATAGGCTATATTTAAAACGTTCCGTGGGATAATTTCCGACCATAACGCGAGAGAAGCCGCGAGCAAAAGATAGTAAACAATAAAGTGCCTGAAGACTTACACTGAACTTGAACTCCCGGAACGATATTGGAGGGAAAATGCCGCAATCAACGCTTGGTGAACCACAAGGTCAATTAATACTGTCTGGGGCTATTTTAGCCACGAAACATGACGACATCGTAAGCGAGACACGGACTGAAGTATTGGGGAATCCTCTATATTCAAAGTTTGAGACGTAACGCCAAAATGCATTGCATGAGCAAATTCAGCTAATAATGCTCCCACTGCTGGGACACAAGCCTTCTCTCTATGAGAGGGAATGGTCTGTTCTGTAATCCACCACGCGGGCCCAGTGTGGGTTGGTAGATATCACATGTCTTCGATTTTTTTGGTTCTAAGACATGCCTGGTTTCCTCATGACGTTTTCATTAATCGTTTTGAGAGCAGTGGTAGCAGTAGCAGTGGCAGCAGTGGTGATGTATTTTGAAGCAAATAATAAGTTTGCAACGTGTAAACCGTGTGAAGGTCGAAATAGGCAGTCGCTCCATGTAGAATATTGGTATTCCGCTGCATCCAATCAGACTGGAAACGGAAAATGTTAGGCAGATTGACATGTGCGTACTTAAACAAGCATACTGGGACTTGGGAGTGGAGCAATAGTTCAAGTTCTCCTTATTTCACAAATTCAGCGGCACGACGCCATTTGTAATTGTATGTGAGTGTGACAAACATTGGAAAACCAAGATGGCGGAGAATTATGTCCAAATGTCTTCGGGCTTTGTTTGATTCGAACAATGCAGACCTTTGTTTTGTAATTGCTTTATTTTCTTATGCAAATAACCACTGAATCCGTGATTCATGTTATTTTAAACACGGTTTCAAAACAGGCATTTTAAAAATATTAAAAGCGTGAAGACTTCTCTAGAGTGTAAGTAAATGGGGTGCTGTTCCACAAACGATGGTGCTCTTAATAACGTGTCCTGCGTGTCCTGTTGTTTGTTCATTACAGGAACTGATGGATGCTACTGAAGGCGCCAAACTCATGGCTCAGTTCTGGGCCGACACAATTTAGATAGCAAACGACACATTAAGAGTAGAAAGTGCGTTGTTAGATTTTCAGTTTTCAGCGTTGAAAATCTACAGTGGACCAGTGACGAAGATTCCATACAACTCGATTCCTACCGGATTCCCTTTGAAAAATATCACAGTCAGTATTCTATAGACAAATAATATATTCAAAGTCAAAACTAAGTGTACAATGTGGTAATAACATTAAAGATATGCACTCCGACTTATCTCTTACAAAAATTGACCCTTCGCTACTGCAGTGGACTTTTATCTACACATCCGTTTAAGTAACGCCTAGTGTTGGTGAAAAACAGGCATTCGTTTCTGTGTTGAAATGCTATTGACTTTTTTTTTAATTCTGTATGGGCTTACTCTGACCTCAATCTAGTCCTGAGAACAGACTACACGCTAATTGCCAATTTTTATTGTGAATATTATCGGTCAATACACTAAGTATGCTAATTCGTTTCTGTCTGTTTCTTGGCAGCAACAAAAACGAAAAAAAAATCCTTACAAGTGTCAGAATGCATAAAAAGTGTGTTCAGGAATTTAACTTATGTAATAATTTTTAGGTACGGAAAATTTTAGGCAATTTCCAAACCTAACATTCTTTTTGTACGTAGCCGACATATTATGTCACCTTTTTAAACTGCCATTATCAAGAAAAAAAACAAAAACGATAGGTTGACAACAAAAAGATCCTGCTTAAGGTGCTTAACATTTTAAATCCTTGACTGCACATGTCATGTCACATGAGTTGACGTGCCATCAATCAGCTGTATATTCATAACATTAAATGTTTATTTAATTTAAATAAAAGTAAGTCTCATTATGCTAATTTCATTTTTATGTAGGTTTTGTGATCTCAATATCATTCAACTTTAATTCTTCACAGTCATAACTTAGGGGTCAAAATAATCTTGAATCAATCGTAGTAGTAGTTTATTTCTAGGTTAAACTGGCCAGTAATTAACGCAATAACCTTTTTATCGTGCATGTTTACCTAAAGCTAAAGCTTTATGAGGTAAACATATTGGCATTGAATACAACATTAGTTTTAGTATATGCGAAACCTGAAAAATAAAAAAATATATAAAAAATCTATGTATAAAATTTCATAACATGAAAAATCACAAAGTTGTAAGCTTGTTCTGTTACCTGGTTGTCCGCACAAAAACGTGGTCAACACGCGGCGCACCCGCGTGCCCGCCTCCAGCTTCGTCTTGCGCTCATTGGTAATAATAATTTGGCAGTAGGTACATAAATGATTGCGATAGGTACTTAGTGTCGCTCGGTATCCAATTAAAATATTTTTTGAAAAAATATAACATGTTTTAAAAATTATTGAAATCGATTCAGTTACTTATTCTGAAAAAAACTATATTCAGGTTTCGCATATACTAAAAATAATGTTGTATATTGGTACATATTGGTATTGGTTGTATAGATTGGTTTTGATCGAGACAATTTTAATGAAAATTACCAGAAACCAACAATAAAATAGGCTTATTGATGTGCTCTACTGCGGTATAGGTTCGATTCTCAATGAATGAATGAATGAATGAAACGGAATGTGTTATTGGATTTTCCCACTAGGAATTTCTCAGTAGCAGCCACGGACCCTTAATTTATTCCCAGTTGATGGTAATAGGCTTGCCCGCTATTAAATGGGACTTAAACATAACTGGCTAGGTATCTAGGCATTAACAAAGACTATTTTCTTAGCACGTTTCTTTTGAGAGACCTAAATGCAAGAGAGCACTAAATCACACACACACACATGTTAATCTTAAGCCAAATTATCTGATTAAAAAGAAGATAAGAGATTATTTACTTTGAGGAGAAACTGTTTATTTAAATGATAAAACAGCCAGCAATTTCGAGCTCAGTTCAAATATATTCACGACAGTAAAAGCTAGTTTTTCATTTATTCTAGGCCAGCGTTTAAATTCAATTCTCACCTAATGTTTATACACTGAAAAATACACCTATTTGTTTAACCTTATCTTGGTCTACAAAACTTTCACTGTTTTCATTAGCTTGTAGATAGATAAAACATTTATCTCAAAAGACAGCACAGCACACAGAAGCACAATCGTCAATCGTCGTCGTCCGTCGACGCTCGTCATCATCTGCCTAGCCTTTTCCCAATTTTTGGGGTCCACATCCAGTCTAACCGGCTGCAACTAAATACTAGTAAATCCTTGACCTGGAGCGTCTGCCTTTCTGACCTCCACAATCCAGGTCCTGGGTAAAACGATACACTTTGGTAGGACTGGTTATCAGACTTTCGGGCTTTGGTCTACTCCTAACGACTCCATGATCTAAAAGGAGCAGCCGGTATCAATGGTGCTTTAACCTCAGTGGAGCTACCTCGACGAAAAGGTAGCGGGATGTGGGTGTGGAGCAGCGTTGCAGTCTATTCTCAACCTCCTATCCTGCCCGCTGAGCTCCAAAACATGCAGCCAAAGTGACCTCTGCGCCGGCACTCCGACGACGCCTTCGAGATTTTTTTCTTTTTTGAAAAAATAACGTGCCAGCGACTTGAAAAAAAAAGGTTCTTTTCATGTGCTTTCTGTTGCAAAAGAACCTCTCAGTACACTAAGACAGAAATGTTTCAGTAAAGTCTGTAATATGTGCGTGGTCTTAAGTCTGTTGCTTCAGTTGACCTGTATTCATGTTACATATATTGCATAAACGTGATTCGTTTGTCGCAATGTTTAATCGCCTTTACTGCTCAAACGTGACTGCCTGACTTAATTAACTTCATAAAGAACGATAAGTCAAAGATTTTACAACATTTCACCGAGAAAAATGTCAGTTTATTGAGTAAATGTTTTAACCTTTAGTAAAATGTTTGGCGATGCATACTTAATGAAATATCGTCATCTGGAAAATGTTACATTGAACAACACACAGTACAGCAATTATACAGCTCCATCTCTCTCTCTCTCGCATTAGAATATGACATTAAAACTTCATAATACGACACAAAAAACGCACAACAACACAAAGAAGACATTAACACCATCCCCGAACGATCCTCTGAAAAAACCTGGTGGAAAAAACCCAATAGCTCTGCCCGACCCGGTAATCATGCCCAACAGATGCGGTTGCGACCACGGGACTTACGAGGCAGTCCAACTAAAAAAACACTGCCAAATAGTCGCAGCATCGTATGACGCATCATTGTCGCAAAAATCTGCAGTGCGCGCCCACACTTGCATGTCGAGCCTCTGGGTGACCATGTTAAGTGCGTTCAACTCATTCCGCCACATGTTTATGTGCCGGATCGTTTAATTCATTTCCTGAACGTTAAATTTATATCTATTCTCACAGGGAAAGTGAATTCCTGGTAGATTAACTTTTTTTCGCCAATTTGGTCCAACCCTTTTTAATATTCGACATTACTAATCAATCTTGGAGGTCTACGGTTCACTCCTAGCTTCAGTCGTATTTTCTTCCGTCAAGTCTTGATCAGTATATATAGTCTTACGTTTCTGCCATCATTGCGAAGATCTTGCCATTGCAGTAAGCAGTGCGTCCGTAGAAACACCTGTACCTTCAGCTGGCCGAGTGTAGTACTGAGCTTCGATACAATCGAAGGCTAGCTGATACTGGTTTTTGTTATCACTGACATGCGAAAGTGGAAATTGTTTTTCATTCTCCTCCGCTATTCTTTTCTGAATTTCGTTGCGGGATCTAAGACAGTTAAATTGTTTCTCTGGGACTTCGTCTAGGTTCATTGTCTCGGCGCTTTTCTGGTGGTCACCATTGTTGATTCTGGCTTTCAGGAGATGCAGTGGTTTGGGAATAGTGTAACGGGCTGGTCCCAAAAAATAGAACAAGACATGCGGAATACCATACTACGTTCAACTATGGTACCCACAAAACGTATAATATAAAGCGCTAAGCAGACGATGGATAATTTGTCCGCGAACAATTTGCAACAGCCAATGAACAGGAACGGCCATTACTATGTAGCAGCTGTGCAGGCCCTAACTGTGGTATCCTAATGTTATCGTTTAACTTAGATTTCTGTGCCCAATGTGCATCATATCCTAATATGAGAAACCTTGATCGGAACCTCATTTGACCTGTGTCAATCACCTCTAAAACTTCAATGGCTGAATGAACTCGCTTACACTTTCCGCACATTATACCAGTGACCTTGATCGCAAAGTAAGCAATGCAAATAACTTGCTAAAAGCTCGACTTTATTTGCATTCACTCGATAAAAACGACACCCTACTTATTTGGCAGTTTTGCATAGAAAGATTTTAAATGGTTGTAACTTCATGTACAGTCGGAGAACTTTGTTGTTATGCTGGTGGTGTTTGTGATGTATTTTTTATCAGTTGTTGAGGTTACTATAATCAAAACAAATTGATGTTTAGTATGTAAGGCTGCCTGTAGCCGAGAATATGTCATTAAAAATGTTAGTGCTAAAATTTTTAAATTTTTTTGACAAAAATGACACTAAAAATGATTTTCAGATTCATTTTCTTTTTACGTTTTCTATGTTACCCGACTGTCAAGGAAGGGTTATGTTTTTCGCGCCTATCTTGTATGTTTCTTTATTACCTCTATTTTCCAAATGGCTGGATGGATTTCGACGATTAAGGTATCATTAGATTCATCTCAAAAACCCAAGTGTCCTTATAGGTGTTTTAGAAAAAAGAAAACTAAATGGTGGATTTTTGGCGTAAATTGTAAGACGTTAATTTTTTTTTCAACCACACCTATCGAGTAGGGTATCAAAATGAAGGAAATTAAAAAGAGATTACAAAATATATATACAGTGTGTCCGGTAATTAATGGATTACCTTGAAAAGGGTCAGCGTAGAACTAAGGGCCATTCTGAAAAAAAAAAATTGTACCAAATAAATAAAATAAAAATAAAAAAATGTTACCTTGTTTTACATTCTTTTACACCAAGACCACAAATTAATGAATTTCATCGGTTTTTTATTGTTACAGTAACGAATGAATATTAAGACTGCCACGTCACGGCTTTTTAAAAAAATACTTGAAATACTGTTCTAGTGAAAAATAAATCATTTTGACAAAGTTTAAGCGTCCATAGTATAAAAAAGTATCGAAACCAAAGTGACCAATAATTTAAAAATAATATGTGCTTAAAACCGATCAAAATGGTGTTATTCATTATTGTGCCTAACGTGAAAAGTGAGGTATGGTTAAACAAATAAAATTAATAGACGTTAGCATAGTAACAATGAAATAAAACCTGTTTAAAACCAGCTTACGCCTAACATTCGCCAAAAAAATATTTTAACTAATACAAATTGGTTAGTCTGTTATGGTTTTTTTTTGGTAAATAGTTTTTTTTTATTTGTGTTTTTTTTTCTGTTTGGCCTTAGTTAAATGATGACCCATTTCAAGGTTATCTATTAATACAATTTGTAGTTGGGTTTTTTGATACTATTAATTAAATGTTACTTTTTACATTTTCGTTGTACCTTTTTCGACTTGCGTGCTCTGTACACATCCACGAAAAAAGGCCAAGTAACTTTCTTGTGTAATATTTTTCTACTACAAATATTTACAAACCCTAGGTCGCCTCTTACACCCACGAAACAGTACTATTTTTAGACCGAACTGTACCGAACAATTGCCGTCAGTATACGCAGATACGCAAGTGTTGTCAACTAGACGATTGCGTAGGTCTCACCTTCTAAATATAAGAACCTTTTAAATGCTGCATTTGAAAGTCGTCCAAATCAACTTTTAAATTCAAAATTGGTAAAAAATTGCAGCTAGACGACCTTCGTTCGTTATCGTAAAGTTGCAGTTGCATTAAAGTATTACAACATGTGTTTAAGTACTTTTAAATATTGCAACTTACTTTTACATTCTCTCTACTTATTAAGGACACAACTCACAAGCCAACACCTCGTTCACTGCTCATCATCTACGTAGCCTTTTTTCGACTGTTTTGGGAGCGACTGTCTATCTAGCCCCCCGCTCTGATACTCCTTATTAAAACTGGTTGTTAGACTTTCGTACTCCAGACGACCCCGTAACGACTTTCAAAGATCTACAAATGACAGCAGTGCAATCGTCTGTATGAAAGATAAAATTAATCCACACAATTAATACGTTTAACAAGATATTCTTCAAAATATTATGATTATACTTGTACTAGTTACTTATCAGCTCAATCGTTTTGAAGAGCTGCCAACGCCGACAGACAGACGGTAAACTAATGTGTTATTTTGCCAGTGGCTAATATAGAGCGAATATTTTTATCACAACCGTTTGTCGCTTTGATAAAAAAAGTCACAATATTCGCCAACTTTTAATTGAAATGCTAATTTTAGTTGTCATGGGCTCGTGATGCGAAGAAAATGTATTGAGGAAAGTTCCGAGTATAATTGTGGATGACATGAGTAGGGAATATCAAAGAAACGATAGATGGATTGTGTGAAAGATGATGAATAGTACTTCCTTTACGACTGGACCCATTGGAGCAACTAGCATCTGACGTTTCATAATTTCCCATGAAGGTAGTATGTGAAAAAAAATATTTTGAATCAGAATTTGTCTTTTCCTCATTCCTCCGCCAACACAAGCGCATACCATGACCAAAAAACATTTGAGTTTGAAATATTCGCTCCAAACGAACTCAAAAATCAGCCAAATATACCATTTTGCATAACAAAACATTCTCAGATTGGTTGCGTAGGCGACGCGCGACGGTTTGTGTCGAAAGAAGCGTTCAATGTCAGGTGCGCGCGCGCCAGTTAACTTCTGTCTGATAAGTCAAACACGCGATATTATTAATAGGTTTGTTCTTAATATAAACTAGATATATTTAATTTCGCATAAAAACAGTTCCGTGACTGTCAGGTTGAATCAAGTAATAAACTTTAAATTGTATTTTTAACCTGCTGTCACTTGGTTTTTTTTTCGAATCACTAATATCACTTTAATCTATATATAGGCAAAGAACTATATTTTTGTATTTTTTTTCAAAATGTTCGGTCCCGTAGTATCGGCTACGGGACCAGGATGGTCAATTTTCGCCTATTTTCTTAAACTAATAACTTCAAAACTATTTATCTTGAAATTATAAAAAAATATTTGAGATGCTCACAATGAGCCCTTTCATTTGATGTGTAACACAATATTGATTGCAAAACTTTGTTTTTTTCATTTTCTAGTTTACACCCCAAAAGTGGCCCATGTGTAAAATTCATTTATTACACTCAAAAAAACGTTACACGTCCGTCTTTGGTTCACCGACTTACATATGTGTATCAAATTTAAACTCAATCGGTCCTGTAGTTTCGGAGTAAATTGGCTGTGACAGATGGACAGACAGACAGACACGCGTGTGATCGTATAAGGATCCCGTTTTTCCTTTTGAAGTACGGACCCCTAAAAACAGTACAGAACAGACTACTGCTATACTAACAAAACACTCAACATAATCAGGCTATGATTATTCCCACTTAACGGCTGGGACGCAGGCCTCGTCTCTGTGAGGTGGAGTTGTCACCACGCACCCAGTGCGAGTTCATGGATGCCACATGTCATCAAATTTTTACTTGTAGCACATGTCTGTTTCCTTATACCGATACTTTAAATAACATGAAATAGCAATACTCTGTAACTTTTGGCACTTCCATATTGTCTTGTAAGTAAGAAAACTGACTATATGCATAAAATTATGGCAAATTGATAGAAGTTTGACAAGTTGTAACTAAACCAACTCTGTGAAGGCGGGAGTATACAGAACTAAAATAAATGTACCAAGTTAGACATATCGATGCAAATTTTCTTGACAAGCAACGCCACCTTGAACTGCACACTTAAATTGGTGGTACCACAGATATAGATAGACCTAGATAACGCAAGTATCACGATCTGTATGAAAACCAAGCGTGCCATTTTTTGACTACCTATTATGACGTCACAGGCACTATTTAGTGATGGGAAAATCAAATCGATTCAAAGACGCCGCCGCGGACGGCGCCCCCCTCGTCCTACCCCCCGCCATGACGCCCACTGACGTCCGACTAGCGCTATGCTCCGATGCAGACTGAGTTCGAAATTGGCCACTTACGATTTTTGTACGTAAGCTAGGCACGCGAAGTAGTTGCTCTCGCGTTATCTAGGTCTATCTATATCTGTGGGTGGTACTATATTACTTCATTTGGGGGTAAGGACAGTGTGAATATAACGCGGGATCCATCAGAGGGATTGCCGGAATATGGTGAATTTCAATTAGATAGTTTAAGAATTTCTGGGTCTGCCGTACGGTTAGAAAACGTTAGGCAATTATAAAAAGCAAATATTATAGTAATTCCTTTCCAAGTTTCTTTTGCAGCTCAGCCCTAAAAGTACCGAAATTTTCAATTCCCCCACTGTACATAACATCTTTCCTATCGTTAGTCATGTTCTGCTCCGTTCCAGGTGTGAACTGCTGCGTATCCTCGACGGTGCGGTACTGGCACGCGAGCTGGTGGGGCGCTCCAGTGCGGGAGCTACACAGGACGCTGTGGGGATCCTTGGCGGAGATCCTCGCCTCCAATAACTTCAATTTCACAAAGTAAGTCGCTTTTGGTATTAGCCTTTTTTAAAAACTAAGTAGGCGTTTGGCACAGCTCAACTGATGTGAAGCGATGATGCGGCCTAGGGCGGAACACGCTTGCCTAAAAGAAACCGATTCACTCGAACTTTGAGGAGATCCAAATTATGATGATCGGGAAACAGAGAAGCCGGCAGTGAATTCCACAGACAATAAATGTGGAAGCATAACACTTTGTTCGGATCCGTGGAACTTCAACCATATAACGGTGACGCTTCGCCGTACCTGTCCGATGGTAGAAAGCATAAGCATGATCAGGTAGTCAGGCCATATCGTTTCCACGGCTGGAACACCACCCACGGGCCTCGTCGCTGTGGCAGGAAGTACACAACGCGAGCCCAGCGCGGGCCCTCGGTTTTAAAATAACAACAAGCCGTATTTGAGACCAGTTTGTGTCATGGAAATGAGTTGTTCAGGAGTTTGACGTAATACGCCGTGATCGGAGTGAGAAATGTGTCTTTTTTGTTGTTTATGGTTATTTTCTTGTCATTTTGTATGATGCACGTCACGTCTCTACGACATTTGTTTTTTGTCATTTTGTATGATGCACGTCACGTCTCTACGACATTTGTTTTTTGTCATTTTGTATGATGCACGTCACGTCTCAACGACATTTGTTTTTTGTCATTTTGTATGATGCACGTCACGTCTCTACGACATTTTTTTTTTTTTTACTTTGTTCTTATTAGTCAATTTGCCATTACATACATACTATAAAGTTTTTGTTTTCAGTAATTATTGTAATTGTTTCAGTATAAAACTGACTATTGGCCGCATTATCTATTAGCGGGACTCATGGCGTATTTCGTATTATTGTATGACAGACAGGAAAATCACTGTATGCCTGACTCATTTAAGACATATTTATTTATAGGCTCTTTTGGTTTATAATAAACAAACACAGTACCTACTTAGCTTGTTAACATACTGAATAAATACAAATGGTAAATAAGCGAAATAAATATATGTTTGGTATTCTATACGTATTAACGGTATCTTGTTGACGGATCTATTTTTAATTAATTATGTTATGAGATAAATACCGTTGTTTTTGTCGAAGGTATCGACGTATTTAACAAACATACTTTGTTACTTAAGGTGGAAGACTGGAAGCGTCAGGGTAGCCCGCGAATTTCAATTTTTTCTTACATTTTTTACAATTGGCAGGTCGGTGTCAAGCCATATGTTGAACAAAATAATGATTCGCGACCATCATCTGCCGAGCCTTTTCCCAACTATATTGGGGTCGGCTTCCAGTCTAACCGGATGCAGCTGAATACCAGTATTTTACATAGAGCGACTGCCTATCTGACCTCTACAACCCAGTTAGTACTGGGTAATACGATACCACTTGGTAAGACTGGTTGTCAGACTTTTAGGCCACTGACTACCTAACGACTGTAAAAGATCTACAAATGACAGCCGGGACCAACGGCTTAACGTGCTTTCCAAGGCTAGGAGGAAACTCGATATGTAATGGGCGGTCACCCATCCACAGACCAACCTAGGCAAGCACGGCAACCTAGGCAAGCCTAAAGATCGGCCCTGCGCGGCTGTTATTAAGGTAAACGCACACTTATCAGAGCCGAAAGAAGCGAAGAAGCCGATCGAATTTTAGAATTATTTGTATGTAATCCTATGTAACCTCGCACACTTATCCGCGCCGAATCGGACGAATAAATAATGTTATACGTATGGCAGAACGTTTCGTTCGGCGCGGACAAGTGTGCGTTTACCTTTATTTAGCTACGAGCTGCTCCTGAATGATTCGCTACCGTAACACAATACGTGTAAAGAATTATAATAATTAAAATCATCAATACAACCCTCTAAGTTCAATTAATCCCATTAAATGACTATTACATGAAGTAGTGATTCAATGAGATTATATGAACTTGGAGCAAAAAACTTTAAAAAAAAAAAAAATACGAGCTACCCTAGCGCTTCCACCTTAAACCCCATATATATTTTATGTTGCAAAAGACCTATTTATAAACAGGTCTAAATAGTTTGTCCGTGTTATCTGACTTAATACATTGTTTACTTGTGTTACATTTCATAGCCGCTAAATTTGTTACATTTGATATGAAGTGATTCATATAACCTACGCATTAGTTGTCATGAATTCAATTGAGTAGCAACTGTGTATGTAGATTTCGGTCAATCAGTTCAGAAGTCAATCTCGTGTCTTTTTTAGGACATTCGGTACGAGATTTTAAAATGATTGATTACGAACAATTGTCTTTTATAATGACGTGTCACTTTCACAATCAGGCTCATTCTTGAATCGACATTTCGACAGATTAGCTTAAGTCCCATATCCATTTTCTGTTGCATAACATAACATCACACCTGTAATCCCGTAAGGCTTATGCAGAGGTGTATTTAATAGTACACCCACATTTCGCCAGTTATGTTTAAGTCCCATGTAATAGGGGACGAGCCTATTGCCATCAAAACTCCGTGGTTGCTACTGAGAAATTCCTGATGGAAAAAACTCAATATCACAGATAACAACTTAACACAAACACGGGGCACAATGAATCCGATACAGTTCCAAGACGTCTCAACTCCGCCGCGATGAGACATTGACTGTCGCCCTCGCCTCGAGCTGAACATCAGGGCTCTGTATTTCCCGACCTGGGAATCGAACCCAGGACCTCATGCTCAGCAGTCGCGCTTGCGACCAATAGACCAGCGAGTCGACTCGCGGCGGCCGATTTTGTGTTGCGAAAGGGCTATTTACAAAAGAGGTCATTTATTTAACTAGGGCGACCTGGACATCTCTGCCATTTGCCTCTTTTAAGTACTGGTGGGTGCTGGTAGTCTGTAATGGACTTCAGGAGAAGGCTGGACGTCACCCAAAGGGCAATGGAGTAGGCTATACTTGGAGTAACCCTACGTGATCAAATCAGAAATGAGGAAATCCACAGGACTACTAAAGTAGCCAACATAGCTCGAAAAACTGTTAAAGTGGAAGTAGACAGGGTACACTTCTCGCAGAGCAGGTGGCCGATAGGACGGAAATAAATTAAAATTTGTATTTCCTAATGCATGTGACCCTCTTTTCTTTTGTTCACGGGGGAAGCCTTCAAAAGGCGATCGGTCTTTGGGGTAAAAACTACCTGACTAAAATCAGCCCGTTGGTCACCATCTGCACATGGGAGGAGGCACCGTTTCCTCTTAAAAGACCTGTCCGGGGGCCCCCTCTGTGCAACGCCTGTCCCTGGGGAGTGCATATGACCCCCTAGCACATTCGCTTTAAAGATTAAAATAGCCTTATCAGGCACTCTGTATGTTTAATTACATATTATTATCAAAAACATTACGTCTTTTTAATAAAGGTCTTCAATTATTATCTTATCAAGTAATTAATACATATTAAAATCAACATTCAATCCATTCAGTGAACTTTGTTTGGCATTGAAAAAGAAATACATCATTATACGTCTAAACATACTTAAATAATTAATTATTTATCATTATGAATAAACCGGTGTTGTTTGTAGAGGTTACCTAATAGCTTAATTAATTAATTGCTCATGTAACATAACATTATAACAACAATTTGGGCAGCGATGTACCTTGAAGTACACCCACATTTCATATTCTTATCTTAATTTGCATTCCGTAATGTGTGAAGATGTTACAATGGGCTTAAAGCTAAGGTACAATTACGGAACCTGTAGGGCACAGCAAAAAGTATAAAATTTATGTGGGAAATAAAAATACTGATACTGCTAGCCTGCGTCATCCCACTGCCGGGCAAAGGCCTCTCCATGACTTCCAGTTGCTACGATCGAGGGCTAATATGGGCCACTGGTCATTTGTTTTGTCAAGTTCGTCCCGCCATCTTCTGCGAGGTCTGCCGCGACGCCTTCTGGCTCTGTCAGGGCTCCAGAAAGTGGTTATTTTGGCCCACAGCTCATTGGGCATGCGGCAGACGTGGCCAGTCCAGTCCCACTTCAGCTTAGCGGCTTTTTGAGCAACGTCAGTGATTTGTATTTTGGAGCGCAGTGTGGTGTTGCGTACATGGTCGGTGAGTTTGACGCCTAGAATGCTGCGCTCCATTGCACGTTGGCAGACCCTGAGTTTGGACTTAAAAAAAAATACTGAAAATTAATACTCACTCAATTTACAATTTTAAAAGTGCTAAATATTAATTTAAAAATTATAACATTTTATTGAGATCTGTTATAATGATCAGTTATGTTATACCAAGGAGGGGATACCGCTATTACACGGGACTTCCCATGTAATAGGGGGCCACCCTATTGCCATCAACCGGGAACAAATCTAGACTCCGTGGCTGCTATAGAGAAGTTCCTGATGGAATAACTAAATAACACTGCCTGATTTTAGAATCGAACCCAGGATCATGCTCTGCGGCCCAGCTTCCTATCCTAGCGGTCGGAAGCTCTGCTGCAGACCGTGAAGCAATCTAGGTAACTTATTACCATTTTTGTTCACACCAGATTTATTTATAAAAGGTTTGTGTATAATCAGCCTATAATGTTCGCACTGCTGGGACACAGGCCTCCTCTCTATGAGAGGGAATGGGCTACAATCCACCACGCGGGCCCAGTGCGGGTTGGTAGATATCACGTGTCTTCGAATTTTTGGTTCTAGGACATGCCGGTTTCCTCACGATGTTTTCCTTCACCGTTTTGAGAGCAGTGGTGATGAAAATAAATTACACAAAGTAATGCGCCTGCCTGGGTTCGAACCCACGACTTACTGCTCGTAAGTCCGGACCACCACTGGGCCACCGCTGCTCTCATAAAGGGGCAGTCTTCTAAATATCGTTATGAATCTTAACGGACTGCACCAGTAGCCCATCCAACGAGTGGTCTAATGGCAAACGAAACTGCTGAACATGAGATCCTGGGTTTGATTCCAAATTCGGCCAAAGCATTATTGGGTTTTTCCATCAGGAAAACCTTTGTCCAGTTGATGGCCGGCTCCTAACCCATGTAATATGACGTGATTTAAACATATCTGTCGAAATGTGGGTGTACTAATAGGTACACCTTTGCCTAACCCTACGGGGATCACAAACTTGATGTTATATTATTATAGGTTACCTAATTTTGATATACTTTTCCTCAGTAAAAACCTATTCAGGAAGCAAATCCGTGCAATTCTTAAGGATCGGCAGTCGACCATTGTCATGTAATGTGAATTCATATATTTAAATATGTACTGTATGCCCGATTTATGTAAATTTTTGTATATTGTGCATCACAAATTATTATAACTGTTATTTTAGTTTACATCTTACACATATGTCTCTCTAGTTACTAAGTATTTAAATTAATCTGTGGAAAACGTAGTGGGTAGCATATTTATCAAAGTTTTCAATATGATCCTTATTTTAAACGTCTAATATGTTACGTACCTTATAAAGCTGCCAGACTAAAATAGGACTGGGTAGGCCATGTCTGCCGGATGCCGGCACAGCTGTGGGCCCGAATGTCGCAAGACTGGAGTCCTGAAACAGCTAGACGGGGTCGCGGTAGACCGAAGTGAAGATGGCGGGACGTCTTGGATGGCTTCCTCGCGAATTGGCGAGTAGAAGCACACCATCGTGAGAAGTGGAGGGAATGGGGGGAGCTCTTTGCTCAGGAGTGGGACAATACGGGCTAACTAAAAAAAAAAAAATGTTACTGTTTGTTTTTCCTAAATAAAAATATTTAAGTCAATTACTCGTGGCTTCAAATATCGTTATGAATCATTTTCATAACAACGTCTCCTTCATTAACGCTGTTATTAGGTACACAGGCTCACTTAAGGGATAGAATTTCATTAGCGATGTTATTAGTCTGCCTTGCTTCCTATGACGTCATGAAGCTTTTAACTTGCGATGTTTAAATCGTTTGTAGGGGCTGACTTTGTCATCAAAACTGTCTCATACGGTGGCTAAATAATAACAGCCGTTTGGCTCGATCTTTAGGTTAAGCCGCGCTTGCTCAGGTTGGTCTGTGGATGCGTGACCGCCCATTATACAACATTAGTTTTAGTATATGCGAAACCTGACACACGTGTCTAGCATTTTTATGTAAAGAAACTATGTACAAAATTTCAAAACTGTATCATGATAAATTACAAAGTTATAAGCTTGTTCTGTTATCTAGTTGTCCGCACAAAATCGTGGTCACAACGCAGCGCGCGCCTCCAGCGTCGTCTTGAGCTCATTGATAATAATAATTTGGCAGTAGGTACCTAAATTATTGCGATAGGTACTTAAAGTCGCTCGGTGTCCAACTTTTAACTTTTTTAAATATTTTTGGGAAAAAACATAACATGGTTTAAAAATTATTGGAATCGATTCAGTTACTTATTCTGAACAAACTATATTCAGGTTTCGCAAAAACTAAAAATAATGTTGTATACCGAGCTTCGTCCGTGCCTCGGAAAGCACGTTAAGCCGTTGGTCCAGGCTGGCATCTGTCGATCTTTAACAGTCGTTACAGTAGTCAGTGACCCAAAAATTTGACAATCAGTCTTACCAAGGGGTATCGTATTACCCAGTACTAACTCGGGTGTGGAGGTCAGATAGGCAGTCGCTCTATGTAAAATACTGGTATTCAGATGCATCCCGTTAAACTGGAAGCCGACTACAACGGCGTTGGGAAAAGGCTAGACAGATGATGACCGTTGTCTCACTAATATGTCATACCGGAGATACAACACGTTGCTCTTTACAGTTATATTTTTTTGTTCTGACATGGTCACTAACATTATCATTAACACAGAAAACGGGATATTTACCATGATTACTATTTGTTTTGAGTTCCCGATATTTCGGCGCTGTTGCAAGCACCATGATCACGGATAAACTGAACTTATTGCGGGTGGGTGTTTATGAGCAGACAAATCGGTCTACCGGTCAGTGGGTCGTCTTACCTCGTTTTTTTGCACTCAGTACCGTTACCACTGTCACTCACAATCGATCAGTTCCCTACATGCGAAAGTCACTGTATGTCCGCTTGCGAACTTTACTTTTTTTACAGTTATTCCCACTGCTATATAAGGGCCCCCTTGATTGCCAGTTAATCATATCCAGAGCTAATGAGCACACATAGATAACTATCTGTATGTGGGCCATTGTTCGTTGATTGTTTACTTAAGAGTAATTGTAGCGCTGTCATCATCATCATTTCAGCCGAAAGACGTCCACTGCTGGACATAGGCCTCCCCCAAAGGGGGGTTTTTGCCATAATCGCCACGCTTGGCAGGCGGGTTGGCGATCGCAGTACGGTTGTTAAAAAAGCACAGAGAACGCTGCTTCCCATTCTCTGGTAACTCCCTTAGTCGCCTCTTACGACACCCACGGGAAGATATGGGATGGTGCTATTCTTTAGTAGCGCTGTAATATATATATATTTATATATAATAGTTTTAAGAATGTATTATGTCGCTGAATTCAGTGTGAATAATAGTTGGTAAACCTAATAGGAAGGAAGGAAGTAGTCATTTATTCTGAACAAAAATACATTTGTGTCGAATACAGGATTAATACAATAATAATAATCAATAATCATCTGGCTCACGAGGTTGTCGACATATGGGACGTGATTACAGCAGTCATTGTGCCGATAGTCGTGTCGGCCAATGGCTTAATAGCCAATACCCTCGACCAACATCTGAGGAGGCTCTCGCTTGGCAGCTGGATCAAGGGCTTGATTCAGAAAGCAGTACTTCTGGACACGGCGCGTATCGTTAGGAGGTTCCTCTCTCAAGAGCCCTGACCACCGGTAGCTCGGACCCTGTTCCTGATGCCGATGGGCTACTATGTTTTATATTTTTAAATGTTTTTTTTTTAATATTTTTTTATATAGAAATATTTAAAAATGTAAATTATATGTTTAGAAAATGAATAAAGGATCAATAAAAGTAATATCAAGAACTTATTTAAACAAAAAAAAAAACAAAACATTCAACTTAATCAAAAAATAACATGTCAAGAATTAGACTTAAACTTAAACAAATAAACAAGTTACACTGTGGCATTATAATAAATAAATAGATTGTAATCTCGGGCGCATACCAAAACGTGGGATAAATTTGACAGCAATCACGGGTTGACGGAACTAGTCATAGTACATCAGTATTGCTAGCTAATGAGTTGTGCGATGTAAAATGGCAGATGCTTCATGAAGAATATACTACAATTCAGCAGAATCTGTATTCAAAACCAACCTTAAAGTAGTTGAGAATAGACCAACCGACGCCAGGTGATTTGTTCTGGTCATCATTATTAAAAGCGAAGAAATCGTGGCTAAATAGGTTGTTCCATGGATGGGTGACCACACCCATTACTACCGAGTTTCCTCGGTGCCTCGGAAAGCACATTAAGTCCGACTGTCAATTGTAGATCTTTGTCAATCGTTAAGTAGTCTGCCAACTAGTCTTACCAAAGAGTATCGTATTACCCAGTACTAACTGGGTTATAGAGGTCAGATAGGCAGTCGCTCCATGTAAAATACTGGTATTGAGCTGCATCGGGATAGACTGGAAGCCGACCTCAACATATTGGGGAAAAGGCTAGGCAGATGATGATAGGCTTGCCTGAGGTTAATCCGTGGATGGGTGACCACCTATTACATACCGAGTTTCCAACGTGCCTCGGAACGCACGCAGCCGTTTAAGCCGTTGGTCCCGGCTGTCATTTGTAGATCTTTGACAGTCGTTACAGGTAGTCGGTGGCCCGAAAGTCTGACAACTAGTCTTACCAAGGAGTATCGTTTTACTCAGTACTAACTGGCTTATGGAGTCAGACAGGCAGTCGCTCTATGTAAAATACTGGTATTCAGCTACTTCCGGTTAGACTGGAAGCCGAACCTAACATAGTTGAGAAAAGGCTAGGCAGATGATGATCATTATTAAAAGCGAAAGTAGACTGCCCATCTTTGACTTTCTCGCTCCTCTCAGTAACACGGTCTTATTAGAAACAGTTGTTTTTGCCCCTATAATCATAATGTCTCATTGACCGTGTCTCGATTTCTCGATACTGTTATATACAAGTGTACATTAGTGAGTGTGTTTACTTTTCTCGGGCGCGAAGTGTAAACTATAGCGGTGTGCGGTTACTATGGAAACGGAATAACAGTAGAGGTTAGACATCGAGTTTGCTATTTTGATATTGTTCTTTCAGTCTTGCATATTAAGCGGAGTACGAGTGATCGTATGTAAGTCTAGAGAAATTTACATTCTATCACAACAACTTTCAAATATTTGCAAGCGATAGACGGGAGAAAACGAACAAAATCGTATTCCAATACTTGTTACTAGTAACAAGTCACTCTGTCTAGTAGTCGCCCGCTTGTCAGGAAGCATTCGTGCGTGTGTCAAAATCGAAAATGTTCGGTATGAAAATTTTTGTATGAAAATATTCCCAATGTCCGCTCTACAATATTAGTTTTAATATATGCGAAACCTGATACACGTGTCTAGTATTTTTATGTAAAGAATATATGTACAAAATTTCAAAACTGTATCATGAAAAATCACAAAGTTATAAGCTTGTTCTGTTATCTAGTTGTCCGCACAAAATCGTGATCACCACGCAGCGCGCGCCTTCAGCGTCGTCTTGAGCTCATTCTAATGATTTGGCAGAAGGTACCTAAATTATTGCGATAGGTACTTAAAGTCGCTCGGTGTTCAACTTTTTAACTTTTTGAAATATTTTTGGGATAAAATATAACAGGTTTTAAAAATGATTGGAATCGATTCAGTTACTTATTCTGAACAAACTATATTCAGGTCTTTTAAATCTCTTTGCATAACACACTTACAATGGCAATGCCTTCAATTTTGACAATTCAAGAACATTGCGATTTTGACCAATTTTTTAAACATGAAAAAATGCTTTAGAAATTTCATTTAAAATGCTTAGATGAAAATGTGTGAAGCAATTGGGGTGATAAAAGGTATATTCAGCTGTTGTTTCACTGAATACTGGACTATTTTCCTCCAAACCTCAATTTCGTCATTCGTCCTTACAAAGTCAGGGAGTGACGCTTCACTGGTTGTTTGTAATCACTTCCTTTACTTGATGCAACCTTAGCTGTTTTGTAGTTTCTTTTTTCTTTCGGTAGGCATTATAAAAACATAGCAGGTAGCAGGGTTGGCATGGTAGGCATTTTATTATGAGGAGCTCATGGCTTACTAATAACAGGCGCTCGGGGTCTATCTTTAGGTTAAGCCGCGCTTGCCTAGGTTATTCCATGGATGGGTGACCATCATAGCATACCATAGGATTTACTCCGTGCCTCGCAAAAAGCATGTTACGCCATTGGTCCCGGCTCGGATTTGTAGATCTTTGACAGTCGTTACAGGTAGTCCGTGGCCCGAAAGTCTGACAACTAGTCTCACCAAGGGATTACCTAGTACTAACTGGGTTGTGGAGGTCAGATAGGTAGTCGCTCCATGTAAAATACTGGTATTTAGATGCATCCGGTTTGACTGGAGCAGTTCCAGTATTAAGGAAAAGGCTAGGCAGATGTTGAGGCATTATAAAAACACCACTTACTGATCACGAGGAACACGAGGAAAACTTTAAGACAACTCTGAAATCTACTTCAAGCTAGTTAAAGCTAGTTCACAATGAGCAAAGGTATTATAAGCTTATTCCTTCTCTCCGTGGGAACGGGCCTTCATATCTTCATCACCATCTTTAACACCAGGGTAGGCACTAACCACATGATAAAGAAGAAGTTCTTCACTAAAGCATAACATTCAGACTGCAGAAACACAGAGAAAGTGGACGAAGCAAAAGAGGCCTTCGCCTACCGCCATAGGAAAAAGACGAGGGTCATCATTATAACATCACGCCTGTAATCCCCGAAGGGTTAGGCAGAGGTGTACCTAATAGTAAACACACCTTTCGCTAGTTAGGTTTAATTCCCATGTTATCAATGGGGCACAAATCCAGACTCCGTGGCTGCTAATGAGAAATTCCCGATGGAAAAACCCAATAACACTTTGCCCGACCTGGGATTCGAACCCAGGACCTCATACTCGGCAAAGTCAAAGAGCTTATGTATGTAAAGCGGACATAAAGCAGCATATTATTCGCTCATCACTTGCACCAATCATAAAATAGTACACTACTATGATTCACGGCCACCGTAACAGATGGCAAATGAAGATTGTTTGCGAAGAGAACCGTTACATTGACACCGAAACATACATCGGTCTTTATGTCTATTTACACTTATATATCATTATAATACTTTCGATTTTTTAGATTAGAGTACCGGATGTGTTGTTCAAGTAGTCAAGAAAGTACAGTCGAGGAGTTAATCGGTTAGGGTTGAATCTCGTCTATCAGCATGGAATGTCTCCCGTTTAGAACGAGAATCGGAGCGGAGATACGGGATGGAAGGGACACACTACAAAAATGCAATACTTACTCGGTCAAAATGTATGGAACAGCTGTTTTATTCCTTTTTAAATAACCGATGAAAAATTTCTATGTGGGCAGAATGATGTACTGAATACGTGGTAACCGTTTTCGCGTCGGTTTCCCTTCCACTCTGTATAGCACTCCCGCTCTGATTCCCACTCTACCAAATGAAGGTTCTCAGCGACAGCAAAAGATCACGGAAAAATGTTATGCCGTGTTGATAGATAAGGCGCAACCCTTACGCGCACTTGTTTTTATACGTTTTGAATTGCTTAACCCATTCTTACAGGGGAGGGTACACTTAGCAAAAGTGCCAGGGATATTGCATAAAAATCGATTTTTTATTCGGTAAACCTGCAAAACTCTTGTTGTAAGTATCAAAATGGTCCAAAACAATAATTATACTTAAATTATTCACAGAAACGAAATCATAAATTGAATTGACAATTACGGTGATTGATTTACGGAAAATACAAAAGGAAAAAGCCATTCTAGATAACAACACAGAATAATTACCTACTGTTCCGTTAGCTAAAAAAAAATTGTCAAAACTGTTATTTACCATGAATCATGGTCAATCGAAGTGTTTGTTCTTTTTTTCGGTCTAATTCCTTAAAAGTAACACCCGATGTATCACTCCGGTTTTTTGACTTGGTCACGGAAAAGGAACCCAATGTTTTAGTTCTTGTGTGACGTGCAAGGGAAATTTATTAAACACCGCTTCATAATGAATCATCATTTTACCCGGAACCTCTCGAAGTCCCACGGCGGGGTATAGGCCTCCCCTATCTTAGTGCAGTGCGTTCTTCAATTTGTGACTCTAACGATATCGTCAACGCAGGTTTCCAAAACACCTTTTTTTTTCTTAGAAAATAAAAATTACATTCTCACCTTATATGCATGGGGACCACAGATATAGATAGACCTAGATAAAGCGAGAGCAACTACTTCGCGTGCCATATTATTATGTAGCTTACGTACAAAAATCGTAAGTGGCCAATTTCGAACTCAGTCTGCATCGGAGCATAGCGCTAGTCGGACGTCAGTGGGCGTCATGGCGGGTGGTAGGACGAGGGGGGCGCCGTCCGCGGCGGCGTCTTTGAATCGATTTGATTTTCCCATCACTAAATAGTGCTTGTGACGTCATAATAGGTAGTCAAAAAATGGCACGCTTGGTTTTTATATAGATCGTGATACTTGCGTTATCTAGGTCTATCTATATCTGTGATGGGGACCATTATCTTCCTGCCCTCGTCCCATTCTACTTGGGGTCGGCGCAACACGTTTTCTTCTTCCATTCTCCCCTGTCAGATGTACACGGCATCATTTATTCCTTTCTCTTTCATATTATTCCTCACACAATCCATCCATCTTTACTTTGGCCTTCCTCTCCCTTTACATCCATATGCATTCATATCTATCACTCTTTTAGTGGCATGCATTTTAATGCATGGAGATAACTACTTTTAAAAGATGCTAATTAAGTTGAAGGTCTTTGGCGCATTTGACCCAAGAATTTAAATTCAGAGAGGTCAGTCTCCGTCGCTGCCATTATTGCTTCAGCTGGAGGATGCGACTGTGGCTTCTTTTTCTTTTCTAATTAATAACATCAGCAATCCAGTACGTTCTAATTTTAGAATGTCCATTGTCTGCTTGTACAATGAACTCATACTAAGAGTATGGGGAGCATTTAATAACTCGTCCAGCTAAACACTGCGAAAAGAATCGGATGATGTCTATTTTAAGCCCGTTTTATTAGTTAATTGTGTAGGCGTTATTTGCTTTAAATTGACCGGTCTGTTGTATTGTGGGTGTTGTCCAAAAATACCATTATACGAGGAATAGTGTTTTTAAGATTTTAGAGCGGAGATAGTGGAATGGTTTCAAATCTTGCATTGAGTGTTAAGAATCAATCAAACATGAATAGTGATAGAATAGCCATTATATCGAAGAATTGTAGTTCTTCTTCGTATTATGGTGAATCTTTAATTATTGAGGGTTGGCCATTAACTCCGAATATTTCTCATTGTCCTTTGCGAGGTGGAACAGCTCAAGAGCACTCGTGATTCAGGTCCATTGAAGAATTGGTACTACTTCTCTCAAGATCAAGACAATGCCTGGACTATGCTACCCTTGAGTTTGTTCTGGTGTGGTGGTTTTTGTCAGACACATCACCATCTCAGGTCCAGTTGAAAACCAGCGTCGGGCACTAGCTGCTCGACAGTTTGCTGAACTGGGCTTATTTAGCGCAGCCGTGAGAAACGCAATATTATCTCTATTTTTTCTGTTTAGTGTACCTTTTTATTGTGTAAATTTAAGTTTTTTTTTAATTTATTTTTTAAATATGTTTTCTTTCTTTCTTTCTTGGTGTTTTTTTCAAAGCAGTCAGATAAGAAACACTGACTTCATCAAGTTTAAATTTAACGTATGTGTGTGTACAAAATCTACTTACAGGAATAAATATCTGTTATCGTTAGCATTTATCAATCGTAAGATATGATCTTGGTAGGGCCCTTTCGAATGAATCATCGATATTATTCCGTTCTGAGACAACATTACTCATATCCTAAAAGTATACCTAAGTTTTCTTTATCTTAAAACATGAGACATTTTTGTTAAGATACCCAACTTCTCAAAACTCGCATATGGGTTCTTAACCGTTGCCTAAACCACATTTATTTACAGGTTTTCCCGTATTTACTTGACACACAAAAACGATAATTGAAAAACAAACTTAATCTGATTATCTTGTATTGACATACCTACCTTAAAAAAATTGACTTCCTTGAACTTTGTTTTGTGCTCGGCTGAGATTAAACTCCCGTTAGCGGTATTGAATAGTTTTTTTCACGACTAATGTCTAATTGAAGTTTAAATACGGATTTTGTAGTTTTTGTAAACCGCATAGTGTCATGAGAAAAGGTGGATGCTATATCCGTATCCATCTGAAGTAGGTGCTTCAAAAATCTCTTCACTACAGTGAAAATCAGTGTAGATCATGAATTCTAGACTTAAGTAAGCGACTTCGTCTGCGTCACATAAGAGAGTAAGGGCATAATAAAAATGCGCCCACGGTACTTGATCATTATCTTGCTGCGGCGTGATACATATGTATGTAGGTATGATTTTCTGTCCTAGATTCCCAATATACCTGAACTTTTCTTTAAACTAGTACCTAATTACTTCTGAAAACACTCGCCTAAAATAACTACATAATTACTATAAAGATTTTGTAAAATTAGTTGCGAAAGTCAAACGCACGAAGTTGAATGTTATCTACAAAGTTTGATTGAAAAGAGGAACGATATCGAATATAGATCAGAGTTGGCTCACAAAGTCACCAGAACAATGTAGACATTAAAGATGACAAAATGAAGTAATTATTTCTTAAGCTGAACAATTAAGAAACACTAGAAGCGTATGGACGGTTATTGTTCTTCAGTTACCGTTGCGGCCGTGTTGCGACACACATAATCGTAACATCTGAGCTGTATTGTGTCTTCGTCGTATCAATGCCAGTGGGTTTTGTAAATAACTGCAATAGCGCAGTCAGTAACAATGAGTGTAAAGCAAATAGTCCATGAAAACGTGACGTATTTACAAAATAATTATCATTTAAAAATGTCCTTTAATTCACATGGCAATTTTGTTGAATTGACTAGTTCCTTGACTGTACATAGATTCTTTCAGTCTGGATTGTAAAGAATTTGTTTTGTATGACGAATAACAATTTGAAGAGCTGATGATCTTGTTACCTACTGTCCAATAGACCCGTGTCCCAGCTGTAGGAACATTACTGGCTGAATATGATGCCCAAAATTTGCACATTACAAAAAAAAAAAGTTATCAGCTGTCCAATACATTGGGGTCAAGTAGGTATTGAAATTTAGTATGGGAGAGCTGATAATTTTTTCGAATTTGCGATATTGGATCCAAAAAAAGTTGTTCCGTTTGATGGTCTGCAGCATATCCTTTCATATGACTAAACCCTTTCTGTTACACCCTGTATTTGTTATCCCGGTATCCGTTTCCGTGGGTTAATTTTCTACGTCCACGTGGGCCAAGCCGCGGGCAAACGTAAGTGTGCATTCATCAGACTCAGACTAGTTAGGAATCCAAGTCATGGCCTATCATAATTTAAGACATATAATATACATTAGTATTCATTATGACATTCAATTTCAAATGTTGATACCTATTATAATTTAAAAATTGAATTGACATGATAATGATTAAAAATATTTAAATATTATCTTAAGGTTAATTGCAGTTAATTTTAAAACTTGTAACACTAACATTATATTTGTACACCAGATATTATGGTAGAATGTACGAAACTTTTTAACGAACCTAACACCATACGATGTACGCACGGCGGCCAGTCAAGCTATGCAAAACCAAATTAAGCTGATCTCTCATGGTACGGGAAGCTCATACAATGCGAAGTCAGGTTATACTGGTTATGCATAGCTTGATGTGCCGCCGTGTGTACAACTATATTCTTACAAATAAAGAAATTATAATTCAATGGATCATTCAATTGTGCAAACAAAGTGTCTTCATATTAAATATATAATCGTCTTCACTTTAAATATTTTTATTCAGACATACTATGAATCATTGTGTTCCACGGGTGTTACACAACACTCTCACCATTGTGTCAACATACGGAGCCATCACCCATGACCTCTAGTTCATTGTTTTATATCTCCAAACACGCGTAACTGCGCGCTCTAAGGGTCTCGTGGCTAAGTTAGAACAGTTTTGTTGATCTTCAAGGTTAAGAGTCGTTTGCCAAGGTCGGTTCGTGCATGGTTGATCATCCATTACGTACTGAGAACCCTCCGTGGGTCGAAACGCCGCTGAACTCGGCTGACTTTTGTAGATATTTGACAGTTTTTACTGGTTAGTTATAAGCCTGAAAGTCTGACGACCAGACATATACGAAGAAAAGGTTGTTGTGTTACCCAGTAAATGTTCTGAAAGGCAGTCATTCTATGTAAAATAAGTACTAGTATTTAATTAACTGGAAGCCGACCCCAACATAGTTTTGAAAACCTATTTTGGAGTCCCCCCCTAGCGTTGCCATCTCTACACTGTCCGGCGTTATCAGGACGAGTGGCAAATTTGGCAACTCTAGGTCCATCTATTGCCAATTTGCCATCAACCAGGGCAAGCTCAGACTCCGGTCTGAACTCAGACATTCTTTCACTCAGTAGCACTGGTTGATCAGGGAGTCGAGCTGCTCATTGTTTGATTTCCAGGTCTCCAGATTAAGGATTCACAGTCGTGGCTAAATAATAACAGCCGCTCGGATCGATCTTTAGGTTAAGCCGTGCTTTCCTAGGTTGGTCTGTGGATGGGTGCCCAGCCATTACATACCGAGTTTCCTCCGTGCCTCGAAAAGCACGTTAAGCCGTTGGTCCCGGCTGTCATTTGTAGATCTTTGACAATCGTTGAAGGTAATCAGTGGCCCAAAATGTCTACAACCAGTCTTACCAAGGGGTATCGTATTACCTTGGGTTGTGGAGGTCAAATAGGCAGTCGCTCCATGTAAAATACTGGTGTACAGCTGCATCTGCATAGCTGGAAGCCGACCCTACCATTGTTGGGTAAAGGCTAGGCAGATGATGTTTAGCAGTAGCAAGTAGGTCACTAGATAGGCTTAACCTACCCTGGTTTAAGTAACCTACTTGATTGATGCTCTTACCCCAAGGCTCCCAAGGTTGAAAATTCACAAGCAAAAGGGCAACGGTAACGGAAAACTTCCTAATTATTGTTCAACCCTTGGCGTAAACCTTTCATAATGCTCTGTGACCTTTGAAAGGTAAAGATTACAGAGAATGCCTAAAACTTTATCCATTTAAACTTAGTCATTTGTTTTGTAACATTACACGAATATAGGGGTTTTTTTTTTGTCGTAGATTGTACTACCGATCTCACTGACGTAACGGTCAGCCACTTTGCACCCTTATGCCCTAAGTAATAAAGTTGAAAAGTGGTCGACCCTCGGTGAACTCGGGAGATGTACTCCCGAGTTGACCGAGGGTCGACCACTTTCACGTCAAGGAAAATAAAAGTACTGCCGATTATCGATTAGTCGTATTATAGAAGCGGGTACATTAAGATGGTACCTACCTAGTCATCTTACTTAGGTATCAATCTAGCAGGTTTATTGCGTCACACACAGAAGCAATCCTACAGCTATCCTACTTTATAATATTAAATTAATTCAATATTATAAAGTGGGATGACGCAGGCTAACAGTATCAGTATTATAAATGCGAAAGTTTGTGAGGATGGATGGATGGATGTTTCTTACTCTTCCACGTGAAAACTACTGAAAGGATTTGGATGAAATTTGGCACATATATAGCTTATAACCTGGATTAACACATAGGATACTTTTTTATCCCGGTAGTACGATCCCGTGGGTCAATTACTAAACACCACGCGCGCGAAGCCGCGGGCATAAACTAGTGGATTATACTTTTTCAAAACCTCTCGGAGCGTGTTACGCAAGTGGTGGACTGCGCTACATATCATGTTCACTGTCAAGGATCCGATTAAATTGACACCAAACTGATAGAAACATCACCAGCGAAGATCTTTTATCTTGAGACCTTGCCTATCACCCAATAACGACTGCAGCCCCCGTAGCATGACCGCCGTAGACAAGGATTTCTTTGACGGAAGAATCGACAAAATGACAGATGGTGCAAAGAAGTCCGTCATTGTGTCGATACAATCTGTCATTTTGTCGATTTTTCCGCCAAAGAAATCCTTGTCTACGGTGGTCGTGCTACGGGGGCAGGTGAAGTTTATATACTCCTGCATACTAGGAGTCTACCTTTAAATACTCATTAAGCTACGGAGCCCGCAAGATACATTAAACAGTACTTGTCACGTTCCTATGTTAATAGCATACGTGTGCCTGTCATTGTACCAGCGGCCATGACCCTCAACACGATAATATCGACCATATTCGAAGTAACTATATTCATCATCTGTCTTAACTTTTCCTAACTATGTTGGGGTCGGCTTCCAGTCTAATCGGATGCAGCTGAATACCAGTATTTTACATGGAGCGACTGCCTATCTGATTTCCGCAACCCAGTTAGTACTGGGTAATACGATACCCCTTGGTAAGACTGGTTGTCAGACATTAGGGCCACTTACTAACGACTGTCAAAGATCTACAAATGATGCTAATAATGATGATGCTGCACGGAGGAAACTCTGTATGTAATGGATGGTCAACCATCTACGGATCAAAATTGGCAAGCGCTGCTTAACCTTGAAGATCGACCCGTGCGGCTGTTATAATTTAGCCACGAGCTATCTTCTTCAATCTTCAAACCAATATGGACTTTCCCTATAAAACATCAATGGATAGCACGAAGGATAATAGCTATCGTTAAAAAACCAAGCACGTAAAACTCAGTATAAGGATAAAGTTTGTCTTTGAGTAAAAACCTATTAAATGCATGCTGCACTGTTTGCTGGTAAAGATTAGCTTGACCCCAACCACACAGATGTATGGTGCTAAAATAATATTGGACTGGACAGTAAATAGTACCAAACTTCCTACTTCAAAATACGAGTTATTTTTGAGCTGAGTACCTACCAGTAGCGAAGGGTCAATTTTTGTAGGAAACCAGCCGGAGTACATATCTTTAATTAATTATATTATTTTTCTATAGAATACTGCTACAGTTGCGTGTTATCTTCTCGTCCAACTTACCACAGTGTCTCAAGACGAAAGTCTATGACCAGTGTGTGTTGCCAGTGATTACATACGGGACCGAAACATGGTTGCTCACAATGGGCCTTATCAGAAGGCTTAAAGTCACCCAAAGGGCAATGGAGAGGACTATGCTCGGAGTTTCCTTGCGTGATAAAATCAGAAATGAGGACATCCGCAAGAGAACCAAGGTAACCGAGTTAGCCCGCAGAATAGCCAAACTTAAGTGGCAGTGGGCAGGGCACATTGCTCGCAGTACGGATGGCCGATGGGGCCGAAAAGTTCTGAACTGGCGACCGCGAACCGGAAGACGCTGCGTTGGAAGGCCTCCCACTAGGTGGACCGCTGACCTGTTGAAGGTTGCAGGGATCCGCTGGATGCGAGTCGCACGGGACCGGTCAATGTGGCGACACTTGGGGGAGGCCTATGTCCAGCAGTGGTCGTCTTTCGGCTGAAATGATGATGATAGAATACTGACTGTGGAAGAGTCATCGATGCACGAACGATTACCACATATTCAGTACATCATTCTGAACGAAATGTTGTCATCGCTTATTGAATTTCGTACATTGCTGTTTTATACTTTTGACCGAAGATATTGCAGTTTTGTAGAAAACAGCAGATTTTTTTTTATAACCGATGAAAAATTTCTTTGATGGAGGTTCAATACTTGGTAATCGTTTTCGCGTCTTCCACCCTGTAGACATATAATTAATGTTTAAAAAAAACTCCAGTGCATTTTGGCTTGTACGCACGGCCGCTTATCAAGCTATGCAAAACCAAATTAAGCTGATCTCTCATCGTACGGGAAGCTCATACAAAGCGAAGTCAGGTTATACTGGTTATGTAGAGCTTGATGTGCCACTGTGTGTACATACCACAGTTTGTCCCAGCATCGCCTTAATAACTGTTGACTGGTAGAAAATGCCACTGTGTGTTTAAAGTAATAAATAAATAAGTAAAAAAGCGCCAATCGCACTCAATCCGCCATTGATTTATCGCTGAGTTGAGATTGTAATTTGAAAGTTTTTTAGTAAGAGTTCGAAGTCCTGGTCCATGGCCCATGTAGCAACATATTTTAATCAAAATTAAAATGAGGAAAGAAGACTGGTATCATTTCCTTGTTTCTGTATCCCATTAACTTGATATTAAAACCACTATTAATATTTCAACACAACAACTGATATGATAATGAAGTAATAATATAATTTACTTAAGCTGATATCAGACGCTTTACTAAAGTGAACGGTTCATTCGAGTGACTGTTCGTTATTGTTTCATTCCACCGATGAAATGACATAGGAATGAACGTCAACTGCTCCTTTCATTTCGGTTTTCAATCATTCGGTAGAACGAAAATCCAACTGTATTCACTAATGAATTCTAGTTAATTTTTGGTCCGGTCTATTCACATGTTTCATCTCGAGTGGGACGTTCGCGAATGAACGCCAAAAAACAGTGAAACATCTGATCCACTTTAGATAATTAAGTTTTGTAACGTCACTAGCGCAAAAACTGTCATTAAAGATAATCCAGAAGTTTTCCATCCATTGTATAGGACAACAACAGTGACCTCAATCAATGGACAATACGAATGGAGCGACAATGTCCATCTAATGGTTCGATGAAACTAGCACCTGCCGTGTTCCCACACTTTGAAAGACTTCTAGGGCGATTTTCACAGAATTTTTCTTTGATGCTTTGATAATCGATTTATGAATTGAAATTATGAGACTGATCCTTGTAGCAGTAGCGAAGGGTCAATTTTTGTAAGAGGTAAGCCGCAGTACATGTCTTTAATGTGATTATATTATGTGTCTATAGAATACTGACTGTGCCATTTTTCAAAGGGAAGCCGGTAGGAATCGAGTTGTATGGAACCTTCGCCACTGGTAGGTAGTGTAATAAGAAAATGTGGAGTCGGTTTTGAGTCATGAGTCCACTCGTATCTATAATGAAATCCAAATGATTACTTGAGTTTAAGTAATTATACAGGGTGTAACAGAAAGGAAAGGATATGCTGCCGACCATCAAACTGAACAACTTTCTCTTTGGGTCCAATATCGTAAATGCGAAAAAATTATCAGCTGTCCCATACAAAATTTCAATACCTACTCGACCCAAATGTATGGGACAGCTGATAATTTTTTCGCATTATTTTACGATATTGGACATTTTTCAAAGGGAAGCCGGTAGGAATCGAGTTGTATGGAACCTTCGCCACTGGTAGGTAGTGTAATAAGAAAATGTGGAGTCGGTTTTGAGTCATGAGTCCACTCGTATCTATAATGAAATCCAAATGATTACTTGAGTTTAAGTAATTATACAGGGTGTAACAGAAAGGAAAGGATATGCTGCCGACCATCAAACTGAACAACTTTCTCTTTGGGTCCATATCGTAAATGCGAAAAAATTATCAGCTGTCCCATACAAAATGTCAATACCTACTCTACCCAAATGTATGGGACAGCTGATAATTTTTTCGCATTATTTTACGATATTGAACCCAAGGAGAAAGTTCTTCAGTTTGATGGTCTGCAGCGTAAGCTTTCATATGACTATACCCTTTCTCTTACACCCAGTATATGCAACCATTTTTATAGAATGGACAAGAATTTGAACGAAGTGTGAACCGCCAAAGAAAACAAAGATAAGAATTGTAACTTGAAAGGTCTAACTTCAAGAAATTACTAAACTACAGAAAAAAATTGTGGATTAAATAATTACTTTTACTCAAGTAATCATATAAAGTAATAATATAAAAGTAGTTGAGTTGTTTATAGACTAACGGGTGTTAGAGCGTTCCTTCTGAAAGTTGGCAATGTCGCAAACAACCATCAAATATTTCGCTATTTTGATTAATTTATCGATATTACGAAATGAAATATTGATTTTCAATTTCAATCAATAATATTAATAATATCGTAGACGTAAAAGTCGTATTATTTTTAACACTTCAATCGAAATATATGCTACTGTATATTTTGATTAAGGTGTTAAAAATAAATTAATAACTAATGTCAAGTTTTTTGTACGCCGCATTCAGTATTCTGTAGAAATCAATATTTATCATAATCAATATTTTAATGAATCGCAGAGCGATATTTCATAGTTTAATTGTATTGATACATTAATACGTTGGTCTAGGTCGTAAGCGCGACTACTGAGCAAGAGGTCCTGGGTTCGATTCCTAGGTCGGCAAAAGTATTATTGGGTTGTTCCATCAGGAATTTCTCAGTAGCAGTCACGGAGTCTAGATTTGTGCCCGTTTGATGACAATACGCTCACCCCCTATTACATGGGACTTCAAAATAACTGGCGAAATGTGGGTGTACTAATAGGTACCCATTAGTATACACCTCTGCCTAACCGTTCGGGGATTTCAAGAGTGATGTTATATGATGCATTAATCAAAACAATACAATTGATTTGACAGATCTTGCAACGTTGCCAATTTTCGAAATGCACCCCCAGCCATCTCAATTTTGACCAAAGATTGGTGTATACAACATTAGATTTAGTATATGCGAAACCTGATACACGTGTCTAGTATTTTTATGTAAAGAATCTATGTACAAAATTTTAAAACTGTATCACGAAAAATCACAAAGTTATAAGCTTGTTCTGTTACCTAGTTGTCCGCACAAAAACACGGTCACCACGCAACGCGCGCCTCCAGTGTCGTCTTGAGCTCATTGATAATAATAATTTGGCAGTAGGTACCTAAATTATTGCGATAGGTACTCAAAGTCGCTCGGTATCCAACTTTTAACTTTTTTTAATATTTTTGAGAAAAAATATAACATGGTTTAAAAATTATTGGAATCGATTCAGTTACTTATTCTGAACAAACTATATTCAGGTTTCGCATATACTAAAACTAATGTTGTATATGTTACGGCTAAAAGCCGAAGTAAGGTTACACCTAGTTCTAGCCGGCTATACCTAGGAGTGGCCGGTTATGCTTAGGTATATCCTTTTTATTGCTGGGACACCGACCAAATGGATTAGGTTAGGTTAGAACTGTGACCAAACGTTACATTCAAATTGGTTGCTTCAAACCTCCAACCTCCAAATGCCGCACCTAGGTATAGCCGGCTAGAACTAGGTGTAACCTTACTTCGGCTTTTAGCCTTAACATATATAGTTTTTTATCATCTTTTTCTTTCCTCCTTTTGAAGTCCATAAAATAAATTTATCAGGTAATCTTTCAATAACGTTACTTTTGTTTTGAGGACATCTAACTAAATTATTCAACTCAAATTGATTTTTATTGATTGTATTATTTGTTTGTCATTGCTTTGTCTTTGAATTATTTAGTTCCGGTATAAAAAGGAAACATTTTAAGTTCGATTTTTCTTATTGAACGCGATGAGAGGACAATGTAATAACCATAAACGCGATATCGCAAACGCGAGTTATCTCATGCCCTTGCGAGCTTATCTAATCAGCTCATAACCAGTTCCCACCGTTGGGATACAAGACTCCTTCAAATCAAATCAAATCGTTGATTGCTAAATCCATAATGTATACTTACAGGTGGTAAATAAAAAAAAATTGAAACAATTATGGACCCTGTCGGGCACCGCAATTTTTTTTTAAAGTAGAAAAAGAAGTAGTCCTTTGTGAGAGGGAATGGCGCATAATCCACGCAGGCCCAGTGCGGGGTAGTGGATGTCACATATTGTCAACCTAATTTTAATATGGCTAATGTCAAAATTTGTCCAACCAACGATTTTTTGCAATTTAGGTGGAGTGATAAAACAATGTGAAACTAAAAGCAAATTACATAATATTTATGCTAGAACATTAATTTCTAGTTTCTTACGAGCTTTACGAAATAGGTTTTTTCCCACATCCTGAACAATATTATGACTTACGCCATATTAGAATTAGGTCGACAATATGTTCTGTATTTTCGTTCCAAGACACGCAACTTTCATCAGTATCCATGTTAAGCAAATTCTCTTGAAATAATCAATAGGGCATTTGATTTGTCGAGGTAAAGTTGATTTAAACTTTATATTATTTGAGGTAGACCGTGTTTTGTTAGAGCCATAATAACAAGTTATTTCCTTATTTCGTTTGGAACAGCAATTAATTACACATTATAAAATCAGCTATTTAACGTGTTTCCTTAATCCATGAGGACAAAATACGGTTTAATTGATTTTCCTTTGACTGAAAGGTCAATCAGTTAGTACTATATTATTAACCAGAAACTAATAATAAATAAATCTACATATTGTGAAGGACGGTACGGTTGACATATGTCGGGCATGCCACCGTCCAGGCGTATCAATCCGTCACATTATCTCCGGGTGTTCTCGTCTGGCTAACGGAGAGTACTTGCATAGACACAACCTTGTAGCCAGGATTATCCATCAGCGACTTGCTCTAAAATACAACCTTGTGGAATCGGAAGTGCCGTACTATAAGTATGTGCCCGACCCAGTTCTCGAAAATGGCAGTATCACATTGTACTGGGATCAATCCATCATCACTGACAGGACTATTGTAACCAATAAGCCTGATATAGTGGTGGTGGATCGATCAGAGCGGCGCACAATGATTGTTGACATAACGGTCCCGCATGATGAGAACCTCGTGAAAGCCGAGAAAGATAAGAAAATCAAGTATCTTGACTTGGCTCGCGAGCTTGTCGACATGTGGGATGGGGACTCAGCGATCATTGTGCCGATAGTCGTATCAGCCCATGGCTTAATTGCCAAGAGCCTCGACCAATACCTGAGGAGGCTCTCGTTAGGCAGCTGGATCAAGGGCTTGATTCAGAAAGCGGTACTTCTGGACAGCAGTGGACACGGCTCGTATTGTTAGGAGGTTCCTCTCTCTGGAGCCCTGACCGCCGGTAACTTGGACCCTGTACCCGATACCGGTGGGCTACAATTTTTTATATTTTTAAATGTTTTTTTTATATTTTTTTAAGGAATATTTAAAAATGTAAAATAATTTGTAAAAGTTTAAATAAAGGAATAAATCTACAAATAAAATTCACCGCTCGCCGTTTAATTTTGCGAGAAATAAATAAACATATTTATGCATAGAAAAGAGGGAAAACTAAAAAAAAGATGGGTGGACTTTGTGACGAATGATATGAAGGACAAAGGAGTAAATGATATGACGATTGACAGGAGAGAATGTATGGAAAACATTTGTTGCGCCGACACCAAATAACATGGGGCAAAGGCAGGAAGATGATGCACAGAATAAAAAATCTGCTGTCCCATACATTGGGGTCAAGTAGGTATTGAAATTTTGTATGGGACAGCTGAATATTTTTTCTCGATTACGATAATGTTCCCATGGAGAAGATTAGTCAGTTTTGTGGGCAATCTATACTAATATTATAAAGAGATAAAATTTGTAAGTGTGTAAGTTTGTATGTACGGGTTAATCTCCGGAACTAATAATCCAATTCTTAAAATTCTTTCACTGACAGAAAGCTACATTATTTGTAGGTTCTATAGACTATAAATTATATTTATATCGTGCATATTAGCCAAGCTATCACAATTTTTGCGTACGAAGTCGCGAGCGAAATGCTTGAACTAAAAAAAAAATCTGACGAATTGATAACTCCCTCCTTTTGGAGTCGGTTAAAAATATTTTAAATACTATTGGATTTCTACAATATTTCAATAAAACTCATGTTAGATTTCTTTAAACACGATATTTATTCTTGAGCACAAAAGGCAAGACATTTTTATACCAAAGAGAATTTCCGCAAGTGTCAGAAAAACCAAAAACAATGCATACGTTTATGAAGACACTCTTCAACAAAATGATTACAAAGACATAATAATATAATATGAAGGACGGAGCGGTTGACGTGTGTCGGGCATGCCACCGTCCGGGTGAGTCCATCAGACATATTATTTCTGGTTGTTCTCGTCTGGCTAACGGCGAGAACTTGCACAGGCACAACCAAGTAGCCAGGATTATTCACCAGCAACTTGCCTTGAAATATAAACTTGTGGAATCTGAGGTACCGTACTACAAGTATGTGCCCGACCCAGTACTCGAGAAAGATCATGTCACGCTGTACTGGGATCAGTCTATCATTACTGACAGGACTATTGTCGCCAATAGGCCTGACATAGTAGTGATAGACCGATCAGCGCGCCGCGTAATGATAGTCGATGTTACCATCCCGCATGACGAGAACCTCGTGAAAGCTGAGAAAGAGAAACAAATAAAATATCTCGACTTGGCACACGAGGTTGTCGACATGTGGAATGTGAACTCGGCTATCATTGTGCCGATCGTCGTGACGGCCAACGGCCTTATAGCCAAGAGACTCGACGACCATCTTTCGAGGCTCTTGGCTATAAGGCCATTGGCTTGATTCAGAAGGCAGTACTCCTCGATACGGCTCGTATTGTGAGGAGGTTCCTGTCTCTGAAGCCCTAACCACCGGTAGCTTGGACCCTGCTCCCGCTACCGGCGGACCACTATTTTTTATATTTTTAAATGTTTTTTTTATATGGTTTTTGTTAAAAAATATTTAAAAATGTAATTAGTATGTAAGAAAATAAATAATATAATAAAATAGTTTATTCACCAACAAAAGTTACAAATATATATAATAATAATACAAATGTTGCAAAATCTATACAATATAAGATTTTAAACTATCATGGTCACTAACATTATAAACATAACAGCAAACAACATGGTAAACAACATGGTAAATATCCCGTTTCCTGTCTAAGTAATAATCTATACAATAATTTATATAACCCTGCCTTAAACTAGGATGTACACCTGTATTTTAAGAGACAGTGTTCCACCGAGCAGTTTCCACGCTCATCTATGATCTATCTTATAAATTCATATTTATTCAACAAATACGATCACACCTTTACCAGGCAGGGTGCTGTATACAGCCTGACGTGCAATATATCTTCTTTGACCTTCTTTATCTTGATAAATTATTGTATTAATAGTATTCGACATCGCAATTACTAATTTGGCATTCTCAGTCAAATTAATACTTGTAAGACATTAATTTTATTTTACAAAAAAATATTTGATATTTTAATTTGATGGCGGCCATCTATCATTTTTTAATACTGTATGTAATTTAAATATGTTAATACTAGTAAAAGTTGACTGTGATTTTACCCGGTGCAAAAAATAAATTATTTTTAGCTGGTCTATGCTTTAGCATAAACCAGTTTAAAAAAGTTAAAAAAAGTAAAGTGTGTGTGTGTGTAGTTTTTGGTAAAAAAATTGCTTTTAGTGTCTGTGTGACAACTTATTTCTTGTAAACTACATGATGGACTTTGATGTCGATTTAGCCATCGCTTAGAGTGAATTTCTCATTTATCTGCACATCTAAACCGCAATCACGAGCTGACAGTGTCAATAATCCATATTGTTATGGGATTGACAGACATCTTAAGGCGTTAGTTACGTTTAGTTTCACCGTAGATAATTTATTTTGGAACATTTATGTGTTTATTACATTCAATGAACGTGAATGTTGATGGATGGAGAGGGGGACGAAGGCCAAAGAACAGATGGATGAAAGAGAAAGGAGTAAATGATGCCGTGACATTTGACAGGGGAGAATGAAAGAAGAAAGCTTTTTTCGCCAACTCCAAGTAGAATGGACAAGGACAGGGAGATGATGATAATGTGTTTATTACATTAATATAACTATCAAGTTAAAATTGACATAATATGTGAGTGGAGATATGCTATCATTACTGACCTCCCCCCTTTTGTATCATGCTTTCCTGGTCTGCGCGGGTCTCAACCAGGTTTAACCGATCTTCTGAATGTCATCCAGCCTTGGCTGTTGGCCATTTAACATTTGTGTACACTTCAATCAACGTATCTGTGCAGGCGGGAAAACACAGAACTAAAATTAAAGTACCAAGTTTGACATATCGATGCATTTTTTCATGACAAGCAGCGCCACCTTGACCTGCACTCTTAAAGTGGTCACACTATACTATTAAGTACACCTCTGCCAAACCCTTCTACTACAGGCGAATTTATATTATCCATGTATTCGGTATTGAGACTTTCATGATAACCGATATGTCCTTTTCAGAAGCAGCCCTCATGACGAGAAAGCCCTCAGGCTATCGACGGAGGAGCCTCTTCACCTGGGACCACCTCCTCGGTCCTGCTACCCTCTCGTGGTGATCCTCGCCCGAGATTTACGGGACACCGGAGAGTTGAGACCTGATGATACGGTAAGCTTCATTAACTTTCTTTCATATCGATGGTACTGTTACCACGTGGTGAACCAAATAAAAGACGTGCTGGTGCTTAAATCATAATTTGGTTCTTATATCATATTTTTACATGTCACCTGCCCCCGTAGCATGACCACCGTAGACAAGGATTTCTTTGACGGAAGAATCGACAAAATGACAGATTGTGTCGACACAATGACAGATTTCTTTGCACTATCTGTCTTTTTTTTAGTGAGATTTTCGTTCGAAGCTGGTTCAGCTGGAACTGGCAATCTGTTTAATGGTTTACGCTGACAAGAAAGAACTTTCAAGCGCAGATATGCTCGATTTTTGCCAATCAGCCCGTGCCAATATTTTGTGAACGATGTGTGGTAGTTTCCATCAACCTCCCTGGGTGTGACTTTATGTTTGTATGTTAAGTTCTTTGAAGGCTCTGACGCAAGTAGCAATTCTGTAAAAAAAAAAACTTAAATAAACACTGACCTCTGAAGCCCAAGGCCTGTTCAATAATTCTCTGCAAATAAAATTCTTACACAAACACGTGCGCCATGTACCCACTGCAGTCTTATTAATATTTTAAGGTGAGGTGTATGTTCCACCAATACGTTACGGACTGCGGATACAATTTTACATTTGCTTCGTCTAAAAAGGCGATATTTGAATATCCGGTTATTTTAATATTGTAATTTGTGATCCGGTTATAAAACATGTGGCCTTGTATTGACTATGCACCAGGTGATACCCGCATAGTACTTAAAAAGGCCTCTTTTTGAAGGAGGTACTAACACGGACTGAACATACCTTCTTAGTTCTGCTGCCAAACAGCTAAGTTAGCTCCATAGAAATATTTACTGAAGTAACTGTCATGTCCGGTGTCCGCAGTGGTTCCGATCTTGTACAGGGAGTCAAGAAGCAGCTGCGGTGATAGCTCGTCCATCTAGACGGGCAATGTCCGGAGTTATCTCCTTGCTGTTTCGGCCAATATTGGACCATATGATGTGGGAGGTCGTGAGTTCGATCCTTTAATGCGTTCTGACCGTGGCTCTGATATGCTCGCTGCCCTGTCTGTCGTTGTATTTCAAATTGAATATGAGGAACACTTGGCTAAATAATAACAGCCACTCGGATCAATCTTCAGTTTAAGCCGTGCTTGCCTAGGTTGGTCTGTGGATGGTTGGTATGTGGTGTGACCAACCATTACATACCGAGTTTCCTCTTTGCCTTTGTAAGCACGTTAAGCTGTTAGTACCGGCTGTCATTTGTAGATCTTTGACAGTCGTTACAGGTAGTCAGTGGACCGAAAGTTTTACCAACCAAGGGGTTTCGTATTATCCAGTAACTAACTGGGTTGTGTCGCTCCATGTTAATTACTGGTATTCATCTGCATCCGGTTAGACTGGTCGCCGACCCCAACATAGTTGCGAAAAAGGCTAGGCAGATGATGACAGGCATGTGTGTTCAAAAATACATTTTCTGTTTGCAGGTGGCGTTAATTAGCGTAGTTCACATCAGAGACGATCAGTGTGCGTTGCCGAGTGGTGTCATCGCGCAGTACTTGAAGCAAGCGAACGGACACCTGTCGTGTTTGAAGGTAATAACACAAAATCACACCTGTACCCACATTTTGCCAGTTATGTTTAAGTCCCATGTAATAGGGGGCGAGCCTACTGCTACAACTGGGCACAAATCGAGACTCCTTGGTAAAAGTTGAAGGTTGAAGCGTGGTAGGTAGGTGGAAGGTCTGTGCTATTTTTCACGAAGACCTAGGAAGGTGGTAATCGGTACCAAAGCGTTTTGTATTTCCAGGACGATGTAGCAACATGGAGTAACGTAAAACCTCTTAGATAGTGATTCAGACCATCAAAAAAATTGGACTCGTCATACTAATTGAGTCAGCTGATGCGATAGTGTGTATCGAAAGTCCATTTTTTTTTTAAATTTTTCGACTTGTTATCCTTAGTGAAAGTGGTATATTTTGATGGTCTGAATCACTACCTAAGAGGTATTGCACTTTTTGCGTTACAGAATGAAAGATTTTGCAGTTGACCTCGCTATTTGTTATACCACTTTTGACAATAATTATATCGGTTAAATTAAAAAGAAACTTAGGTTTCATCTGTATCTGTCATACGGGGTGGAAGGGACACCGACACGAAAACGGTTACCACGTAATCAGTACATCATTCTAAGGTCCCCCATATAGAAATTTTTCATCGGTTATTAAAAAAAAAAAAACAGCTATTCCATACATTTTAACTGTGTAAGTATTGCATTTTTGTAAGAAACAGCTAATTTTTTTTTAATAACCGTTGAAAATTTTCTTAATGCTCAGAATGATGCACTGAATACGTGGTAACCGGTTTCGCGCTGGTGTACCTCCCACCCTGTATATGAATAGAGACCTACGCTTATGTTATGACCTAAGAATTAAAAACTTATAATAGATTAATAACAAATTAGCATCACATAGACCGTCATCCAACTCACACAATGAAATTAAACGAACCAACAAACAATATTGTCTCTGAATTCACCGTTCTATTACCATTTTACACACCTATTTTTAAATAACTTGTTCATCCACAGTTTCATGCAAAATATATTTATTTCGTCTCCATAACTTATTGATACTTTAATAAAACATTACGCATAGAATTATCATGTATTTATGTTCATCTAACAATAATACACGTAAATAACGACGACATTTCATATGTAAATGTTATTGTTTAATCTAAGACTATATTTACTCATAGGATTATTTATGATAGCAGAGAATACTGAGGTCATCATGACTGATATCAGCCTAACAATGAGTTTGATTTGCTGTAGATTGAGTTTAGCTCCAAGTTTCTTTAAAGGATAATATCTGAAAGAACTGGAGTTATCCACATTGCTGGACAAGGATTTCTTTGACGGAAGAATCGACAAAATGACAGATTGTGTCGACACAATGACAGATTTCTTTACACTATCTGTCATTTTGTCGATTCTTCCGTCAAAGAAATCCTTGTCTACGGTGGTCATGCTACGGTTGCTGGAGTCTTTCTTTATTGTGTAGTTAGTACCTAACCTGGTGTCAGAGTTTTTATGCCGTCCATGGGCATCTGACTTGACTTTGCATGCCGTCGAGAAATATCTCCGAAGAAAGTGATAATTATGCAATGCGCCATTTGCAAAATTATTATTAAATAATTCGAAAGATCAGAAGTACGTGAGACTGGGTGCCGACCCCAACATAGTTGGGAAAAGGCTAGGCAGATGATGATGTTGATTCCATGGAGAAAGTTGATGGTCTTTGCAACACCCTTAAATATTAGCACACCTTTCTGGTACACTCTGTATTTTAATCGGACTAGTGTCTTGAGGGTGAAAATAGGCGATATGATGTGTGTTATGATGTGGTGCGGTGGTGTTCCAGCAACTGTACGTGAGCGGCGAGTGCGGCACGCCGGCGGAGGGCTACGGCGCGGCGCACGCGGACGCGCTGTGCTGCGTGTGCGCCGCCACGCCGCTGTCGCGCGCGCTGCTGCCGTGCCGCCACGCCTGTCTGTGCGCCGACTGTCTGCGTGAGTACTTACTTCATTAAATCTACCACCTAAATTATGCGCTTCGGCATTCATCGGCTATTTTCGGAAAAATGCGATGAGTTCGTAAGATCTGCAGGATAGCGTGGACATGCCACGCATGTCTTTGTGCCCTGCTTTGTGTGTTATTACCAGAAACATACAAATCTCCTATAGTAAAAGTTTGCTCTTCGTCAATCATCGTTTATCTTCGAAAAAACGAATATTACCGAAGCTCAAACTTATTCTAGCTTACCTGTACATATTTAAGCCAGGTTCACATTCCCTTCGATATTACGAAAATACTGTCACCCAGCACCCAGGTATGAGTACATGACGCTTAACAATCCTTGTTTTTTTACATAAATTCTGGTTATTACCTGCTGCCATGTATCTTTATTAGAGCAAAGTAAATAAAATATAAAAGAATTATAAATTTATATCGATTCGTATTCTAAAAAATCTCAACCAAAGACAAAGGCATGCAAAGGTGGGTCAGCTAATTGCTAAAACTGACTGTACTATATGTGTTCTGTGTTCAAATTTAACCTTGAATCACGTACATGGATCTATTGGCGCGTGGCCATTGTTGAAACTTCTACCGTGTTGTTGTTTTTAGCTTTTATTTAACTTGCAATGTTTGTTTGTTAAGGACATTTACACATAGGGCGATAAACCGATTGAGCTAATATTTTACTTACTTGTATAACTTGGGTGACTATGTATGGTTAGGTCAGTGACGTCATTCTAAACTTAATATGGCGGACGGACTAGTTTTTTTTTTGCACCCCCAGGATATGGGTATGGGCTGCGGGATTTTTCGAAAGAGATACTAATGTTGTATGGACTACGTCTGAATTAAATGTCTTCTATTCTATTAATTAATCAATCATTTTATTGTCAGGCGACTGAGGCCCATAGATAAAAATACACAATATATTCTTATAAAATAATAAACTAATACATATAAAAAACCTTATTAATAAACACAAACATTAAATTAGGTAGGTCCGTGTATCACTGCATCTTACAACTCAACAGTACACAAAAGATGTCAATAACAAACATAAATATTGATGTTATGGTTAGCCGGCGTTAGTTTATAAAGGCTACTGTGTACCCTGGTCACGGACCATGATTTATACAGCATGCGGTGAGCAATTAATTTGGACGCTCACCTCCTTGTACGAGCGAGGATATGTTTTATAGCTTACTCGCTTTGACAGCCTAACCATAGATCAAGTCTTTTGTTTTTATGGGACAAGCTAGCCACCCTATTCCCAAACTACTGCATGTCCTGAAAGCCAGAATCAACAGTGGCGATCACCAGAAAACCACCGCGACAGTGAAGCTCGACGAAGTCCCAGAGAAACAATTTAAGGGCATTACATTGCTCGATGACCTTGATGATTTGATCCCTGTACTGGTTTTTGTTGACTTACCCCGCACATTTCGCAAAATTTCGGTTTTTATTTATTATTTAAAAATATTAAAAGAAATAACAGAAAAAAAAACAATACAGATTGTTAAGTATATCATTACGTATTTGTTGTTACAAAATTCATGCCGATCTATTCAGCCGTTACAGAGATAATTTATAATTAAGGTTGAAAAAGGACCTATTTTCTACGATTAACCAAAAAAAATTGAGAAGGTTTATTAAAATTTTAAAAAATACAATTTATTTGTGATGAACTTAACTATAACATACTTTTTTACACGGAAAACGCACGAAGGGATTCATCAACAAATTTCTTTGAACATACGCTGTTTTTGGGATTTGAGCCATGTAATGCCCTTAACTGTCTTGGATCCCGCAACGAAAATAATCTGAAAAAATTAGCGGACGAGTAGGAAAAACATAATTCCCACTTCTCTCCATATCAGCAGGAGACAGAGCAAAACAAGGCCATTAGACACAAGTCAGTGGCCTAGCACCACGGATAAATATTATTATTAACTAGCTGTTGCCCCCGACCTTCAACCGCGTGAAATTTTATAGCCTATAACCTTCCTCGATAAATGGGCTATCCAACACTAAAAGATTTTTTCAAATCGAACCAGTAATTCCTGAGATTAGCGCGTTCAACCAAACAATCAAACTCTTCAGCTTTATAATATTAATAGCTGACCCGCGCAACTTCGTCTGCGTTTGGATTTTCCCCGTTTTTGCAATCTTTTTCATAAATGCTCCGCTCCTATTGGTCGTAGCGTGATGTTATGTAGCCTATAGCCTTCCTCGATAAATGGGCTATCAAATACTAAAAGAATTTTTCAATTCGGACCAGTAGTTCCTGAGATTAGCGCGTTCAAGCAAACAAACAAACAAACAAACTCTTCAGCTTTATAATATTAGTATAGATGGGTAGATGTGGTCTTATCAAGGGTTATCACGTTACCAATACTGGGTTATGAGGGTCAGATAGGCAGTCTCTCCATGTAAAACACTGGTCACCTACATCCGTGTAGACTGGAAGCCGACCCCAACATGGTTGGGAGAAGACTAGGCAGATGATGATGGTTCGCTTTTGCCTGCAACTTCGCCCGTCTGGTTGTCGGAAATTATCCCATGGAAGCATACTACCGGGAGAAATGGTATAAAGCAAAAAAAATTGTCCCAAGGACATGACGTGCGTACAAAATAACGAAAGCAAAGCATCACTACATAGTATAAAACAAAGTCGCTTTCTCTGTCCCTATGTCCCTTTGTATGCTTAAATCTTTGAAACTACGCAACGGATTTTGATGCGGTTTTTTTTAATAGATAGAGTGATTCAAGAGGAAGGTTTATATGTATATATTGCACCTGTGCGAAGCCGGGGCGGGTCGCTAGTAATAAATATTTATAAACACAACAAATTTGACAGCTTGCTTGATATGCCGTGTAAAGGTGTACTATCAGCGATAAGACCACCATTTTAACCATACAATTAGCAATATTTATATACATATTTTCCTTTCTTTTTATAAACGTTGCCCCACACTAGGAATTTCTCCTGTATCGTGGGTGCGTTTACTAATATTTAAACTCACATACACAAACAGCCAGACCCGGAACAATTAGCTGTAGGCCATACAAATTTTTGTTCCGTGCGGAAATCGAACCAGCGACACGCAGCGCAGGAGCCACTGCGCCAACCGTGCCGTCCAATATTACAGAAGAGATTTTGGTGTACAATAAAGTATATTCTATCGAACAAAGTTCATGATCTATCCGTTTATTAAATTGCATCTAAATCTGTTCAACCTTGAAAAAGTAAAAGACAGAATAACTATCGTCGCATAATCTAGTTATGGATGAAGTGAGCAATCAACTTTGACCCACACATCCTTATAAGAGCAAGGATATTATATTTTATGGCCCATTGTTTCAAGTATACATATCGATATAACAAAGAATGATTAATTGTTACAATCGTTACATCATAAAAAAGTAATTACATAGTTTTATAACGGTAATGAAATTAAAGACATACAAGCCTGTGATGCTTCTTAGATTTTTCTCTAACTGGTGGAACTTCTCATTGACAAAAATTATTATAAAACTTTCGTATTAGTAAACTTAGTACGCAAAAAAAAATATTGCTGGGAGATGATTTTTTTTTGGTGAAAAATCACGTTTTACGGTTAGAGTCGAAAACATTGTGATGATCGATGCATTGAATAGTAAACTGGTCATGAAGGTATATTATAAGAAAATTTATAACATTAAAAACTTGTATCTAAAAAAAACTTGGAATAAAAAAAGTTGGAATAAGTGCCTTTTGGCTTCGTTAAGACGAAAGGCACTTATTCTTCCCGAGTTTGCACCCTTTATAAGCTTTGTTTATGTATTCAACCCCTTGATGGTGTGAATTTTCTAAAATCCTTCGTTATTGGTCTACCTCTACCGCTGTCAGTGAGTTGAATTCAAGATTTTAGTCATAAAATATTATTCAAGTCTTTTTATCTTTCGTTTTGTGTTAAATGCCTATGGCATTAAGTCCGCCTCTGTACTTTGTGCTTGAAGTGATAAATAAATATGGATTCCAGTGTAAATTACAAGGCATATGTGACATTTCTCTTTTTTTCTGGGATGGCAACGCATCTGCGCTGTCTATGTTTTTGTAAATGTCCATAGGCGGTACCACTTACCACCAAAAATACCTCTGATTGATTGCCACCCAAAAACTTACAAAAAAACATCACTTTCCTTCGGTAATCGCTTCACAATAGCGTCTATATAGCATCACTTGCAACCTTCACTGTGCAACAAACCAATCACTTGATATTCTGATCGCATTGGCGGCATCTGCGTTCAGGCTATCAATACAAATGCAGCGCCTTCAATGTTACCGGCGCCTTGAGAGCCCGACCTTAGGCAGCGGGTCTTAACCTTATTGGATCAAGGATTCGGTTTTATGAGTCGGGTGGTAAGGGAGCTGAGTTTTAAAGTTTTAAACATAACATCACGCCTGTAATCCCCGAAGGGTTATGCAGAATTGTACCTAATAGTACACCCACATTTCGCCAATTATGTTTAATTCCCATGTAATAGGGGGCGAGTCTATTGCCATCAACCGGGCGCAAATCCAGAATCTTTTGCTGCTACTGAGAAATTATTGATGGAAAACCCAATAACACTGTCCAACCTGGGAATAGAACCCACGACCTCATGCTCAGTAGTCACGCTTACGACCACTAGACCAACGAAGCAGTTTAACGTTTTAACCTTCACTACATATTATAAAACAAAGTCGCTTTCTCTGTCCCTATGTCCCTTTGTATGCTTAAATCTTTGAAACTACGCAACGGATTTTGATGCGGTTTTTTTTAATAGATAGAGTGATTCAAGAGGAAGGTTTATATGTATATATTGCACCTGTGCGAAGCCGGGGCGGGTCGCTAGTATTAAATAAAGCAATAGGAAGACATTTTATAATTAGGCCTACATAGAGACCCCTTTTTGTATCTTGGCTATTTTTCCTTATATTTAGTTTTATAACTATAAAATCGGTCTTCTTGGTAAAGAATTGTCACTACTCTATACGCAAAAGAAACAGACGATTGAGCATTACTTCCTAATTCGTCTGTTGTATTTTTATTGTAAGCGGGTCACCTATGTAGTAGTTCCTATATAAGGTCTAACTATTCATATACGAAATATTTTCAGGGAATCATCTAACGGCTATAACGAAGCCATTTCAAGGGATTGTTTTTTTTTATCTGAGTATATTTTTATAAAAAATAAATAATTTAAAATTACTTGACCTACAAAATAAATACTAGCTCCTTATTTTTGAACATCCATTACGCTAGTTTACTACGTCGTATTTACCTAGTGTCATTGTTAGAATATGGGAGTAAAGGTTTTATGCAAAAAGTCGCGAAAAATATTAGAATTATAATAATTTCGTAAAAAAAAAACATTCAGATATTTTTTTTTTCGTTGCTATGGCGACTTTATAATAATATAAATAAAATAATTATTATTCAAATAACAAATCTAAATAAATAAATTTTAAAATTATTTATTTGATAAATATTATAAAATATAGAATATTTTTTTATAATTTCTATTAGCTTATAGAAGTTACTCTTAAAATATTTCGTGTATGAAAAAGATATTAAAAAAAGATATTATATGTATATTGGTCGGCCATATTCTTCGGCTTTAGTTATTTTTTATGCATTTATTACCAACGGCTTCCGAAACTGAAATTGTTTTGCACTTAGCAATGTTATTTTTATCAGTTTACTACGTATGTCGGAGAACTCACCATCATTCTTCTCCATTTTCCAGCGAAACTAGATAAATGCCCGATCTGCCGCAGCGTGATCACGAGCTACTTCTGCATCCGCAACGACGACGAGCGAGAGCTGTCCGAGCTGAAGCAGCAGCGGTTCTTCAACCGGAGACTGTTCAACCTGTTCCATTACCACTAGCAGGTAGGCCTATCATGTTTTCACTAGGCACCATGGTATCATCACTAGATATCATGTATATTATATCTCTATGAGAGGGAGTGCAACGTGATCTATACAAAAAAATAAAATTGAAGTGTCTGTTTGTAAAAAATAACAGCTTTTTACTGAATGCTTATGAAAGTATATTCGGTACTGATAACATAATCATTTTTTTTCAATTTTTGTCTGTCTATCGGTATGTCTGTCTGTCTGTCTGTTTGTTTCGGCTAAATTTTGACGAATTTTTATTTGCAGATAGCTGATGTCATAAGGAGTAGCTACGGCTTAACTAACTTTTATTTTCGAATAAGAATACAGTTCCGTGCAAAAAAAATTAAACCCTTGAAATTGGGAACAAAATTCGATTCAAAAAGTAAAATGTCATTTTTTTAATAATAATTTCACACGAACGAAGGTCGCAGGCAACAGCTTGTAAATTATACAACATTAGTTTTAGTATATGCGAAACCTGATACACGTGTCTATTATTTTTTGTAAAGAATCTATGTACAAAATTTCAAAACTGTATCATGAAAAATCACAAAGTTGTAAGCTTGTTCTGTTACCTGGTTGTCCGCACAAACACGTGGCTACCACGCAGCGCGCGCCTCCAGTGTCGTCTTGAGCTCATTGATAATAATAATTTGGCAGTAGGTACCTAAATTATTGCGATAGGTACTCAAAGTCGCTCGGTGTCAACTTTTAACAGATTTTTGGTAAAAAATAAATCGATTCAGTTACTTATTCTGAACAAAACTATATTCAGGTTTCGCATATACTAAAAATAATGTTGTATAACACAAAGTAGTTTTCGCGTCGGAGTCCCTTCCACCCCTATACATACCGAGTACAGACACTCACGCCTTTTGATCACGGGGGTAGGCAGAGTCTACAGAACGCCACCTACTACGATGCTTGCATACTCATTTCCCTTTCAAATATTCTTTATTTATCTGTTACAGGTAATCAAGACAGTGACTGATGTACATTAAAACGTGCAAGAACATTAACAGTACCATTGCGACTTGCCACTTAAAACAGTGTGATAAAATCGTTAAGACTATCGACTGACGACAAAAACTAAAGAAAATACGTAAAAACATATTTTTCAAAGTGACTAAAAGACACGATTCCGAGACTGTTTAATTAAGATGTAATTAAAGTGAAATTTTAAGTGTGATATGTGAGAATAGAAGAAGTGATAATGTCAACTTCGGATAAAGAAAGCGTACAACACTGCCTATACCCCTGCTCGGTGCAAGCATGAAGTTAATTGGTGATCATAATCATTTGTCTAGCCTTTTCTAACTATGTTGGGGTCGGCTTCCAGTCTAACCGTATGCTACTGCCTATCTGACCTCCACAACCCAGTTAGTACTGTGTAATACAATACCCCTTGGTAGGACTGGTCGAAATTAATGGGTGACATACCATAGATATTAAGTCAAGCTAAAATATCAGTATTTAAATGATTAAAAGTCGCTATCGAACGTGGAATAAATCTAGAAAGTGTTTCCTATTATTGTCACCAGATGGCGCTTATTCAAATTCAGAATTATTTGTTGAAACTTGCACTAATGCCACTAAACTTGGCACTCGTGAACCCACAAGTTTAGGACGATATTTCGGAAACATAAATCGCTCAGGTTAGATGTTAAAGATCACTTGCACCGCAAATTTTTAAGTGCGTTACCGATAAACGTTCTTCCCGTCATTGCGATATTTTTTTTGTTCTGGACCATACCGGATATATTCAAAGTTTTTTTTAAATACAAGTATTAAATGTTAACCATATTATGCAAACGCATATGCATAAATTTACATATAATCCGGTCTCTAGAACAAAACTTAAAACTTTATTTTAAATACCTCTATGACCTCTTTACAACGCAACGTTCGCGAGAGATAGAACGTGCTGCTGAATGCATAGTCGAAGCTGCCGCATGCTCTCTCGCTCTGGCAAATGACGGTTCTGAGCGACAGCAAAAGATAGGAGTTAGGGTTGCATGAGGCGCAACCTTAAGAGCGTTCATCCAAAAAGTTGGCAACGTCACAAATAGCTGTCAAATATTTACCTGTTTTAATTAATTTGGCAATATTACTGTATGGGAATAAGAAATATGGTTAACTAGTGAACTTGAATATAATGAATTGCAATTAAAAAACTGAATTTGATGTAACCGTTTCAGGTGTAAAAAAGGCATTTGGAAAGTTTCCAAATACTTTTTTTACATCTAAAACTAAATATTCGGTGTTACGATATTAATTATTGCATTTCATAATCAATATTTTAATTCACTAGTTAGCCATATTTCTTATTTCCATACAATAATATTGCCAAATTAATCAAAACACCGAAATATTTGACAGCTATTTGCGATGTTGCCCACTTTCTGTATAAACGCTCTTAATGCTAAATGTATTTAATGATTTGTCTTGCAAGTGGATCTAAATATATTACTACTTAATTTGTTTTCTTGTCTTATTGTTACCCTGAGATTGCTTGTTGTAGCGTTCCATGGAAACGCTCCAGGGCTATTTAGTATGTTTGTTTTGTGTCATTTAGAAGCATGGCCCCTGACGTTGTAACTGGTGTAGTCATGTAGTGGGTCTTACACGAACGCGCAGACTAAATGTAACGTGAATTCGATAGATTAAAATTGGAATATCACAGTTCGCACATGATATGTGCTTACTTTAAAGACTTTGTGTATATCTATGGGTGGTTCTTTTTGTGATTGGCGCAAAAAAATCTAATAAAACAAACTCAAAACATTATAGTTCAATGGGGAAGAGCGTTAAAAACTCATTGTAGATGGCGCGACCATAGCTAGGTCCCAATTTGACCAATTAAATCAAACTATTTTGAAATATAAAAACAGATCAGATTTTCAGCCAATTACGATGCTTGGAATCAGCTATTCTAGCGCCATTAGACCATTACTCGTTTGTCAAAAACAAAAAGATGAAGCTACAGTCCTAGTCACAAGGCATAATAACTTGTGAAAGTACTGTAGTTGCACATTCCAAAGCGTAGATCTCTATGGAGAAGAATGGGCAAGAAACTCCATTGACAGTCTCTTAAATCTAGTAAGCACTTTACGATAGTTGTATTTTAATGAATAAATCTTTCGAATTTACGATAACGTTGCGTTCATGATAGAGGCTTTGAAGGAAGAAAGGAACCTATGGGATCTCCCAACGGTCATGGTTCATGTTACTATATATACCAGTTTTTACTAAAATTATGCGACATCGAAACAAATGTCTAAATAATGGGTGTAAAAGTACCCTTAACGAAGCCGAAAGGCATTTGTTCTCCCCGTCATTTCGATCATTTTTTTGGTCTAGATCATAACTTTGGAACCTTCTAGTTACGGAGATATTGGAGGTCAAAGTTCCCACTTAGTCACAAGTTTTTAATGTTATAACTTTACTTTAAATACCTCAACGACCTCCATACTATTCAATGCAGCCATCAGCACAATGTTTTAAGTGCGTTACATTACATTGATTCCTACCGTAAAACATTATTTTTCACCCCAACAAAAAAAATGCTTGGTTGACGGCCTCGTGAAGGGCCCGTTTACACCCTGTATTACTATACTGTTGGAATTTGAACTCGCAGCACTGAGCCGACAGATGGAAATCCAACATCGGTTTTATCAAAGCATTTATTTTGGTGACACATAGTTTTGGTAAAAATGAGAAATATCAATGTATGTTTGTATGTAAGAGTGGGTGCAAATTATGGAAAACTGTGATAAAGATGCTTTGTAAATTTGCTGTAATGTGTACATAATTATATATTAGGGTTTAATGTAAATTTCGTTGTGTCGATGACGTAGGCCCTTTGAACGGCGACCGGTTAGCCTAAAATTGTAGAAAATTGTAAATCTAAATGCACAAATTGTAAATATCTATACAAGTTGGCTGTGTGAAGTTATAATATAACATATACACCACAGACCCAGTTTTCATTTACTTATAGTGGGCCCCAAATTAATGTATAAATAATTAATGATTGAATATTACTGCACTGGGTAACCCAATGGAGCGTTTTTAATTAGCCATTAATTCAGGTGCCGCCTAGTATAGTTGAAATCAGGCAATAACTTCAAAATTTTAGTTCAAATATTACTAATAAAATTTAGAAATCACTAAATATTTCAATTATTAAAACGTCGACGTTCAAAGGGTCCATATAAACGTAGCTACTAAAGGAAGACCTCACTTTTATGAACGAAACTGACCCCTGAACATTTCTAACAGACTATCATAGAGATTTTCAAATACAAATTACTTAAAAATCGTAAAACAAGGGTTGATTATGTAAAAAAAGTGAGACTTCCTTCTTCAAGTCTTTGGCCGAGATTGATAAACGTTATAAAGGTGGAAACGCTAATGTAGCCCGCCAAATTCAAATTTCTTACGTTTTTTTGCAATTTGCAGGTCCGTGTCAGGTTGTATATTGATGAAAATAAGATTCGCGTCCATAACACGTATGTAGTTACAGAATTATAAATCATCAATACAACCCTCTTAGTTCTTTTAACCCTATTGAATGACTATACACACACCATGTTATACACACACACAACTTGCACACACACTTGTTGTCACATGTTATAATTATTGAATGGGAATTAATTAACTTAAGAGGGTTGTATTGATGATTTTAATTATCATAATTCTGTAGCTACATACGTGCTACGGTCGCGAATCATATTTTGTTTAGCAAATAACGGCAAAATTGCAAAAAAAAAGCCTAAGAAAATTTGAATTTCGTCCGCTACCCTGGGGCTTCCCCCTAAAGCAGTCATGCTTTGGCTTAGATATATTATGTCTGTATCTTAAACTTACAATTTGACAGTAAAACCTGCATTGCATGTTGTGTTGCATATAATCTGTACCCAATTAATCTTACCAAAAATAATGCATAGCCAAAGTACTCACTTTGTAACAATTATAGATCTCGGCCCTATTACTTAGCTTCTAAATAAGAACTATTTATAAAAAATTACGAAGAAGTCACTGAAAACTAGTTGAACAGTCATGTACTAGAAAAATTTAATATAATTTATTGTGAATAAATGAAAATGATGAAATAATCATAGCATATTTAAATAAAATATTTTTCTATGGTACATGAGTAGTGTAGATGTAATATTTTAGTCCTATGTAGTCTTCCAGATACCCTAATGTAGATCTCATTTGAGTTATAATAAATATAATTTACATGAAACACGTTTTTTTTTTTACTATTTTGCCCACGTTTTCGCCCATGTGGTCTGAAAGTATTACACATAACATAACATCACGCCTTCTTACGGGATTGTCTCCACCGATCACGGTATCAGATTGAATTAGCCACAGATCACGGCGAGTGGTATCCACTGATGTCGTGATCCGTTTCCCTCAAAAAATGAATTAATGTTTTAATTCACTGATCACAATATTGTAAATATGTATCTGAAGTTTACACTATGTTGTTATACGGAATAAAATAAACTTTTTGTGAAGTTTAGAATTAATGACAGAACCTTAGTCGAAAATGGCGCCATCTGTTGAACTCAAAACCGATAGCCCTCATTGTGATTGCCATCGACACGCTAAGAAAGGATTAACAAAAAACACATTTAAAAAAAAAAAAACAATTTATTCTTATCTCTCTACGCATTACTATCACTCCTCTCCTTCTGTCGTTCTGCATATAGCTGGGAGGTCTTCACCGCGGAGTACAGGCTGAACAGCAGATGTAACGCTTGGATCCTATCGTTGAGGGTGTCCCCAGCTATGGGCACGTCGAAGAGGCCACACACGAGGTCCACGTATTGGGAGAGGGAACAATCGAGGGTGCCGGGAGGGAAGCCCACCTCGTTGAGTGTCTCCTCCATGGATTCTGGCCATTCTTCCATCAGGCTATCGATGTCGGGCATTTTACTGGAATAATGATGTTTGGCTTAGTCAAGGGAGAATGTTGGCACTTGATGTGAAAGATGATATGTATGGTATACAAGAGTTTTTAAGTGAAATTCAGCAGGCTGTAATCGAAAGATTATAAAGCTTCAGTTCACCTTATTTCCGTGTAAATTGACTTATTCGATATGGGACAAGTTGAAGTATTAATAAGTATTCATTATACGTACTGTATATCCCGACACTTTGACGTAATGTTTAGACTCCCATGTACATAACTCATGAACCGAGTTCAAATCTCCCACTGCTACTGATATATTCGTGATAAGTAAACCCAAAAACACTTTGCTCGACCCTGGGAATCGAACCCAGTATCCCATTAAGCAGTTTTCTTCTCTAACCGACGATTTATTCTCAGTGCCACTAGTACGTAGCGACCTGGACAACTCTTGACGTTATCCTCATTTAATCCCAGGGCGAGTGTGGAGCCCCGACACAATATATGCCGTATGTTCTATCCGGGCAGGATAGAAGGTGCGGCAATGTGCAGACGCCAGCACATCAAGCTGCTACAATCTGTCAAATTTCTCTAATAGATTTTCAGCTTTATCGCTAAAGAATTAGGTCCAAGGTTGATTGGGAAAATTTTACAGTTTCGGGTAGCTTTTCCATTGTATTTTTTTTTTTTTAGTTTGTGAAATCATCAAATGACCCCCCCGCTCTGGAGCGGAAGGGAGTGTCAGACTTGTACTGACTAAAACCCATCCATGTTCCTTCTTTGCCCTTTGTGTTCCAGGGCCGAGGTATCTCTTTCGAACAGTCCCGCAGCCCAGCTTTTCGATGGATGCGAGTCGCACGGGACCGGTCAATGTGGCGACACTTGGGGGAGGCCTATGTCCAGCAGTGGACGTCTTTCGGCTGAAATGATGATGATGATGATGATGTGCTGGCGTCTGTTCTACTGAGTGCACTGAGGATCTGCCACTATTCACCCTTATGCCCTAAGTAATAAGGTAGAAAAGTTGTCAACAAAATGGTATAAGGTATTTATTATTACCTGGTATACGCTACAGTGGGCGCCGGTTTGGACAGATGCAGCTCACTGACGTCCTTGATCCAGCGCTCGATGGCCTTGGAGTTTTTCTCCGCATTCTCTATCTTCTTCGTTAACTGTAAGTATTGAAGAACATGCTATTTGTCTAGTTGTTGTGAGCAGTGGTAACGGCTAGTAGGGGTTGGTAAAGGGTTGTAACAAGACCCTTAACGAAGCCGAAAGGTACTTGTTTTTCCCGTCATTGCGATCATTTTTTTGTTCTGGGGGGTGAAATTTCCAACTTTTTAACAAGTTTTTTTTTTTTTAATATTAGTTTTTAATGTTATAACTTTACTTTAAATACCTCTAACAACCTCGTACTATTTAATCCATCCATCAGCACAATGTTTGAGTGCGTTACATTGACTTTTTTCGTAAAACATGATTTTTGGGGAGGGATGGGGATTTTTTTTTTCAAAAAGATCATTTTTCAGCAATAATATTTGCGTTGAGTTGCTTAGTTTGATGTAGAGAATGCTTGGTTGACGGCTTCGTGTAGGGTTCGTTTACTTGTATACTTGTTTAATTTAAGTATATTTCGTAATGAATAGTACTATTGAAAAAGCCAACAGTATTAGTACAAACTGAATTTTATACAACATTATTTTTAGTATATGCGAAACCTGAATATATTTTGTGCGGACAACTAGGTAACAGAACATGCTTATAACATGATTTTTCATGATACAGTTTTGAAATTTTATACATGGATTTTTTACATAAAAATACTAGACACGTGTATCAGGTTTCGCATATACTAAAACTAATGTTGTATAATTATGGAATACAACGATAACATGTTTACAAACACGTTTACATGTTTACAACTAAAGCGCGAGCGTACAAGCCAATAACAGGTTAAGCTGTTTTTTTAGGTTGAACTCTTATCATACAAAATGCTATCAAGGACGTATTTAATCAGCTCCTGTATACGACAACTATGACTCTGACAAATTCTTGTTGTAATGACAAGAATGATCCACGGAAACAGCTTAGAAGTTAGAACACTTATTCCAATGTTTCAATCTAAAATTCTGGATATATAGACCACCTGTTCATCCTTTCAGTGTTGTACGTACACGGACGATTACGAAACATACATAATAATAGTTATATTAATTCGTATTGTTAGGAGGTTCCTCTCTCAAGAGCCCTGACCACTGGTAGCTCGGACCCTGTTCCCGATGCCGGTGGGCTACTATTTTTTATATTTTTAAATGTTTATATTACTTTGTATAGAAATATTTAAAATGTAAATTATATGTGTAAATACGAATAAAGGAAATAATAATTATATTAACATACTTATTTTCCTGTGCGTTATTATTAGCACTAATTATAGAGAATACAAGGTAAACAACTTTAAATCGACAAACAAATACACTGTGTTTTTATTGATTACTAACTTTTGCGAGCGGCTTCGAGTTAATTAAAGACTACATTATATTTTCTTGATTCCACATGAACATAAAGTAGTTCATAAGTTATGGGCTAAAATGGCCGCAGAATCTTAGTAGGATAATAATATAAATCACGTTTAAATTCTTAAAATGGTCACAGACGCAGTAAATATTACTAATTGTAACGTAATTCATATTATTATCCTATAATGACTCTGCTACAGCGGTCATTTTAGATTCGCAGGTCACAGGCTATCTGTGTACGAAATTTTGTCTAAATCTGGCCAGCCCTTATAGCGTAAAGTCACACACACATACAAACTTTCGCAGTGTGATGTATAATTACGTACTTATATATAACGCTACACTTACCACGGTAGACTTGGCGCTGCTAGTCTTGGAGATGGCTCTCAGCTGTAGATGAAGGAGCGCCGAGTCGCTCTGTTCAGCGGCCGGCTCATCCAGAACGGTTAAACCTGCAACATTAGATTCAACGTGTTACAATCTTCATATTGTATTTATGTTTATTTTGTTTAGCCTGCAAACATACTGTTATATTTTTTGTAGTATTTATTTTGTTTTATATTATAATCAAGTACTGTTTGTTTTAATTTATTATTTATGTATTCCAAATATGTATGCTGTCTTGGGTTCCGTACGTTTTTTCTCGGGTGACTACTGAAAACCAGCGTTGTGTTGTGGGCCCTCCATAGCACAGCATCATGTTGAGTGGTATCCTGCTTGTCGCAGTCACGACGTGCAAGCTGTCGACTGTTTTTTGTTGTGTTCTTTCCTGTTGTATTTATAACTATTTGTTATGTGTTGTATGTTTTTTTTTGCAATTTTTTATGCACGTCATTTACCTGCGACATAAATATATTTTCTTTCTTATTAAAAGATGGCTACGGGCCACCTGATGGTGGCGATTCCCTTCACACGGAAACACAAGAACGGTGCTTGGTGAGAGAAATAGGTGTGGTGGTAGTAAGTACGCGTCTACTTTTCCAGACTGATATAGTGATGTAGTGAACCTTTATTCAACAGAGCACATCCCACATTTTATCTCAATTCTATCCTGTAAGATGGTGTGGGCACGGCGTTAATTGAAGTATCTTTTCAATCAATATAAATTAAAATGTGTTTGTGGCAAAAAAATATAACTATCATATTCATAACCCAATTAAAAAGTCATTTATATTCGGCCAAAGTTCATCGTTATCTGGTTTATTACTAATTACACTTAGTTGTTGGTAAGTCATAGCCACATTAATTCAACCGTTTAATTGTTTTGTCAAAATGGATTGTCATTCTTATAAAGGGCGTCCGCTGTCAAAATATCCTTAAAAACCCACCGCACGGGCCATTTTGACCGCTACTCATACTAATTTTCAATACATGTCTGTATTTTTTATATATGTCGCGAACGAAAACTCACGTGAGTTTTAGCGGACGCCGGACGGCCGAATAAAACATCATATCTCAGCTTACATTTTTATCAATAGTGAAATAATATTCTAAGGCATTGCTAGCTGGCTTACTAACGTCCTGCCCTGGCCTCAACAGGCCCAGATCTCAACAGTATATCCCCGGTTCTACATAATGCGTAAACCTACCTAAATTATCAATATGTTCCAACACAAGGTCGCTTAAAGGAGCCGCTCGCACGTTGCACGCCGGGGTGCTCACTTTGATGAAAGCGTCGATGTCGCCCACGGCGGGCACGTACTCCGGCACGAAGGGCTGCAGCTTCAGGTCTATGTCGATCTTTTGGGGAGTGTATCTGGAGGAGAGATGAAAAAGAACATAACATAAAACAAACATAACATCATACCTGTTTTTTCCCGAAAGGGTGGGCAGAATCTTAAGGTCCATGAAAAATGGGCCAGCCTATTGCCGTCAATCGGAAACCTCCTGGACTCCTGGCTGCTACTGAGAAACTCCTGGTGGTAAAACCCAATAACTTCCTTCTTAAAACTGCTCTAATCACGGACAGTTCATGTTAAAAGATACACACACAATCTCGAGATATTTGTATTAGCAATAAATCTCTTTAAAAAATTCGACACTCTTTTTATATCCTAAGACCATCACATCATTATAAATCCAAAGCGGACGCCAGTATCTCAAATGAGATAATTGGACGCAATTTGAAAGCTCACAACTCTCAATAGAGTTAACGACGGCGGCACAATAGTCTGATGCTATCATCACTCTGATTGCTCAGGACAGCCACAAAAAAAAAACTACAGAAGGTCAGCGGTTGGCTTTAAGATGCTGTTCTGAAAGCAACCGCCACTGCTAACCGTAGCGGCAACCGCAATCACCAACCGCAATCACACGACATCTCGCTGCGGCAGCGGTATTTATGTTCAACAGTTCTACGTAAGTCATATCATCATCTTCCTACCCTTTTCCCAACTTTGTTGGCGTCGGCTCCCAGTCTATGCGGATGCAGCTGAATACCAGTATTTTAAATTGAGCGATTGCTTATCTGACATCCACAACCCAGTTAGTACTGCGTAATATGATACCTCTTGGTAAGACTGGTTGTCATTCAGGCCACTGACTACCTGAAACGACTGTATAAGATCTAGAAATGATAGCCGGGACCAGATGGCTGGAGGCCCTCAAGGCACCCACAGGATAGTCCGGTTAAGTAGACGACAACCTCCTAGGACGTGGTGAGAGAGGCCATTAAAAAAAAAAAAAAACGTCTTCATTGAAAGTAAGGAGATCTGGGTCTGACACGTTCGGTGAAGCATGTCTATGTGTGAGTGCGTTTTAACTCGTTGCATGGAGTCTTCCTTCTGTAAGTACGTATGTAGTGTGTGGTTTAGCTTGTGAACATCTTATATTATTAATAGCAGTGTTAATTTAACTATCTCACAGCTTCCTGGGAAAACCCCATATATCGTTTCAAACAGATTTGACTAGAATGATGTAAATGAAAAATACTTTGATTTAAGAGCTTATCCATTGAGTTTCTTACCCGTCCTTCCTCATCATCATCATCTGCCTAGCCTTTTCCCAACTATGTTGGGGTTGGCTTCCAGTCTAACCGGATGCAGCTGAATACCAGTATTTTACATGGAGCGACTGCCTATCTAACCTCCACAACCCAGTTAGTACTGGGTAATGCGATTGGTAAGACTGGTTGTCCGAATTTTTGGGCCAATGACTACCTAACGACTGTGAAAGATCTGCAAATGACAGCCGGGATCAACGGCTTAACGTGCTTTCCGAGGCACGGAAGAAACTCGGTATGTAATGGGTGGTCACTCATCCACAGACCAACTTAGGCAAGCACGGCTTAACCTAAAGATCGATCCGAGCGGCTGTTTTTAGCCACGTCCATCCTATTAGGGAGACAGACGAGCGGCGTAGGCTAATAGTGTTCTAATGGTTTTTTTTTTTTTTTACGTTGCCCCACACTAGGACTTTCTCCTGTATCGTGGGTGCGTTTACAAACATTTAAACTCACATACACAAACAGCCAGACCCGGAACAACTACCCGTAGATCATACAAATATTTGTTCCGTGCGGGGATCGAACCCGCAACACGCAGCGCAGCAGCCAATCGCTCAGCCACTGCGCCAACCGTGCCGGTTCCTTTCAGTTACAGTACAGGGCCCCAACTATTCACTGCCGTAGTGAATGTCGGGACCCTAAAAACCATTCTCACGAGCCAAACGCGGTCGCAACTAGGAAACAAAAAATGACTACATTAATAATTCGGTATCCGATTCAAGGTTTCCAATCTCAGCCACAAAACTTCCGAGTCACCTGATATCTGTATAATGAACGATATTCAATATTTATCAGCTGAGCATTGGAAAGTGCCCACTCATTTATATAACTATCTCGTCGGGCTAGTGGCAGCAAGCGTTACTGGTGAGTATGAAGATGTGAGTTCGATTTCCTGGTCGCGCAAAATTATATTGGGTTGTCTCGTTAGAAATTTCTCAATGGTGGGACGGAATTCGGATCTGTGCCCAGTTGATGGCAATAGGCTACGCCTATTACATGGGACTTAAACATAACTGGCGAAATGTGAGTAATGCGGGTGTGTTCATACATTTGTGCTCCTCAAAAGAGTAACCATGTACGTTCTTGACGATTCTTCTCCATAGGAAACGACCAATACGAACAGTGCACCTAACTTCTGACGATTTATAAGCACCCATGTTGAATGTAGATTTATGTAAAACTAGCTTTTGCCTGCAGCTTGGCTCCAGCTATGGTCGGAATTTATCCCACGGGAACGTCTTAAATGTAGCTTATGACACTCGGGGATAATATAGCTTCCCATTAGTGAAAGAATATTCGGCATCGGATCAGCAGTTCCGAAGATTACCACCTACATACAGCTGTTTTAACCTTTTGACCGCCATGGTCACATAAAGGGTGTAAATAGACCCTTAACATAGCCGAATGGCACTTGTTCTCCCCGTCTTTGCGATCATTTTTTGTTCTAGACCACACCTGGGAACCTTCTAGTTACGGAGATATTGGGGGTCAATGTTCCAACTTTTTCACAAGTTTTTTTTTTTTAAATACGTTTTATAATGTAAGATTTTTACTTTACACACCTCCACAACCCCCGTACTATTCAATCCATATATCAGCACAATGCTTTGAATGCTTTCCATCGAGTCCTACCGTAAAACGTGATTTATCACCCCAAAAAAAAAGTCAACAATTTTTGCGTAAAGTTACTTGGTTTGATGTACAGAATGCTTGGTTGACGGCTAAGTGAGGGTTCAGTTTACACCCTGTATTCGTGACAAGCAAGCGCTTGCCCTGTACGCCAAACGACACAAATATGTGACAAAATGGTAGGTGAAATTGAGGCTTGGCGCGAAGGCACGCGTTATGCTCTAGCGATCAAAAACCTAAAAACAAATTTTACCTGTTTGTAATATTAGTATAGAAGTACAGATGAAATATTTTGAACTTGAATTCTGCCTAACTCATCGAAGATCACAAGCGTGACGATGCTGTTATGAATGAAACTCAATATTAAACAGCTGAACAGAAAGTCCCCCATTAATTTAAATTACGTGCACAAAATTAGATTCATTCGACCTCATTGATACTCGAGATTTGCTAGTTATCATAATGTGAACACCGGCTCAACAAATATAAACTGTATGTTTTATGAGATAAAGTTTAAATTAGTGTTAGTTATGATTATGCTCTAGGATTAACAAACTAAGTGCAAGGTTGATGGTGGGCAGTCCACCCACGTTGAGTATGAAATAGGATCGCTATGACCTGATTTGTAAGACGGGATAGATTCACGGTCTAGGCATGATTTAACCAGTGGTGTTTATTCTTAGTAATTTTCAAGAATTTAAGCTGAACCACTGACTGACTGAGAGCAGCGGTGGCCCAGTGGTGGCGGCACCGACTTACGAACAGTAAGTCGTGGGTTCCAACCTAGGTAGGCGCATTACTTTGTGTAATTTATTTCATCACCACTGCTCTCAAAACAGTGAAGGAAAACATCGTGAGGAAACTGGTATGCCCTAGAACCAAAAATTCGAAGACATGTGACATCTACCAACCCGCACTGGACCCGCGTGGTGGATTATAGCCCATTCCTTCTCATATAGAAGAGGCCGTGTATCCCAACAGTGGCAACATTATAGACTGATTATGCACTGACTGACTGCCTCGTTGGTCTAGTGGTTTCAAGCGCGATTACTGAGCATGAGGTCTTGGGTTCGATTCCCAGGTTTTTCCATTAGGAATTTCCCAGTAGCAGCCACGGAGCCTGGATTTGTGCCCGGTTGATGGCAATAGGCTTGCCCCTTATTACACGGGAGTTAAACATAACTAGCGAAATGTCTCTTCGGGGATTACAGGCGTGATGTTATGTAAGCTGAACCAGTAAATATACAGTTATATTAACTGACATTGATTAAGGAAAATATCGTGAAAATAATAAGTCTGTAATCAACAATAAGCATCAATGCAACTTGAGCGTTATTTAGTGTTTAATGCTCATGCCTTCTCTGCTGGAGAAGAGGCCCTAGCCCAGCAGTGGGACAGTAATAGGCTGGTTTTAAGAGCGAGTATTAACAACTGTAGGACCCAATTAATCTGAGAAAAAATCGAAAAAAATCGGCTGACCAATCGAAATTTATGAATATTCTTTGTTGATTTTTTATTAACCGGTATACAGAAAACGGCTTGGCTTTATTGGGGATAATCGAACGATACTTTCTTGTACAAAAATGTATAATAATGCCAAATTGAATGTAGACTTGCATATAAGTAGGTACGGTACATAAAACACTGCACGCCCATGACACCCGCTTTCGGAATACTGCACCGTTCAAACATGAGACAGCAAATATTTTACTGGTGACTCACTAGCAACCGGTCTTGATAACATAAATTCAGTTACATGTTGTTATCTGAAATAAACTGTGGGTTACTTCCACCACAACCGATGTCCCAAAACTTTTAACAGCTTATCTTTAATCCCTCTCACGGATAGATTGACACGCGATGAAATAAAAAGTGTTTTTACATACTATTATTATACAGGGTGACTGGTAATTAGTGACCGATACTTAAACACGTGATTGTACTCATGTAACGAACAACTTTCCTAAAGAAACATTTTTCTTTTTATACTCATTCACTATCACAATAACACAACAGCCGTATGAAATTCGCGGACGCGCGCCTTTGACCCATCAGCTGTTAGCCGCGTGACGCCGTTTTGTCTCGTTACTAGCGTACCGTGCAGCAGTGGGTAGCCAGTGCACCCGCACGGCTCGCGCGCCTGCGAATTTCTAGTGATGATAGATAATTTATTAGTACAATTACGTGTTTAAGTATCGGTAACTAATTACCAGTCATACATACATATTTTATACTACGAAATCATCTCGGTCCTTGTATCCCTCGCACCGCTCAGGTTTTTACTCTAGAATCCTTCGCTGCTCTCGGGACCCAACTTACTCTTTCGAATTAAAAATCCCTTTTTTCTCACTTGTTGTATAATCTACTATTTTAAGACCCAAAAACACTATCGTAAGGGAAACGTTATACCCGAAATAATCGATTTGTCTACTATATGGATTGATTTGTTTTCTATATGGATAATGGGGAATAGCCGTAAATACGTTCTCTAGAGTGGACACCGACGATTCCACCAAGGTGACTGGGTCGAATTGGACGCAAAAGGCGGAGGGCAGGATGCAGCTGGTGCAGCTTGGAAAAGACCTGTGCACGGTTGACTTGACTGATTGTAAATCAGGTTACCGGAGACTAGATTCACTTATATAGTTGGAGCAAAACAAGCTGTCTGCCTACGTAATAGTACATGGGAACCTAAGGCCGTATGATGCAATCCCAAAGGCAACGCTAAAATGCTCATGAGCCAGTCAGTACACCAGCACTTTAACACTTAAAATCGGAACCTCTTTGGCAGCAGAAATAGATATAGTGGTGCCACTTACTTCATAATATACTGGAATATATTCTCCATTTCGGGAGGCACCTTCAGATCTTGGAAGTTCTTGGGATCATAGGCACCCTCCGCTGGGATGACCACCCCACCGCCCCGCTTGCGACCGCTGCCCAGCACCGGTTCCACTGGCCCCGGTTCCAAATCTCCTGATTCCTCCGTATCTAGAAGTACAAATATTGTTTCTGTATATTGGGTTATTACTGCTCTCAATACGGTGAAGGTAATGAAGAAACTGGCATATGCTAGAACCAGAAATTCGAAGACATTATGAAATGACGGAGCATTTCATAATCTACGCTACAGAAAGGAGGCCTGTGCTGTGTCCCAGAAGTGACGGCTGATTATGGATGAAAAATAGTGCTAAGCCGTTGGTCCTGGCTGTTATTTGTAGATCTTTGACAGTCATTACAGGTAGCCAGTGGTCCGAAAGTCTGACAATCAGTCTTACCAAGGGATATCGTATTACCCAGTGCTTACTGGGTTGTGGAGGTCAGATAGGCAATCGCTCCGTGTAAAATACTGTTATTCAGCAGCATCCGGTTGGACTGGAACCCGACCTCAACATGGTTGGGAATAAGCTAGGCAGATGATAAGGATGAAAAATGGGTGGCAGCGCTGCCCACCTAATAAGTTGTCATCACCGCAGAAGGAGACCTACAGTAGCATATGCATCGCATTAGGTTGCCATCCCAAAAACAAGCTGAATGTTACGCAATAACCCAGCAGGGTCTTACATTTCCAGAACCAAACATATTATAAAGGGCTTGTGACAGATTTCGCTAATTAGAGCGTAAACTCGCTTTGTTAGATTCGTCTCAGTTTCAACAAAACCGCAGCCATTTGAAACACCTAGTTACTTTTGTCATATTACGCTTACATTACATAAAGTACAGTTGTACGCACATCGGAGTCTGTGGATACACTAGCCATATAAGCTGGCCTAGCTTAGTACGAAATTTCAATAGAATCAGAGGGCAGTTCATTCTGGAATCTAGATTCTTTACCACTGACGTGCGCGGTCTAATGAACCTAAAATGTATATTATTTCCTTTCCTATGGCTATGTCTATGGTATGACATAGATTTATTTTTGCAACTTAACAGATAGACTGCCTAGTGGCATGGATAGAAATGTTGATGACATCTTGTGATCCATTTTGTATATGCCAATAATAATATTACCAGAATCGAGACTGGATTGGGCTCTGTAAATGTCATTAAACTAGGACTAACATAACTGGAGAAAACTGGGCTAAGAAGTGACACACTTATCGACGCAGAGCCGGCCAGGGACAGCTTTATGTCCATGCAGTAAATGCGAAAAAGATTTTCTTCTTCCTGTTTCGGTTCGAACGATTTGACTAGACACCGCGCCGTGTGACAATTGTGGTGAAACTTGATAAGCTCAAGCCGATCTAGCGTCTCTGCCTCACTCTGCTTATCCTTCGTGAAATACAGGCATGATGTTATGTTAATTTAATATGTTATTTTGTAGGCCATGCCATTATTCAAACAACACGCACAGCAATGCCGCGATATCTACAGACTCATGTAAACAAAGATTGTTTGCATAGTTTAAAAATAGCTAAACGCATTACAGCATTGTTTCAGATACGAAAATTGGAAGTTTCATCATAACGGAACTGCGTTATATTGGGAGCATGTGTTATTTCATTCAGTAGGGTGAAAATTCGGGATCTATTTCAGTTAGTAAGGCGAATATTCACGAAGGACAAACTTGATGTTGCAAGTTACATATCCATATCCATGGGTAAGCGAAAAAGTCACGTAAATGGCTGTAAGCCATTAACCTGGCTATTTGACGATGTCAGAGTCGGGTATTGAACCCACGGCCCACGTGTACCGGTCACTGCAAAGACTAATACCTAAGCTAAAGGCATACGTACAATGTACATTAATGTCGCATCGGGCCACAGCGCATCGCGTTTCAATACCGAAAAGCACATGGTCACACACAGGCGGGACGAATAGTGCCATTCGGTGTAGATTTTTCTGTATTTTCGTTACCACAAACTGTCAAATTTCTCCAAATGATTTTAAATCATAAAATTTTGGTGGTTACGTTCAAAATCGAAGGAGAAAAATTTGTCAGTTCGTGGTAACTTGATGCACTGGCGACTGTTTAAACAGTTACAGTTTCGCGGACGGACGTAGATAGGGGATCGCATCCAGGATCTCGTTCTCAGCAGAAGCGTTTGCGATTACTAGACCGACGAAGCAGTCCGAAGTCAAGGTACTAGTCCGAATCATGCTAACCTGAGTTAGAAGAGTCGACACGTTTGGCGGCGGGTCTGGACCTGCCACTGGTCGTCTCCTTCATCAGCTCAGCTCTGGTCATCTTCTGGACTTCTGAAGCCTTTTCAAACGACTGGGACTGGGACTTTCTGTCTGGCGACTGTGGCATAGATAACTTGATTACATTAAGAGCAGATGTCAATAACGCGATCAGCAGATTTAAACGGGTTCAAGAGCTGTCATTGTCAATTTTCCATAGTAATTAAGACAGATGATCGCGGTTTAGATGTGCTGATCGCGTTCAGTTTGGTTAAATTGGCTCTAATGAAGGAACTATGCAAGGACAAGAGCATCATTTGCGTCGCAAAAATGAGTTGATAAATAAACATGCGATCATTTACAAACGTTCGACACTCGACCTAATTCTGTCTGACTAATTTTGCATCGAGTGGGGGTCACGTGATAGCAAGATAAATGCAACGTGATTTCGACGGTTACGCTCTTTTGACCTGCTTTGAGGCATTCAAAAATCTACGTATGTTACACTTAAAGAAAACAATATCATCCCTAAAAGTCTGCTCATAACATCTTCGAGACTAATTACAAAGTAGTCAAGAGAATTAATACGCTATTCATACCATGAATAAATGAATATGGTCGTGTGTTTGCCCGCACGATCGAGCAACTATCGCTGGATAATAATAAGGCTTGCAAACGGATAATAAGTAGATTCTACACGACTGACTAGCTAAAACTTTCACGTATTTATCCTAAAATATACCTTTACTAGGAAGACTTCCCTTGCCGACTTCTTAAACTTCATTTTACGACAGTTACAGACATAAAAACCATTTTTAACCATACCCGGAATAAATAACGTTTGATCATTGAACCCATTCCAAAATTGTCTATGTTTACAGAAGGCGTAAACAACAGAGCGGCAAACAGGTGGCGCCATGCAAACTATGGCGGGGAAATGAAATCAACGCAATATGGCCGCCTCTCTAACGGCTGTCTATCTAAATTCCTTGAATGCCGTAGCGCAAATAAATGCATTTGTTCGTCTACTGTTGTCTACAGTAAAAATAACTCCTTAGCGGAGAAATTAAACTATAAGAAATAAGAACTGTAACTGGAGCGTGGTATATGTTATTTTTGGCTGGTATTTTATTATTGCAAGATGTAATCAGACTTAACGAACATGAATTGGAATAGTTGGCAAATTAATGAAGGTATTTGTGACATCATAATGCCCTTGTTTCTTCTAGTTGGTTCCTAAATATAATGAGGCAGAGATTTCTTTCGAATTGCTTTTGCTACAAGACCAAAATATAAGCGTAGATATTTTTTCTATCTTAGTTGAATGCCTATAAGATAGATATCACGACGAAAAGTCCGCCTCTGTACTTTGTGCTTGAAGTGTATATAAATAAATAAATAAATAATAAAAGTGATCTATGATCGAATGATAGATAGCAAATAAAGATATAAATAACAGAAAATACTAACCTGATCTTCCCCAGAGAGATTCTCCAAAAACTTGTCACCTTCCGACTCAGTTTCACTATCCGAATCGAAGTCATGCCTCGCCGTATGCCTCACCGGAGGGTTAAACTTGGACATCGTTGCTTTCACCACTTCCTCTTCACTCGACGGGCTGTCGATCTCTCTAGCGTTCTCCACGTTGACCGTCTCGTCATACATCACTCGTGCATAATCGTTAGCCGACGCGTTTTGATCGTTACTCAGTGAAAATGTCTGGCAATGTTTGTCACACGTTGCCATGGCAACGATATAGAACCTCCTCGCTTGGAATCCTAACGAGGAAAGGCGGGAGTCTCATAGATGGTATTTTTTCGTCAAAATAGTCGTGGCACGGCCTGGCACTGATTAGATCGGCATAAAGTACATATTTCACACATTTATCAACGTATGCAGGGGCAACGGGGCCGTTCGTGAATAATTCAGCCAAGTTTTGCCCGCCATTGAGCTCGCGTGCAATTTAATGTTAATTTTATTCTCCTGCTAGTCCCGAGCGACAGGGTGTAATGATACATACCTTGGCATAATAACATATATTATTATTGCTTACGTGCCCATATATGTAGGTAGTTACAGTTGTTTGTTATTAGAAATCTAGTTGTTATTTGGTCACAAACACGTCAATTACCTTAGCGGAGAAACCTTTTCAATTAGTGCAACTGTACCAAAGAACCATCTCTTCTCACATCAACCCAAACCCAAAATAACACCTAAACCGGATTCTGTTTCCTTGACAGCTGCCCTCTCGGATTGGCTCTTATTTCAAGGGCGACCAGGAAGCGTCCTGTTTTATTTTTTAGTCGTGTTACCCAACGCCCGGCGCTTGTTAGCAGCGGAAGAGAAATAATATTCAGATTTCGGTGTCAATGCAAAAATCTAACATGGCTGCCCTACATTCCCGGTTTTCTCCTTTTCCTAATACTGTTCTCCTGTGTTTTCCTGTTCATGTATGTGGGTATTGGTGTATTTTATCAGTCACAGGATCACACTGTCCCCTAATTTATAGCATAAGTTTAATCAGCCTATAACGTTCCCAATGTGGGGTTTGAATGTTTGATAAGGCTATGCCTTAAGTGGGAGGGATTGAGCCATAATTCAGCACGCGGGCCCAGAGCAGATTGGTGAATCTGTGTGGAAAATGTCTTCGATTTTTTAGTTCTAGGACATGCCTTTTCGTCATCATCTGTTCCTAAATCATCATCTTATCCTAGTGTTTTTAGGGCAGTGCAAATTAAATAACTAATGCAAAATGTGCTTGCCAGGGTTCGAACTCACATCCCGTCGACACGAGTCGGAGCCATTACCACTATGCCACCACTTTTCAGTCATAATCACATAAAAAACGGTGAACTCGAAATTTTAGGCGCATCGGTGAAAAACCGCCAGCAATAGAGGTACCGCTGCATACTATGACTGCAGTCTAATAAATTACTTGAAATTCAATTTCTTTTTCATTAGAATTCCACAACGACCACATAAATAAACTATTGGAATATAAAATGCGCTGTCTACAAAAAAGGCCGTAAAGCTGTTCGTTTAAAATAGATGTGCTCAGAGCACGCCGTAGACAAAATAATAGAGCACTGAATTTTATGGAAGTATCGTGCTCGAAAAGTTTATTTAAATGTCACGAGAAAGGCAAATATTATATGTATAAATTCTACGAGATTAGGCCCTTTGCTTTAAAATAATAAAAAAAACCTAATTCGTACATACGCTTAAGAGATTATTTAAGAGGTTTGTGTAGATTCTAGGACAACATCGTAAGGAAACTGGCATGTCCTAAAACAAAAAAAAAGCTAAGTTTTGGTTAGGACCCACTCATTTCAGAAAGACGTCTGTTTTCCAGCAGTTTTAACGTAATAAACTGATTAAAGTGATTATGCTATGGTTAGTTATGTATTGAGTAAGACTGGAAATAGCAAATTTAGATTAGTGTATAAGGTGGCAGTCATCGCTAAGATAAGAATTTGTCCCAACTATAATTATTATGGTTTATACCATAATAATTATAGTTGGACAAATTCTTTTTTGACCCTACTTTCCTCGTTCCTTAGTTTTCCTACTCTTGTTTCGTGTAACTTGTGTTATTTGCATTATACGCATTTTAATTATTTCTGAAACTTTTATAGCTTTGATAACAATGCAGACAAAGTCGCGGGCTAAGTAATTTAAATAACAAGAACATGATTTTGAAAAATTTCAACTTTATTAACTAAAATAATTACGTCTATATCGTACAAAAATAACTGACGAAACAATCCTTTAATAAGTTAATATTTCCGTGGCTCGACTACTCGGGAACTCGGGTAGTCGAACTACGGAAATGTTAACTTTAACAACTTGTCACATGACTGAAAATTAAATGTAACTAATTTTGAGAATGTCAGAGATTGGTTAATAATACGGAACAAAATGAGATGCAATATTATAAAAACTAATACAGGAATATAGGCTTGTCAGTAATGAGACTGCAAAATTAACGCATACCAGCTGACGCGAGCTCGATGAGCCATATAAAAGTAACATGCGACATACAAAGATGTTACGACGTGTTAGTTCAAAACAGTCAACTGCCTTCTAATACAGGCTATAAACATTATTACATCTAAATATCTATGATAGTTTTTCACGAATATATATCTACAAAAATATCATTATGTGAAGTTCTATACTTTCCGAAAAATATTGACGAAAATTTTAACATACAAAATAAATATCTGGGCACTTTAAATACAACAGTTATACATGCAAAAAATATACATTTTTATGAATTATTTCAAGATCTGTGTCTGAATTACTGTCCAGCGCACACTTTAATTATGGCCGGCATAATATAATAGTGCAATGGTATGATGTGCTGATTGAAACATTAAGCGACCTCAATTGAATTACATATTATGAAGTACACACTGTAACATGGTTATAGAACTCGAATTTTATCACATTTTGCAGTCTTTGAGTATAATATGAACAACAGGAATAAAATGTCGTTACACTAAAATGATTTGGCACAATATCGTCGAGACTAATTAAAACTTAATGCTACTTATCTTAAGATAAGCACAAAAGGTAGTCTCGGAGTATCCGCCTAGATCACAGACACAATAAATGTAGAGCCTAAAATTAGTTCAGCCGACCTTGTTGATGAGTTCATCGCATATGGCTGTGAGTTCCTCGTTTGCCTTCGTCTTCTGTGCAAGAGACTCCTCAAGCGACGTGACGTGGAGGTCCTTCCTCTTAATCATGGCATTAAGCTTCAACACCTCCGCCTCATGTGACCTGTTCATCTTCTCCAACTCTTGGTTTGCGTGGTTGAGCTTCGACGTCGCGTGCTGCTTTAGAAGCTCGTAATTGTTTTGCATTTTTGTGAGATTCTCTTCAAACTCTTTAATAGACTTCTTATAAGCGTCTTCGTTAGCCTTACAGTTGAGTATGACCTGTTTGCTCTTTTCGTATTTGCTATGGAGGTCGCTGAAGGACACCTCCATGCTGGCTAGATGCGCCGTCTGTTCGTCTCTTTCATTGATTAACTTTATTCTCTCTTCCGCGTGTCTTTTCTTGTCCTGCGCTGTTTCCGAGATCAAACTAGCTATCGTCCTCTCATATTCCTCGACTACAGCCGCCATACTCTTATTGATCTTAGTCATCTCAGCCAACCTTCCGTTTAAATCATTGATTTTTTTTAATCTATCTTGACTTTCGTCTTCTAAACTTTTCAAATGCGATTCTAGTGATGTTAATCTATCTTTTAGTTCTATACTTTCTGATCTGAGACTGTAAACGCTTATTTCTTTTTCGGCTAATAGCTCTCGTAGCTGTGTGAGCGCTAAGTCGGCTTCGTTCTGCTCTCTTGTGGCATGGGTTACGGTGGTGTCATGCAGAAGAGAACTGTTGCTGCTCAAAGACAGTAATCTGTCAATAACGGCCATGGCAGGAGACGTGAATGTAAGAGAACGCCTGTTTGATCTGTTCGGGGTGAATGACTTGTTTCTGGGTGTTACTGGGTTGACGGCGGGAGGCACGACCATCATCGGCTTAGAGACTGTGATGTTAAGGTCTTCGTTGAATTCCTCACTTAAGTTGTGTGTCATGTCCATGTTGTGTGAGACATCTATCTCCTGGGTTGTGTTCAAGTTCGAAGGCCCAGCGATAGGAGACTTGATTTCCTTTTCTGGCATTTCCGCTTTAGTAGGTGTACTCTGCCTTTTCTGGAACTTATTTAAAGAAGCAACTAAACTGTCCGACGTAATAGAAGATATCCTCTTTGCGAACAGAGGATCAAATTTCAGGAACAAACTCTCTTTACCGCTGTCAACAACAGTGTTACTCTTGTTCTGATTCAGGAGGAACTCGAAAGCTTCTGCATCAATAAACAATTCGCCATTGTCGGCATTTTCATCGTTTCCTTGAGTTGGTAAATCATTGAATTGCATCATGTCAATATTTTCGCAATCAAAATCACACATTTTTTCATCAGCGTTCAATTCTTCAGCTTCCAGGAATGGTCCCTCTATTGTGTCCTCGTCTTCAGTATTGACTTCTTTAATTGTACTGTTTTTCTCATCAGTAGCTTTAGACGAAGTAGTTATATTACTTAGATTTCCTGAACCATCTTTTTCCATTAGTTCCGTTTCCATTTTGTTGTCAGGTAAAGCAGTCTTTGTGACATCTTGTGCTTTGACTATTTCATCATTTTGAGGTGAAATAATGGGGGAATCAGTAGAATTTCTCATCTTGCTATTGGTGGCAAAAGGATTTTCCATGTCTAGGCTCGGAGGAGGAGACTGTCGCATTTTAGATTTTGTTGCAAACGGATTGAAGTTCTTGTCATCAATTTCAGGTATGTTAAACACGTTTCTTGAATGGACGCTATCATTTGATGATGAGCCTGCAGTACAGTATGCAGACTGGTTTGATGAAGAAGTGGATTTTGATTCTTTGTAGAAAGTTATTGCAGATTCATCAGTTTCAATATCCTCGACGGAGGTTGTTATAACAGGTTGTATAATTTCAGCTTTATATTTAAGTTCTTCCTCTAATTTATGCACTTCTTTCGCTACGTTTAGTGTTATTTCGTGAACAATTTTGGCTTCTTCAATTAATTTGTCTTCAATAGTAATATTATTTGGTTCCAAAGCAACATTAGGTGGTGGTTCCAAGTTTAAGTCACCTATAGCGAATGCCTCAACAGGGCTCTCATCTTTTTTGTTGCTAACTGAACCACTAAAAGTCGAATTGAATTTCCTTTTAGGAGCAACAGGTTTCTTCCTATCAGTTTGCGATTTTCGCCTATTTATCATTTCCTTTTTCGGCATAGGCTTTTCAACAATTCTAGAGCTCGGTAATGGTTCAACAGCTTTAGTTAGAGTATCCAGAGACGGCGACACCCTAATTTTAGTTTTTGTAGCGAATGGATCATCATATTCATCAAAATTGAAGTTGTATCCTTTAGAAGCGATTGGAGGTGAAGCTGGTGGAGTAAAGACGACTTTTCCGGCTATCGCTAATCGATAATCGATATTTTGAACATCAATATTTTGTTCGGAAGCTATATTTTCAGCAATTACTGATACAAACGGACTATTATTTTCAGAAAGTATAATTTCGTCATCTTCAGTTTTAATGTCAGCACTTCCGCTGACCGAGTCATTTGTATCAGCAGGTTGTTTTTCATTGTCAGCGTTAACAGGTTCTGTAGGAATTACGTCAACATGGTTAAGTTGAGCATCTGTAATACTGTTTGTAGCAAGAGGTATGTCTTCAGTGGCAATAGCTGCCGTGCCATCGATAACTGAGTTCTTAGGTATTTCATCACTAGCTGGAGTAAAAGGCAGTTCTTCCCTAACAACTTTAGTCAAATCGTCCTCAGGTTTAGATATTTCAGAAACATCTGACAGTTCTGGCACAACATTGTGAACAGATTCAGGCACAATTTCTGGGTTAATAACTGCATTTGTCACATTTTTGTGATTTTCAGGCAACATAAAAGATTGTTCTACCATTACTGGTTCAGTCATGTCTGGGCTGGATTCAAAATTTTCGACTTTACGCACAATATTTGTTTGATTAATAATGTCGGGCAAGGGTTTCAGCCCAATTACACTTTCATTGATGTCCATGGGTCGACTCAATCTTATAATTTCTTCACAATTGTGTGTAACTGTTGCATTGAGGCTCTCTGTAACAGTTCCTGTCTGGTTCATAACTTCAAACTCATAAGCTTGATCAATTTTCAGTTCAGGATCAGTATCAATATTCAATGACTGCACAGCTTCAGGGAATACATCAACTGTGGCAATTTGTGGCTCTTCAGTTAATGGTGGCTTTTCATCCATACATGTATCTTTAGTAACTTCTGGCACTGACCCTGTTGCTTCTGGATTCAAACTCATTGTTTCATTCTGTAAGTTATCACCCAATTCCATATTAGAAGCGTTTAATTTTAGTGGTTGAGGTAAAACAGTTTTATCTCCACTTTTTTGTTCTACTTCCATTATTTGTTTTGCTTTTTCAAGTGACAGGTTAATAATCTTATCAATCTCTGTTTGAACTTTGAAATTGTCTACAAGATCAGGAGGCAAACTGGGTAGTGTAGAAGCATCAGCCTCATCAGCAGGCATATTCAAATCTTTGTCAAGGTCATCTTCATCTGGTAAAGGAATTTCAGCAGCCAATTCAGTCATTGAGGTTTCCTTAGGAATAAAATTCTCAGCATCATCAGGATTAAGTAATGATTTGTTTACTATCTCTTCTAGGGTATAAGGATTATGAATTGTTGTGTTTATAGTCTTGGCTAAGTCTGAAGGGTTGTGTTCACTGACATTTGTGGTATCAATACTAGTTTTATTTGGTTCAGTGTGTTGAATAATATCTTGAGTCAAATTATTATAGTAATTGTGGTCTGTGGTGAGTCTTCTTAAATCTTCAATAATATGTGTTTCATTCATTAATGTTGAATCTAGAATGTTATGCTGGCTGTCGAAAGTAACAGTCCGAGATGAAATCTTTTTCATTACTTCGGTTAAGTTGGGTTCATCCTCTGTAGTTGTCACTGAATTTGTTATTTCTACTGTTTGATCTAACACTGGCTGAATGACCTTATCGAAGGTTGTTGTTACATTTAATTCTTCAATTTTATCCATTGACTGGTTTATAACATTTACTGTTTGATTTAGTACAGTCAGGTCTTCTTGCGAGGTTATTGAGTTTTCTTGGGTTTCAACAAATATTCTGGAATCAATTGATTCATTGACTTTTTCAAATGCAATCTCACTCGGCATTACAACTGTGCTTTCAGTTTGAGGTATCTGGTCCACAATGGAATTGTCTGGCCCTGGTTTTCCTTGACTTTTGAGTAATGCTTCAGGAAGCAAATCCTCAGGTGTTATTGATAGTGTGGCATCTAATATATCTTGTGTAGTATTCAAAATTATTTGTTTCAGGCGGGAAGCACTTGTATTTTCACTTGTACTTTCTTTGTCATTTGTCAAGTCCAAATCTTGTGTTTTGGCATTCACTGGAGTCTTGTCCTGATCATCTAATAGAGAATCATTCCTAGTAAAAGTTGTTTCACAATCAACAAATTCTGCATCAGATTCACCAGTAAAAGTGCAGTCAGTTTTGTTCTGTATGTCGGTCATAGTTCTATCTCTAAAGGAATCATTGTATGAAATATCCATATATTCCACAGTGGAATTCATATCATCTTGTATTTCTTGTGTAGGTAATGCCACATCTTGGTTAGTGTTTTTAATTTCAGTTTGAGGTTGTTGATTAAATAGTTTGTGAATTGGAATACGCTCGTGACTGAATATGATGGTTGTCTCATCTTTCCACTGCAGCTCTTTCTCAAGATCATCATTAAAAACAATTGATTCTTTATGCGGGCTGTTTCTTTTCGTTGGACTCGCTTCTTTCTTCCGATGAGTAGAAATAGGTGTTGAAGCCAACATTGCCTGTGACTTGGCATCCTCTGCTGATAGTGTCGCATCTGAGGGGCTGAGTATGTCAGGTTTAACAATATCTTCACTATCAGCTGGTGGTATGGGACTCTGTGATGATCTAAACATGTTGAGGACACTTTTGATCCCTCGCATAATAGGAGAACTACCACCATCATTCTTTAGGTTATCCTTTGTTGGTGTTGTTGCTTCAGGGGTTGGCACCGCAGATGATGATGAACTCAACAGAGACAAGTTTTCATCATTATCATTTGGACCACTAACTGTGACGGTTACATTTGCGTTATCTTCAGTAACTGTGGTATCAAGAGGCCTAAGTACTGATGTGCTTCTATTACTGTCACTAAATTGCTCCGTGCAGATTGCTTGGAGCGGTAAAGCTTTGAGAGATTTTACTACACTATCATTTTTAGTCAAATTTGAATTTAGTGATTGAGTTAAATTGGTCTTCTCATTAATTGTGACATTTATTGTGTCATCACCTGATTCAAGGCTCCTGTTATCAACACAATTAGCAGTGTAGCTCTTAGACATAGGCGAGGAGGCCGGAGTGATGGAATACCTGAGTTTCATGTTAAGTTCCGACACGTCCAGTTCTTCGTAACCCTTCTCTGTGAAAGGCAGTACATTGTTGTGATGTAAACTGTTTTCTTTGTTATCAAAGTCACTGTCAATGTCCATCGGCTCAGCGTGGTGAGCCATGCCGCACGTCCACTATTCACTCACTTGGATTATCAGCCGTCACACACCACACCGAGTTCAGTCACTACAGAAGCCGCCCGCACTCGATACTCCGATCCTCGATGCGTCAATCTGGAGCGAGATACAAAGAAAAAATCAGTCCAATGTTTACAGTTAACCGATTTCAGATAGTTTCACTAAGATTTCTAATACGTCGTAGTACAAGCGGCAACGCGCGTATGTATGTCATTTAAAAACAAAAATGTCGGTGATGTGAACACGCAACTCACTCTGAAAATCTATTTTTATCCTTTTTGTGTGGCACGAAACGCGACGTTCATTTATGTAACGCGCGCGCCCGAGGGAATCTTGCCAAAATGCGATGCAGAGCTGTTGAACCCAAACACAAATACATCGCCCGATCCGAGACCGTTTGAAATCCGGTAACTTTTTATAATTTGAAATGTCAGTTTACAGAAAGGTGTGTGCGCACCACACCAAATTAAAGCGGTTACTTTTAAAATAACCAGTCACTGAAAAATAACTGTTATTTTAACTTTTTTTTTTCACAAACACCATCCGTTAATTCAATGACAGTCTTTTAAAATATTTCCAACTATTTCAAAATAACGCTCAATTATAAGCTTTTGCCGACGTACATGTTAGGTAATATACACGTTACAAGATAATTTATTCACGAATTTCAATTTAATTCGTCAAAACGAACTGTAAAGTGTGTCTTATTGGAGAAAATTTTACCTAGTTGTTTTAATTTACTCTGTCGGGCTTCATGAAAAAAATGCGTTAATATTAACGTTTATTTAGTATGAACAACAATCTACTTCTATTATGTCACAGTCACCTGGCAGAGAATTTAAGTCCACCTTTGTACCTTTTGTGTGTATAAAGTTTAAATAAATAAATGATTAACCAATCAATATGCTTATGATCAAGCATGATTTAAAATGGTTATGAATAAACAAAAAAAAATTGTGCAGTGGTAAAGCAAATTCATACATACAAATGCTTTAAACGTATAAAACTCCAAGCAGGAGAATTCTCTCAAGAAAAACAAATAATTTGTTAAGCCATTACTTTTATTTATAAAGTTATTAATTGTTTGAGATAGGTAGCTTCTTATTTAAAGATTATTCTTGATTGTAAAATCTCAGGAAAACGTTTCTATACTCCCCGAATTAAAATAGATAAATCTATGCATGTTAGCATGGATTTCTTTTGCGTAGTTGGCAGAAAGTCCTTAATCGATAACAACTTCTTTGTTTAACTAATATTGGCACGAGCCTGTCAATTAGAACTATTATTAATGTAATTAGAACTAGTCACCGTAAATCAACGAATGCGCAGCAGTGTAAATGTCACTGCTGCGCAAAAAAAAATAATGTAATTTATTAAAAATAACAGTTACTGACCCAGTATATAAAAATAGCGTGCAAGCACCTTTACTTTGTTATGTCAGTTGATCAAAAGTTCGTTTCCGAAACAAGTTTTAAGTTTTGAACATATATTTGTATGCTAGAGGTAGTTTGCGAATAAATTCGTTTTAATTATTTGATAACAATAATAACCGTTTACCAATTAGTAATACAACACAATCATTTTGATGCATGTTTCATAAATACGTGGTGTGAATTGCTGATAGGAAATCACTTACTCCATAAACTGAACATTACTGTTTGTCACTCTATCAGATGTTCGTAGAAAAATAAATAAATATTTAAAACTCTACGAAGATTTTATAATAAATAGAATTCAACGTAGGTAATAATTTTATACCAAAATTACAATGAACATTGTAAGTATACATTTGAAAGTTTTATTTAGTTTGAACGAAAACAAATGTCAAGGTTAAGTTTATAACCTCTACGATGTTATCAAAAATAATATGTATATCTACGTAGAAACTTCATTACAATTACATCATTTGCGTAAACTAAGCTGTTTGCACCAAAAACTTACGTCAAAAATTGGCGATTATTGCATGCATAGTTTTTTTATCAGCTACTTTTTGTTCATGGTTCAGAGATCGCACTAACCAGTTATGCTTTAGACGTCAAGTCATTCATTACCTCAGTACCTTAGCTTTAGTGCATGTGTGACCGTGTCATACGACACACGTTCTGTGCGAGTAAAATATTAATTACGCCAATTTATTTGGCGTGCTAGGAACCTACTTAGCTTATTTTTGCCATCCAGTTCTAAATTTAAATATTGGAAGACTAGTGCGTGGGCGCAGCCAATAGAGTATGTCTCTTTATTTTTTTTTTTGTTTTCTTGTTATACTTTTTATTAATAACTGGTTCACGAGTGACAAGGGTCAATGAAAGGTGTATTAATGAAAGTGTCTGGTCATGCTCTAGGATAGTTTTTTTTAAACATTTTAAAATAAATATGACATGACTATGAATGCTACTATTATTTTTCTAATAACTTAAACATTCAAAGTTTAAGTGTGAAAAAACATGTCTCTCCAATTAATTTTTACATTATGTTGTCTTTTTCTTAAAAAAATACCTTTAATATGATTTATGTTAAATTCCTTAATCAAGTTTTAGACTTGCAGTTATTAGTATAGAATATTATTGGCACATAATTATAGTGCATGTCGTCATATTTGTGACGGAAGAATAATAATAACAGTGAATTAATTGCTTGTCAAATGAACTACATTTTATTGTATAAACTGTAAATAACTGATATTTTAAGCATGTTCAGTCCATCCAATGGTGGTTTGGAAATATTACTATGATAAGAATGCCCTGGCATCCATAGAATTAGCAATACTTATTGTAAAAGAGCTGTGTTACAATTCTGCCCCTGTAGCATGATCACCTTAGAAAAGGATTTCTTTGACGGAAGAATTGAAAAATGACAGATAGTGCAAAGAAATCTGTCATTGTGTCGACACAATCTGTCATTTTGTCGATTCTCCCGTCAAAGAAATCCTTGTCTACGGTGGTCATGCTAAGGGGGCTGGTGTAGATACACTAAAAATTTATTCTTCTGATCTTTATAAAATACCTAAGGCCTGTTTCACAATGCCAGAATGGCTACTACTCACTAAATAAATTCAGAAATGGAACAGAATTTGTATCAAATTACCTGCCAAGGAAATTATCAGGCACTTAATCGTAGGTGCTGAAACAGGCCCTTGTGTAGTATAACAGGCTGGCGTCAAAGCAACTCCACATTAAAGCGAGTATTTTGTGTGCAAAAAAAACAGGCCCTTATGCTAGTAAAAATATGATTTTTTTTAACTTATTTTTTCTTTTATTACAGTGTAAACTATGGAAATAGAGCATGATGTCACTGTGAAGCTATTATTTTTCGCGCGGTCTAAAGAGTTGGCGGGAACTAGGGAGGCCACAATACGTCTCCCCACAAAGATCAGCTACAAGAAACTCCTGAACACTATTAGTGAAAACTACAATTTACAATCTATAAAGGCCAATATTCTGTTGGCTAAAAACGAGATTGTTTGTGAAGAGGATATAGACATTGATATTGGGGAGCGAGATAGTATTGCTGTGATTCCTCCGATCAGTGGTGGTTAATATTTAGACCCCTTTCAGAGAACACTGAATGCTAGCGTTGAAACCTCAGTATTTTTCTTAATAAAATGCAATAGCAGACTGATATAAAATAGCACTAATACACAATCTCTCTTGAACCTAACTAGAAAACTAAGCAACAAAAGACAAGCTAAGATGGATCACTTAAAGCTGACAATGGATAAGCTGTTGGTGGATGAGATCACGGATCTAGTTACTGATGACAAATGTGGAGCTATATCTGTCTTCATCGGAACTACTAGAGACAATTTTGAAGGCAAGAAGGTTGGTAAAGTTTTTTTTTTTTACATCAATAAATAATCTGTGTATGTTTCTATCATTCCAGGGATTGCTAGCAAAGATTTTAATTGTTAGATTACTCCTACTACATCAAAATAATAAGGCTATGTTTCTGTTTCGTTGACAATGACATTTGAATAGTACTGTCTCACTCACACTGAAAATCTTACCTACAACATGCGGATGTGTCAGTTCACTCTAATCAGTGAGAGCACATCTAAAGATTAAAATCTTTGTCAGCATGTAACAGCAACAGTAAGTATGTCAAAGATTACATCCAATTTAGAGGAATATCAAGCTCGGATCAAATCCATTCAAATTTATTTGTAAATGTAGGTTTCATTACAATAAGATGTTGTAATAAGATGGTTAGTTTGCTACATTTTACTCGAGAACATACAAATAATAATGTCCAGTACATTAAAATGCTAATGAGATCTACATACATAAGTTATATATCACCAAATTAAAACAATTTCATTTAGAACTAGAAACTTTTGCACTAGATTAAATGTAAGTTAGACGTCACAAAATAGAGTAATGAATGATATGGTAATACCAACAGCTAAAACTCGGAAGCATGTTAAGCCGTTGGCCCCAGCTGTCATTTGTAGATCTTTGACAGTTGTTACGGGTAGCAAGTGGCCCGAAAGTCTGACAACCAGTCTTACCACGGGGTATCGTATTACTCAGTACTAACTGGGTCTAGGGGGTCAGATAGGGAGTCGCTCCGTGTAAAACGCTTGTATGCATCCGGTTAGACTGGAAGCCAACCCCAATCCCATAGTTGGGAAAAGGCTAGGCTGATATGAACAGCTGAAAACAATACAGGTTTATGCTCAGTGTAGTTATTCGAAGTATGCGTCTAGGAAATCAGTAGTTAACTAAACACACTACTTGCGGTCCTTGGCCCAAAAAAACCCATACACCTGTATTCCTTGAAGGGCTAGGCAGAGGTGTACCTAATAGTACACCCACATTTCGCCAGTTATGTTTTAAGTCTCACGTAATAATAGCGAGCCTACTGCCATCAACCGGGCACAAATCCAGAATCCGTGGCTGCTACGGAGAAATACCTGCTGGACATCTCAATAATACTTTGCCCGACCTGGGAATCGAACCCAGGACCTCATGGTCAGTAGTCGCGCATGTTAAAGTATTGCTATACATGTGTGGCGTTTCGCTACCTCATTTGATTTCACAAACAATTTATCCTTCTATCTATCTTTATCAATAAATAAGATAAGGTTTGAGGTTGCGAATCTAAGTGCCTACTCATCCACCCCATCACAAAAAAGAGTGTAAAAAAAACCGACTTCCAAAAAAACTAAAAATTTCTAAAATAACTTTACTTTCGGAAGTCAGTGACTTTGTTTGTTTCATTGACTTTTTTGCCACCGACTTCCGAAAGTAAAGGTATTGTAGACTTTTTATGGAAGTCGGTTTTTATTTGCAAAGTTTTTGTTTTTGTAGCACCCATACCACAAAAATTCTTGTCATGAAACAATTTTACATTGTAACTAGAAGTTATTAAGGACTATCGTCCATCATGTCAACATATGCCAAAAAAAAAAAAAACAAACTACTGAACTGATTTTGATGCTATGGATGGGGCCACTCGGAATCAGACTTTCTCATAAAAAAAATCAAATCGATTCACAAATGACCGAGTTATGTGGTAACAAACAAAAAAAACAACCTAATTGAGAACCTCCTTCTTTTTTTGAAGTCGGTTACAAAACAAGGAGCAGAATAGTATGTATTATAACAAAAATAAATATTACAAAATAACCATGTGTTGTTGCGAATTGCAAGTCATCCATGAGACAAATTCGGTGATAACATAGCAACTCCCTGATAAGTGATAACACAAAGATGTTGGAACGTTTAAACAAACAAAAATATTGTGTAATCATATCATATGTCATAAGATAACGATAGCTAATTTTAGACATTAGTAGGTATACGTGTAGGTGGTGGTGAGTGCAATATTATTTTAGGTTTTTATCTCTGTAGGTCTTCGGATAAAAAAAAAAATATTTTAAGCTGTGGTCAAACTGAGGGGAATTCCAAATTGGGTGCGGGACGCTCGCGGCGATTGTTTCAACGAGGTGTTTTAACTGGTGTGAAAAGTTGCGTGAATCTACAACATTATTTTTAGTATATGCGAAACCTGAATATAGTTTGTTCAGAATAAGTAACTGAATCGATTCCAATAATTTTTAAACCATGTTATATTTTTTCCCAAAAATATTTAAAAAAGTTAAAAGTTGGATACCGAGCGACGTTGAGTAGCTATCGCAATAATTTAGGTACCTACTGCCAAATTATTATTATCAATGAGCTCAAGACGAGGCGCGCGCTGCGTGGTGACCGCGTTTTGCGGACAACTAGGTAACAGAACAAGCTTATAAGTTTGTGGTTTTTCATGATACAGTTTTGAAATTTTGTACATAGGTTCTTTACATAAAAATACTAGACACGTGTATCAGGTTTAGCATAAACTAAAACTAATGTTGTATATATACTACTACTAATATTAGTATAGAAGTATACTAATATGATGTATACTTCTATACTAATATTTTAAAGCTGAAGAGTTGTTTAGTTGAACGCGCTAATCTCAAAAACTGCTGATTCGACTTGAAAAAATATTTTATTGTTGGATAGCCTATTTATCGAGGAAGGTTATAGGCTATATTACTTCACGCTACGACTAATAGAAGCAGAGCATCAAACACGGGGAAAATAGTATTTTTATAATATATTCACGCGGACGAAAGTCGGGGGCAACAGCTAGTTCCTGATATGTATCACGCGCATGACTCGCCTCAGTTTGACCAGTCCTTAAAATATATAGTCATCGGTCATCGGTTTTGAAAGTTCATGGAGCGGTTATTTCCGTGGTCCACCCGCCTCAGTGCCCCGACCGAAGCTGGTGAATGATCAACTGCGTGTCAATGGTTTCAAGACAGACAGTCAAATTGTTTCTCCAGGACTCGTCGAGCTTCATTGTCTCGGCACTTTTTTTTGTGGTCGCCACTGTTGATTCTGGCTTTCAGACACCCCAGCACGAGCGCGCGGTTTAAACGTAACGTAAATGCAACTATACTAAATTATATATAACTATTTTGTATGGAAAATACAATTATCGTATAGCATTTTAGTTAAATTGTTTGCAACAAGCACAGTCAGTATCATCCATAGATATGAATAAGTTCTTAAAAATATTTAAATGTGAAACAAGTAGGTATTTGTAATAGAGTGGCGACTGGCGGGCTTGCATTTCAATGGTATTAGTTTTTCTGTGAAAATGTTGTTATTTCATAGCAGGAAAGGCGGTGTTTGGAAGGCGACTGTAAGGCCTACGGGTAGTCAGAATTATCCGAAAGTCTCACAACCAGAAACCTATGTGGGTATCGTATTACACAGTAATACGTGGATATGGACTAGTGGAGGTCAGACAGGTAGTCGCTCCGTGTAAAATACTGGTATACAGCTGCATCCGCAGCTGCCGATGATGAATTTTTTTGGCGACACGGTTAGCTGCTGCGCTGCGTGTTCGATCCCCGCACGGAACAAATATTTGCATGGCTTACAGGTAGTTGTTCCGGGTCTGGCTGTTTGTGTATGTGAGTTTAAATGTTTGTAAACGCACCCACGATACAAGAGCAATTGCTAGAGTGGGGCAAAGTTATGCTTTTTTTTTTAAGAAAAGAATCGATGATAAATTTTTTCGTAATTCAAGTGTGACAGTTTTACTCAACAAGCCTGTCTACATCGTATAGTGGGTGATATATGATGTAAAGGGGCTTGTCATCGAAATTAACGTTTGGCACTAAACAGTGGATCAACACGAGCGTTATCATTTATCAGTTGTACAAATATAACGTCACAAGTTAATTGAGTTCCAAGTCAAACAGGTTTTGGAACACGAAATGTTTTTGCATACATACAAGTTATTTATTAGTTGATTGTTTTACTTTTCGTTCCTATAAGACTATAATAGTGTTTATACTCCTGTAGTGAAGGGACTGCGTCGTTGGTCTAGTGGTCGCTAGCATGCTGAGCATGAAGTCCTGGCTTCGATTCCCGGGTCGGGCAAAGTGTTATTGGGTTTTTCTATCAGGAATTTCTAAGTAGAAGCCACAGAGTCAATAGGCTCGCTCCCTATTACATGCGACTTAAATATAACTGGTGAAATGTGGTACTGCTAGGTACACCTCTGCCTAACCCTTCGAAGACTACGTGTTATTAGGATGTCCTATAGTGTGAAGGGGTGCAGGAAATCCACCACCATCTTACCTTTTCCTCTGTGTAATTTGTTAGTCTGCGTACTTTTAATACTTATTGTAGATTAAAGAGGAACATAGGTACAGTCAAGAGCACCAATATATAAACACTTTCCTAAATTAAAAAGCAATTTTCACGGGTAATTCAATTGTAATTTGAAGATACTGTCTTTTCCATAAAAATATGAGTTCCAGAATACTATGTTCGTAACAACATGAAATTTTAATCAGATCAGAAGGAGAAAAACACTTTTAAAAGTTGTTAAGGGTTTACATATTGCTGCTCGTAAAGTTGGCGGTTTCGTGACTGTACACCTTAATCATGTCGTCACTTTAGTCGTGTGATATTCGCGAAATTTTTTCTAAGATATAGCCTTTCCTCATGTCGTGGCAGCGTATAGGTTACTTTAGCAACACATTCTGGGGGTCAGAGGGCAGGCTAAGAGAAGGAGCACAGGAGAGGGTGTTTTCCGTCGAGGTAGCTCTTACGAGATTGAAGTTACGTCTTTCCACTTGGATCCGGAGACATGGACCTGCAGGCAGACGCTCACTCATATAATTCTCATTGAGTTGTTTTTCTTTCTGTCCAGGTGGTGAGGCTGGAGTACGAAGCATACGAGCCCATGGCCATCAAGGCCTTGAAGGCTATCTGCGATGAAGTTCGCGACAAGTGGCCCGCCATCCACAATATAGCTATATACCACAGGTTTGTGTTCTTTATGTAATGCTAAACAAGGCGAATTTTTCAACTCGTAATTGTGACCTTTATAATCAGGAAAAACCTATGCTTCGAGTTCTTTCTGTAAAGAATTGAATCAGGACACGAGATGATTGTAGATAGTTTAGCCATTGAGCCGATAGTTGTTGGGAACCACGGCCCCAGTTTCAATGCATTGTCCGACACCCTAACTAAAGCAAATCTTTGTATGGTGGAAATTGAACCGAAAATCGAGCCTAGTGATGTGCTGATAGTAGACTTGAATTAATGATGATTCCAACGAACCTCGGAATCGGAACATGCTTAAAATTAGGATCTTTTGCAACATCCGATGAGAAAATAGCAGATTTCAATTCACTTTTATTTTAACATATTATTTTATTGGTTCTTGAATTAAATTTTGAAATAAATAAAGGCCTTGTTGAGAACACTTGAGTACACAGTCTTGAAAATTATTCGATTGTCAATATTGGCATAGATGACAGGAAATTTCAGCGTTATATTCTTATGGTAAACGATAATTATGTAGGTGCTCGCTTGGTGTTTCAAGTTCTTTGTCATTAATATTAACGAGGCGGCCGCATTTATTAGCATTCCAGTTGATAAAAATACATATGAATAGAATCTAAACGTTGTGGGCAGTGCATTTTATAGGGCATGTATTTAACGCGGCGACAAACTAATCTAATTTAGGATTTTAAAAATAATTAAAATGGGTAGCAAAAATAATAGGTTGGCAGCTACAATTAACCACTAGATTGTAGATAAGGCGTAGTCGACGTAGCCACGCTGCGCGGGGCTCCTATTTCTGTTTGCAGGGTTTAAAGTAAACTAACACGAAGGGGATTCCGGGGTCTTAGTTCGCTCACTAGACCCCGCCATCCCCTTCACAATCACCGGACATATAGTTACTCGGTACAATAGTCGCCCATTCAGTATATTGGTCGCCAATAAAATTTTAATTCGCCCGATTAATAATTTCCCTTTTTATAGCATGCCTAATAGGTGTCTACAGGGGCCTAAAAAGGCCGCTTTAGCTAAATCTTAATACGGTAATAATATGAATCACGTTACAATTCGTAAAATGGTCACAAAATTAATTTAAAATACCTATTAACTTGATGCGTCTGCGACAATGTTTGACGTTTTTATCTCCACATGTCGATGTTCCCACGTCTTGACATTTCAAGCAACTTGGGTGCATGGATCGTAGCATGGCCTTACATACGACGAGATTCTCACACAGACTATCGAAGTGTTCGATATGAATATGAGGCAGCGTTTTATTCGAATATGAACATTAACTTTATACCAATAAAGTTCATATGCAAATGAGACGCTTACTTCTTACTTTAGTCGAAATTGCGGTCTATGAATCTTAGCCTTCATCATCATCTTTTCTTCAGCATTGAGGTCAAGAGTAAACCCATTTAACATTAAAAAAAAAATCTGCGAAGCCTTTTCCCAACTATGTTAGGATCGGCTTCCAGTCTAACCGGTTGCAGCTGAATACCAGAATTTTACAGGGAGCGACTACCTATCTGACCTCCACAACACAGTTAGTACTAGGTAATACCATACCCCTTGGTAAGACTGAATGAATCTTACCCTGATTTTATGTGCGACTTTAAATAAGGCTTCTTTCACCTAAACTAGACACACAAAAGGTCACAAATCACTTCGTTGACTAGGGGATCAGTGTAAATGAACTTGATACGCAATGCCGTAATGATTACAAGTGACCTACCTACTTACTGATAAATGCAACTTCGTAGCCTGGCTGAGATAACGCCACAGATAAAAACACTGACCAAGTGCGAGTCGGACTCGTGCATGAAGGGTTGCGTACGCACGACGGCCAAACAAGCTATACAAAACCAGTTTATGCGGATCTCTCATTGTGTAGGAAATCTATACAAAGCGAGGCCAAGTTATACTGGAAATGTACAGCTAAATGTGCCGCCGTGTGTACCTTCGTAGTAGGCGAGCCCTCTTTAGTGTTTCATTATTATTTGTTGTTATAGCTCTCTTATAGGTTTTTTTCCTGTAATCTATAGGCTAAGAACTTTTTTGTATTTTATGCAAGATTTTCGGTTTTGGAGTTAAGTGGGGGGGGGGGGGAAATTTTCGCCCATTTTCTTAAATAACTTCAAAACTATTTATCTAAAAATATTTGAGATGCTCACAACAAAACATATGTTCCATATCGGGAACTCGTCAAAAATAGTAAACATGGTAAATATCCCGTTTCCTGTTTAAGTAATAATGCTCACAATAAGTCCTTTCATTTGATATGTATTAACAGGATATAGTTTGCATAACTTTCTATTTTCTAATTTGCCCCCCCAGAAGTGGCCGCCATGTTTAAAATTAAGTAAGTGTAAGTGTGTGTGTGTAAGTGTGTTTGTGTGTGTGTGTAAGTGTGTTTGTGTGTGTGTAAGTGTGTTTGTGAGTGTGTGTGTGTGTGTGTATATAAGTGTTTAGTTTTTTGTATGTTTGTTGGTTTTTTTATCGTTACACGTCCGTCTTTGGGTCACCGACTCATATATGTGTACCAAATTTCAACTCAATCGGTCCAGTAGTAAATTGGCTGTGACAGATGGACAGATAGACACACGAGTGATCCTATAAGGGTTCCGATTTTTCCTTTTGAGGTACGGAAGTTTGATGTAATGTTTGCTGAGAAGTTTCGGGGCCATGTGCAATAGATGTAGATATAGATAAGATATCCAGTTACTTTAAAACTTCAATTTTTTTTTTCTCGGAAAAGTATTCTGCCCAACATATCGCGTGCAAATACATTTAAATTCGCCATGTTACTAACTCAAAGAAAGAAAACTGCCTCGAAAAACAAGGGAAGTTTCAAGAAAATTTATAATGAGAATAGAGCTTAATTTCCAAAGGTACTTTTCTAACAAAAGATTCATTCGTTTATGAGCTATCAGAAAAGTATCAGTCACGGCGGAGATTTTTCACAATAAGCGCTTTACAGTGGAGAGGTGGAAAATGTCCAAAAAATTTAAAACTTGTTCGTTTTCTTCAAAACAACCCAGTTTGGACCCCAAGTTATCGGGGTCAAAATTGTTGCAAATTAGGTCTAGTATCAGTTATAACTCATCTCAAGGAACGCACCCAATTATCAGTCACCCAGAATTCTATTTTGCAAAGTAAAGTTTCATTTTAATCGCGTTGTTTACATCTGCTACATTTGCATCTAATTATAGCGGGGGTTATTAAACGGGCGGCGTCACTGCATATTTACTGTTGTCTGATAATGTCTTCTCTCTTTTAAATTGGTAAATAATGGACCTCTTAATTGCTTTATCACTTTTCCACATGAATTCCTATCCTATAGCAATCCCACCTTTCGCCAGTTACTTTTAAATCTCGTGTAGTGGAGCGAGATTCGTATCAATCAGGTTGAAATCCCAACCCCTTGATTTCTACCTGGTTGATGCGAAAAGCCTGCTACTGAGAAATAATTCCTAGGGGGTCTAAAATGGCCGCTTTAGTATACTCATAATAAGATAATGATATGATACACGTTAAATTCTTAAAAAGGTCACAGACGCATTTAATATTATGAATTGCCACTTGATCAGAAAAGAGTGTCCATGGAGTTTCTTGCCCGTTCTTCTCCATAGAGATCTACGTTAGGTAATGGGCAACTACAGTACTTTCACAGTTTTTATGCCTTGTGACTGGGACTGTAGCTATTTTTTCATTGTTGTCTTTGTTTCGACAATTTAAAAGTGCCTGTAACTGGCCTATTTGAAATAAATGCTTTGATTTTGATTTTTGATTTTGATCATTTTACGAATTGTAACGTAATTCATATTATTATCCTATTATGATTATGCTAAACCGGCCATTTTAGGCCCCCTACGAATCGAACCTAGCAATTCAGATATTACTGGCGTGATGTTATGTTATTCTTTTCCTAAAAGAATGGATAAAGTAAGGAGTATATTAGAGGAAGTTTGAAAGTTGCGACAGTTGCAGAAAAGTTGAAAGGGAATCGACTGCCGTGATATGGGCATGTGATGAGGAGGGACGAATCGCATGTGACTAAAAGCGTGATGAATATAAATGTTGATGGATGGAGATGGAGAGGAAGACCAAAGAAAAGATGGATGGGTCGTATGAGGAATGTTATGAAGGAAAAAGGAGTACATGAAAGCGTGACGATTGACAGGAGAGAATGGAAGATAAAAAGGTGTTGCGCCGGCCCCAAATAACATGGGACAAGGACAGTAAGGTGATAATGTTATTATAGTTTACAACAATTCTCGCTAAACTAAACATCATTACTAAGTTTCAAACTATCCGTCACATAGACAAAAAGATCGGAATCGAACGGATCGGATCGGTCGTTTTAAGATTTGCCATTGATAGGATAGCAAACATGGTAAAGCTATTTGGAGGTCGACTAAAGCAACAAATAATTTACAAATTGAGCACTTGTGAATTAATTTGTGAGACTTGAAAACAGCATTTTATGTGGCAGTAAAATTGATTAGATACATACGTGAAATGAGAAAGTAGCACTCATTATGATAACCGATGAAAAATGATGTTTGTTTTGAACTTTTTAATGAGCATTTGATGAGGTATTAATTTCTTATGGACGGTTTGAGCTGAAAAACTGCTGGTTTTTTGGACTTTTTTTTTTGGTTATATTAATATTTACGTAGTGTTTTAATAGCTATACTAATATTATAAAGAGGTACAATTTGTTTGTAAGTTTGTATGTAGGGGGTAATCTCCGGAACTAATGATCCAATTCTAAAAGTTTAAAATTCAACTCAATTCAACTTAATTAAAATTCAATCAAAATTAAAATGCAATACAAATTAAATTAAACTTATCCATTAACAATACATTATGGGTCATAAAAATAAATAAACAATAATTACAATTTTCTAACCGGCACTGGAACAGCAACATGGCTGCCACAACAATGCCAGACATAAGGGCAGTCCAGCCTGTTTGCGATCATTGCCAGGATACAATTGGGGCTGGCCCAAATAATGGTATATAATATTATTCCTTCTTTTAATTTCGAACAGAACCCCTTGTCTGAACAGGGTGGGAGGACACCGATGCGAAAACGGTTACCATGTACCCAGTACATCTTTCTAAACCCCTGAACATCGAAATTTTAAATATTTACGGTAAACATAGAAACAAAATGACTGCCGCGTTGGTCTAGTATTCGCAATCACGACTTCTGACGAAGAGATCATGGTTCGATTCCCGTGTGGGGAAAATTGTTATTGAATTTTTTCATCACGAATTTCTCAGTAGCAGCCACGGTGTCTGGATTTTTGCCCGGTTGATGGTAATAGGGTCGACCCCTATTACATGCGAAATGTGCGTGTACTATTAGGTACACCTCTACCTAACCCTTCGGGGATTACAGGCGTGGTATTATGTATGTAGGTATGAATAGAAATAAAATCGCTGCCATAAAAAAAATTGTGCTCAGTAAATACATGCTTTTATATCCATCGTAGGTACGTTGTCAGGGTCAGTGAAACAGCATTACTAGTTATCCATAGAAAATTGCTTACATCCTCGTTTAACTTATTACAGTATTTATTTTGAACTCTATTCTATATATGTGTAAGGTTCATAGTTAAACAAGTTGTTAGTAGAAGTCACTAGAAGTGTAATAATGGATGAATGCTGTATCAAAGTGGTGTGTGACCTCGATGTAAAGTTTTTTATTATTTATAAAAACATATTTAGCATCAGCGTATTAATAAACATAAAAAAGTTGACTGTGTGTCTTTGGTCAGATTCCCAGGTAGAGCAAGTCTTATTTGGTTTATGCCTAAGGAAAACTCTCAAAAAAAATCGCGTCTTTGTCACCAGTGGTCAAAATTCTGCGCTGCTTGCATATTCCTAAAGATTCTTCTTTAAAGATGGCATCTAAGTCGTCCCGCTATATCATTCACGGCCCTATATCGCTGTTATTTATTGAATATACGAGTATTGGTACACTGACACCAATGCATACAAAACGATACTAGGTCGAAGTCCACAGTGTATCATTCTAAACCTAGAAAAATCAGCTGTTCCATACATTTTGCTCGTGTGTAGGAAACAGCTGTTTTTTTTTATAACCGACGAAAAATTATATTTTATTACAGAATACGTGATAACTGTTCTACCGTCGGTATCCCTTCCACTCTGTATTATAAGAAGAAAAACATGGAGAAAATGAGAGTGCAGTTATACGCCTATTTTAAGAATATCAGCGTTTACCATATCTTGCATTGAACAAAATTATCTGTTCCATTCAATTGTAAATAATCAATATACTTCTTCCACAGACTCGGCTTCGTCCCGTGCCGAGAATCATCAGTCGTCATAGCAGTAAGCAGTCCCCACCGGCGGGATTCCCTGGACGCAGTCTCCCACTGCATAGAGACCCTGAAAGCCAGCGTGCCCATCTGGAAGAAAGAGGTGTATGAAGGCGACGCCCCCGTCTGGAAGGAGAACGTCGAATGTGCGTGGTCCACCAAACGTAGAGCCTGTAACGGTCAGACCGTCGTCGGCTGAGTTTTTGAATAGCTCCTTCGTAGATTTGTGAGCGAAAGCAGGGTGATTGGCTACTATTAGAAGTATAGATCAATAATCCCCGAATGAACAAATTTAACTAAAATTATCCGTCAAATCCAGGATGGAGAAGACACCGACGCACAAACTGTTACCACTCATTCGGTACATCATTCTAAACTCACTGAAAAACAAGCAGCTGTTCCATACATTTTGACCGTGTAGGTACGAAATTTTTCATCGGTATTTTTTTTAATAACCGATGAAAAATTTCTATGTGTGTATGGAGGTTCAGAATGATGTACTGAATACTTGGTAACCATTTGCTCGTCGATGTCCCTTGCACTTTCTATACTGTATAGTTCAGTTCAAACTTTATGGCGGCTCTGAAGTTAGCTGCGAGTGACGGTCTGCGCATTATACAGTCAAAATGATGCGTCCTCTGCGCCCCGCTGATACCTAAAATTGTGTTCTGCGCAGCTTTACGTTAGATGTTCCCAGCCGCCATGAAGTTTGAACGGTTATACACTAGCAGACCGTCACTCGCAGCTAACTTCCGACCCGTCATAAAGTTTGAACAGAACTATAATTGTTGTTTAAGGCTCTTTAATTCAGAGCGGCTTTTATTACCCAGTTGTTTTAGATAAAATCGTTCTTAGGGCATTTTAGATTAACTCTTTGATTAGTTAATATAACTGAGGAGATTTGGGTGTACTATTAAGTACACCTCTGCCTAACTCTTCGTGGATTACAGGCGTGATGTTGTGTGTCTTTGTTTAGTTAGAAATCTTAGGACTTTTTTTGAATGCCTTAGAATGTTAGTAAGCTTTCGCCTGTATTTTGAGCTCTATTGTTAGTGGTTTAAGGGTTGTAATTTAGGCTTTGAATATTATGTAATAATGTTGATTAGTGCTAAGTGTAGTTGATAAGCCATTTGAGCTTCAAAAGTTCTTTAAAGGCTCTTTTCTTGTTAGTAGGTTGAGAAAGGCTGTGAGCAAAATGAGGGTTGGATTTAATACCAAGGTGTGTTACAGGTAGTCAGTGGCTCGCAAGTCTTACAACCAGTCTAGCCAGTCAGTACTAACTGGGTTGTGGAAGTCAGATAGGCAGTCGCTCTATATAAAATACTGGTATTCAGCTGCGTTCGGTTAGACTGGAAGCCGACCCCAACATAGTTGGGAAAAGGCTAGGCGGATGATGATGTGTATTTTTGCACTATTTAAATGTATAGCGTATGAAGAAAAGGTATTCTCTTACTATTAAATTCGCGAACTAAATACAGAGTCGTGCAAGGAAGACGACGAAATAAATTCCTATAGATTCAGCTGATACGGTTGATATTAGCATATTTGTCAAGCTGCCAAAAGTTGCAATGCAAATAGGACTTTAAGGAGTGACGAAATAGGTAGTAAATAAGTAATTACAATTGTTTGCTGTTCACACGCCCTTCTCACGTTTGTGTCTCTTACCTCGCGTTCGCATCAAGGAACTCATAGACAATTTGTCAAAATGACAAAAAGGTGAACAGTACAGTAACAGGCTTATTAGTAACTGGTGGCCTAAAGCAAAGTAATTCCAGTGTGGGAAAGAGACAGAGCTATACAGGTCGTCTATCTCCATCTCTTTCCCACACTGGAATTACTAATGCTATGAAGTCATAGGGTGATCAGGTTGTTACATGAGGAGCTGTTCAAAAACTGTCTTTTTATGATCTTGTAGTTATTACATACTTGCTAAGCTTTTACGAGATCGGAAATTGTACCAATTGTTGGTTTGACTTAGCAAACATATTTAACGCTGTAAATGTTTAATTCATTGGCTGCCCCGTTGGTCTAGTGGTCGCAAGCGCGACTGCTGAGCATGAGGTCTTGGGTTCGATTCCCGGGTCGGGTTATTGGGTTTTTCCATCAGAAATTTCTCAGTAGTAGCCACGGAGTCTGGATTTGTGCCTGATTGACGGCAATAGGCTCGCCCCCAATTACATGGGACATAAACATAACTGGCGAAATGTGGGTGTACTATTAGGTACACCTTTGCTTAATCGTTCGGGGATTACTGGCGTGATGTTATGTTATGTTTAATTATTCATCGTGTCTCTGTCATAGATATATTATAAAACCGAAGATGCACAGTTCCATGCAAATGTCACATCATGAAAGTGTCGTCGATAAATCAAACTAAAAAATAAAACGATAAAATCAAAAGTTCCGATTGACTTAACACAAATTCAAACTTACACCGACCACATCAAGTTGATTTTAAAAACGCGAGCAACGCACATGTCATGTTAATTCTTAAAAAAAAAATGGCTGTCAGAAACATTAAAAAGTGCGCACAATTGTGCGGTTTTTTTGCGGAAATTTTTGAGACGTTGATTGTACATATATTTTGGGTTTTTTTTATATATCAAAAGCCTCTGACATCTTCAAACTATTGGCAGAAACAGAACGACGTTTTAAATAGGTTTAGCTAGAGATGAACACGTTTTGTGATTTGTGGTGCAAGCGGGCCTTTCGCGTTAATTTCATTTCGGACAAGTTTGACCAACAAATGCGACAATTTCCTATCATGTAACCGCTAACTGCGGGAAAAGGATTGGCTGCGCAGTTTTGTTTTTTATTTTAATATTATTTATTTAAATATATTTATGTATTTATACAGGGTAACACCAACTCTAAAACGGTTACCACGTATTTTGTACATCATTGTGAACACGAAGTTTTTCGTCGGTTATTTAAAAAAAAACAGCTGTTTCCTTTTTTTTATAAGGGGGGGGGGGGGTTAGAATGATGTATTGAATACGTGGTAACCGTTTTAGCGTCGGTGTTCCTTCCACCCTATTAAGGTCTATCTTTTCATACACGAAATATTTTAAGAGTAACTTCTATAAGTCGTAAAGTCGCCATAGCAACGGAAAAAAAATATCTGAGTGTTTTTTTTTTATGAAATTATTATAATTCTAAAATTAGAGACTTTTGCATAAAACCTTTTCTCCCATATTCTAACAATGACAGTAGGTAAATACGACGTAGTAAACTAGCGTAATGGATGTTCAAAAATAAGGAGCTAGTATTTTTTTTTGTGGGTTAAGTAATTTTAAATTATTTATTTTTTATAAAAATAAACTCAGATAAAAAAAATAATCCCTTGAAATGACTTCGTTATAGCCGTTAGATGATTGCCTGAAAATATTTCGTGTATGAATAGTTAGACCTTATATTTTATCGTTGATATAAAACTTACTTTATATGATGATAAAAATGTAATGCATACTTCGTGATACGTAAACACGATGTATACAATTGTCGTCACTAAGTAAAGTTTTATTTCAATAATTTGTTTTTATAAATGTATACAGCATGAAATGCATGTTTTTGAAAGTTTTTTCACACAGCAATATTTTATGTGAGTGGGTCTAGTTTTTTTTTTTTAATTCTATTTACAAGTAGATCTCTGTTTATTTACATAATTTTACATTTAAAACTAAACTCGTTTTGATGTTTAATAAAAAGTTTGGCTGAAAGCAATTTTCTTCTTTTTTTTTGTTTATTCTAAATTTTAGGTTTTTTTTTTTCTTTTTTGTTTGAAGGCAACTTAGTTTTTAAGTGATCAATGCAGTAATCTAAAATAAAGTTTAAGATTGTTTGAAGTAGTTTTCATTGATGACCGAGTGATCTGCTGTGGCGATAACATTCTGATGAGGTCAGAGGTTCGATTCTTATGTGGTGCGTAGTTATAAAGGCCGGTTTTCAATGACAAGTTAAAATGCACTTTAATTGAGCTTTATAGAACTTTACACTTAGAATATTTTTTATACAAATACTTACGTATTTAAATATGAACCTTATTTCAATTGAATGAAGAGATACCTGTCACATGAAATTAAAAATTGTAGTTTACAATAAGATTAGGTGCTTTACAGTCAATTAGATCTTTTTCTTTTCGTATGACTCATTATTGTCATAGAATCGTGACAATAATGAGTCGTAATTAAAAAACCAGATTGATAAGAGTATGTGCGCATGCGCACACTGTAGATAGGTTATCGAAAAGAAAGTAGGTACAGCCTGTGATTGCGGGTTCAAGTAATACAGGGCATTGGCTGCACTTTATGTACAGTCGCCAGGGCATCAAGTTACCTTAAACTATCAAATTTTCTCATTCGCTTTTGAGCTTAAACTTCAACATTATACGGTTTAAAATCATTTGGAGAAATTTGTCAGTTTCTGGTAAGTTGATGTGCTAGCGACTTTACCTAATTACAAAACATTTTAAAAAGTGACTAACTTATCGCTACTACAAGCTGTTACAAGGTATAAATGATTGATAATAAAAAATGCATTATTTTATTGCAACATATAAAAGTACTAACCAAGAACTTTCAAGAAATAACGTTTTACATGAAAATGGTGACAAAACTTGTGAGAAATAGGATGAAATACATTTTAATCAGGAACTAAAACTGAGATACACGCACAAATGACCATGACAATGTGGGAGTAAATAATGCCTTAATCAACCAAACTCGAACACAGATGCAGTAAAGCACTAGCTGAGAGGGAGACAAGTCCTGACTCCTAGCAATTTTAAAAGAGAATAAAGCTTCTTGAGGATTATCTGGTATTAGCGCTTCTGACTTGTTTTATTTTTGCTCACCTCCTTCTGGTCGTAGCGTGATGTTATATAGCCTAATAGCCTTCGATAAATGGACTATCCAACACTAAAAGAATATTTCTATTCGAACCCGTAGTTCCTGAGATTAGCGCGTTCAACCAAACAAACAAACTGTTCAGCTTTATAATATTAATATAGTATAGATACAAGAATAGGATACTATCTGCTATTATAACCTTAGGACGGTTCACAAACTGCGATTTGCCCTGCGACGTGTGGCGTGTCCACAGAACATGAATAATTGACCAATCAGAGACATAGAACGAGGTGTGAATTTTAAGCAATGTCTATTTCTACACTCTCCTCTTCGCTTTGCTCGTCGCCACTTCAGTCATTATATTGCAAAGTTACACCAATCAAAACCTAAACCCCACAAAACATTACAGGCACTGTACCAGACTCAACACCAATCCCAACGCCGGCGCCGAACCCAGCGCCACCTGTCGACAAAACCCTGGTCCAGATCAACGTCTCCTGCGAAGAACTGCAGCAGCGTATCAACAACTTTATGGAGAGAAAGAGAGAACAAGTGAACATTAGTAATATCCACGACTTTATACCTGATAAGCAGGATGATATGGAGACGGAGACGTGTGCTAGGGTGAGGACGCAGTTCGTCAGGAGGAGTGACTCGAAGGGGCATTTGAAAAGTTAGTAATTTTGTGTTTAATCGGCTTATACAACATTATTTTTAGTATATCATCATTCATCATGATGATATGATGATATACTAAAAATTTTAATTTTAATTTTTTTTTTTTAGTATATACGAAACATTAATATAGTTTGTTCAGAATAAGTAACTGAATCGATTCCAATAATTTTTACACCATGTAAAAGTAAAATATTTAAAAAAAATTAAAAGTTGGACACCGAGCGACTTTGAGTACCTATAACAATAATTTAGGTACCTACTGCCAAATTATTATTATCAATGAGCTCAAGACGACACTGGAGGCGCGCGCTGCGTGGTAGCCACGTGTTTGTGCGGACAACTAGGTAACAGAATAAGCTTATAACTTTGTGATTTTTCATGATACAGTTTTGAAATTTTGTACATACATTCTTTACATAAAAATACTAGACACGTGTATCAGGTTTCGCATATACTAAAACTAATGTTGTATATCGTGCTTATGATAAGAAGTGGGCAGCCATACACTATGCGGTCTCAGGGAATTCAAATTTAATAAAAGTTAAGTCTATTGTATTTATTACATCCATATTTCCCTAGTGATGCTGAATTTCCACGTTATAGGGGGCGAGCCTATTGCCATCAGCACAAATCGGGCACAAGTCCTGGCTCCAGGCTGCCAGGTACTAAAACAATATTAAAACAAAAGCTCATTAACACTGCTCGATCTGAGATCGTCCTTTTTATTTGTAGGACTACTTGCTCAGCAGTTGCACATACGACTTCAAAACCTCATTAGACCTTGTGTGAAGTTGACGAGATAAAGGAGTATGTAAAGATCGTAGCAGGTGGCGTTCTGTAGTGTTTGCCTCATGGTCCTCATGGGAAAAAGGCGTGAATTTATGTATGTATATTATTTTTCTTCCAGTCCGTAAAGTCAACAACGAATGGGGTCCTCAGACCGTCTCAGCCGCGGACATGTACCCGGATCAGACGGACAACAGCGGCTTACCATCGTCCATAGCCGAGCGAGTGGTGGCCATCGAGAAGTATCTGAACATCGGGCCCGTGTCCAAGGACGTGTACAGGCGGCTGAAGGATATGGAGGATAAGATCGCGGAACTGCAGGCTGTCTCGCCGGAGTATGCTCAGTTTTGGGTACGGATTCTTTCGAAATGGTGCAACATGGTCAAAGTTTAAATTAAATAAAAAAGCTAAAAAATCTGACTGAAAAGTAAAAAACAAGCGCATTTTTAACAATTTTATATTTCGATGGGTACCGCCTGTTACCAAACGCGCTTATTTTTTGCTTTTCAGTCAGGTTTTATAGTCATTATAATTACTTTTTTTATTTCCAGCTTTTCAGTTTAATAATGTGAAAGATTTTACAGACTATTATTGTCATTTTGTATAACCAACTTTAAATCGTTATAAATCCTTAATGGGCTTCGAAATGAAAAATTACACTGGAAACAAAATGATATATAATAATATAGGCTGATAAACACATTACCCTTCGCAGTTGGGTAAAAATAGCAATTCTACAAAATGTTCCTTATTTTTTCTAGAAAACTACAAGAGATACAGACATGAAACAAGAGGGGGAGGTGGACTACGCGTTCTCGGCTGATGACATCGCAAGGAAGATTGAGCAACTGGAAAGGGGCATGATGTGATGAGATGCTTTACACTTACACAGAAGATATGCTGACTTGTGAATATCGCACCGTTGGAAAATGCTTTTACTGTCTTATACTGCAGATGAGGAGAAAACTAATGTTTTCATGATGTCACTATGGTACAATTCGGCAAGTACAGACCTCAGCTGCAATGACAGACCACGTCAACACAACTGGTTGCCATGTAAGGTCTCCGCACAGCCTCGGTGGATACACCCTTCCTTTTATGCATCTCCTCTCTCTCTCTCTCCCGGGCCCCTGTGAGAAAGACACCCACTACAGTGTCGCCATCTGCGGTACTGTTTCCATAGTTTAGACACCAGTTGTCACCGCGGTGTCATTACGGCGGTGTCGCCGCGATAGCCTTCGAAACTATACCTTTAGAGATTACAGAGATTGTTTTAGTAGGTGCTACCGACTTCACTGAGGGTCTGCCTCATTCCACCCTTATGTCCTAAGTATTAAGGTTCAAAAGTGGTCGACTGTCAGTGAACTCTATAGTACTATGTAGGTACACATTCATTCATTATCATACACTATGTAGGTATGTTACCTTGCAGATTTTGGTTTAGCTAGGTATCTTTCAATGTACTTTGTGTTAAAATAAAAACACATTTAAAATTAACTAAGTAACTTTAATGTAGGAATCAAACAACTGTGGTATAAGCACATGTTAGATATAAATAAACTCTTTTTTAAATATAAGATTGTTTTTTTATTTACACCCAGTTTTTTTTAAATTAAGAATACATCAAACTGTATTATGTATATCGATGATTACTTCGTAATATGCAGGTTACATTGAACGGAATTACATGCAAGAAACTGGGTGTTAATTTTACAACAAAACTCCTATTTTTGTACCGTCAGGGGAATTTTTTTCAAGTTACTACACACCTTATGTCAATTTGCTTATAATAGGGAAGGCTACTCAAAGCTGATTGTAGACGGCGTGTCCATAGCTTAGTCACAATCTGACCAATGAGGTCAACGTATTTTGAAACATAAAATGACATTGACAGATTTTCTACCAATGACAATGCTTGGTTCAAGCTATGCTACCGCCATTAATTTTACAGTTGTATTCCCCAGTGTCAAAGACTGATACTTGTTATTTGTATATACGAACCATTTCAGTACATAGTCAATTTAATTTCCCTAACGTTACAATGTAAAAAACCCATAAAATCAATGCTAACTTAACAAAAACTATCTATCATTGCAAACGCTACAAAATACTGAATAAAACACATCCAACTTTAATTAAAACATTTTCACATTTTATTTACACAGGTAGTCAGGTATATTTCACTTTTATGTACAAATCACGGTTCTGTCACAAGAGACACTCACTACACTTCACAAGATAATTAAACTAGGAGTCTTGAGGGACCACGCTCAACGACGAGGACTCGGCTTGATCCGATCAGGGCTTATTTCCATGCAAGAAAAGCGGTTGAAATCCGGGCAAGTAATGATGTGACTTTTTCAATTCATATGTACATTCTAATTTTGAAACGCTGAATGGATTGTGTGAGGAATGATTGGATGAAGGTTGACGGAGGAGAATGGAAGAAAAAAACGTGTTGCGCCGACCCCAAGTAACATGGGACAAGGGCAGGGAGATGATGATGTACTTTCTAAGTTTATCTTGGACTTCACTGATATGGGTGAAGGAAAACATCGTGAGGAAACCTGGACTTAAAATCAATGTAAGTCTAGAATCGCCAACCCGTCTTGAGCAACTGTGGTGATCAATGCTCGTACCTTTTCTGTATGAGAATGGGTCTTTGCCCAACAGTGGGAAGCTATTAAGCTGGTGTAATAAAAGCGGAAATAACATCATGTGCCTCATTTCGCGACACCGCGCTTAACTAAACAAGTCTCATGGTCATACTTGATCGGTTAAAGCCGATTCCAATGTCGACAAGTGTGGTTGCTCCCTTCGGTTAGCAGACTCCAGCTTCGACTAGGCAGCTGGCTGCTGGGCCGGCCTTCTCAGGTAGACCACGACGCCCAGAGCCCCCAGGAGTGCGGTGATGAGGTACAGGTCCCAGTTCGAGAGCAGCGTGGAGTCCGACAGGAACAGCACTGCCAACGGACTCTGAAAGTGAAAGAAAGA